>OY735200.1:77943423-78005923 GCA_963457665.1 Thysanoteuthis rhombus
GGATGTTGTGAAGTCAAACTTAATAGAGTCATGTGCCGAGTTTAGATGTATAAAGAAGTTATCTAGTTTGTTTTTTTCGCCTGTATATATGAAAAAAATGTATATGTATATGTATGTGTTTATCTTTTTATCTTTTTGACAATCATCCCGCTGTTTTGTAGCATCGGAAAACCGAAGCTTCTGATATGTTTGTTCTTGTTCTATATATATATATATATATATATTGATAGATAGATAGATAGATAGATAGTTATAGACATAGATATTTCTGTAATTGCTCGATACAAGAACATTGTGGTTCTGTAGTGCATCAAGCTTTAAGAGGGACACATCTCTTTATAATGTTTTGAATAGGATTCTAAAGAAATTAATTTGTTTACCTGAAGAAGCCCAAAAGGGTGGAAACATAAATGTGCTAGTGTAGCAAATCAACCATTATACCACACACAAACACAAACACACACAGACACACACATACACATGCACACACACACACACACAAACACACACACACACACACCTGTATGTTGATGACACAATTATCAATTATAGGTGTATATATGATGACGCCATCTAGCCGGACAAGAACAAACATATCAGAAGCTTCGGTTTTCCGATGCTACAAAACAGCGGGATGATTGTCAAAAAAATAAAAAGATAAACACACGCATGCACAAACACACACGAACGCAGGCGCAACATCTTCTTCTTTCCATAACTTGGTTTCTTCTTTTTCCTCCAATCGTACTATTTACATATAGTCGTTGGTGTGTACAAGAATAAACGTGTCTGTGTATACACACGTATAACCATATTCATAAATGTGTAAGCTAACACATGTATCTGCTCATATATATATATATATATATATATATATATATATATATATATATATATATATATATATATATATATATATATATATATAAATATACAAAACTCCTACTAACACTAACCTCACACCCATGTCTACCCTCCACTCAGATACAGTCAATACTGGGAACTTCAGAGTCACTCAGACCGATAGCAAAATCCATCTTAAGCAGTCATATCACTTGCTCAAATCACCTAACATGTTTTGATGATTTGTAAGGTTGAAACCTATGTAGTTCCTCAACCTCATAACCCTTCCATTTACACTATCCCTAATATACCCACAAAATGTAACTCAAAATCACTTTCCTCCTACCCTGACACATTTTATCCTTTCAAAGACCAACTGCTGCTACCTAACCATAGACTTCATCACTGATTTGACTTTCTCTCACACAGCAGGATGCCTTCAGCAGCCTAGATACAATTTTTTACTCACAAACCAAAGATCCTGATGGTGGACTCAAGTTCCACATCAACTTATAACCCCTAAAACATATACCCACTCAGTACACACTATTAAAGATGGGAATACCTCCTGAAACATATCTAGACCATAAACAAAAAAACATATACGGATAAAGAACTCAACTTCAAAACACTTCACTCCCGAGTTTGTCTCACTCTTTACAGTTCAAATTATATATATACGTTTATATATATATATGTGCGTGTGTGTGTTTGTGTGTGTGTGTGTTTGTGTGTGTGTGTGTGTGTGTACGTATGCTGCTCGTAATCATATGTTATTGAATACTATATATGATTATCTTCATACATCTACTATTCATATAATCATATATATATGTAAATATCTATATGAGCAGTTGAACGAATACGTCAGTAGCCTAATCTTATAGAAAGCATTATTTTACTGAGCAAATACTTATTTTTTAACATAATCTTCATTTTTGTCAAGGCGCTGAGTTCAGTTATCACATTCGATATTGCACAAAAGCAACATTCGAAATCAGAATTTGCCAATAAGTGCATCGAGCAATGGTCATATTGATCTGCCTTCGTCCATACATTCACCCTTTAAACACATATGGTCATGGACACACAACCACTACTGATCATGCATGGATGCACACACACATGCACACACGCACGCACGCACGCACCTGTGCACTTGTGGGCAGATATTAATCAAATTTCAAGTTATATACCCTGGATATGTTTTTATAATATATCTGAAAAAATAACAGTACCTTGTTTATCAGAGTACATATAGACTCAAACATTCAGCCAAACTATTTCCTGCTTGTTTTGGTAGGGCTTTTTTGAACTTGCATTGACCACAAAAGAACAAATGTTAGATGCCTACCCGTCAGATTTGATGACAACATCTTTGCGGAAAACTTTCATAAATTCCAAACAATGCTAAACGCGTTAAATGAAGATAGTCAGAAAATTGGTATTGCAATCGACAAGTCAAAGATATAGATACAGAGGCCAATATTGGAAACGCAAGCCTAGGGTAATTAAATCTCTCCATTAAACCGGGAAAATGATTTTTATGGAATCTCAGGAAGAAATCAAGTAATAATAAGTCCATCGATGGCAAGCATTTGACAGAGCACATACAATATAAAAAAAATGACGATACCACTGGTCATAACAGAAAGGTTTTCAATAAGAAAATATCCCCAGTAGTCACTGATACAGCTGAAACATGCTAGTTAACCAAGAAACTACTTCTGAAACTCCTAATAAAGCAATGTCTAGTGGGAAAATCATGCTACCTCTAATGGAAATATTACAAAACAACACAATATTTCAGAGAAAAACAGATGTTATAGACGTACTGAATTTGAATTATAGTGGGTAGGCCGAATTGTAAGAACGCCAGATGTAATAAGATTCCATTGGAGCATAGATTGAACAGTGCCCGACCAAAAGTGGTCAGATGATCTGTTCAATCATTATGACGCTCGAAAAAGACAACTGACAGGCATTTGGAAAGATATATATATATATATATATATATATATATATATATATATATATATATATATATATATATGCACACACACACACAGATATATATACACACATATATATACACACACACACACACACACACACACACACACACATATATATATATATATATATATATATATATATATATATATATATCATCATCATCATCTTAAAATTACTTTCAAGACGTATTTCGGAATGCATGTTGAGATAACATGATTGGATCAAAGATGACTTGCAGGACACTTAGTTATGAATGATTTGCAATGTAAACTTGACCTTTTTTCTTTACTGAGCGCACTCTCTCCCTCTCTCTTTTATTCTCTCTCTCTCTCTCTCTCTCTCTCTATATATATATATATATATATATATATATATGTTCGTAAAATATAAACCTTTTGAATATTGAAAACCTTTGGTATATTTTAGATGTAACTTTGCAACACTCCTAGGGTTACTTTACTGTGCATTCATGAAATGGCATTCTCCCATTGAGTGAGCTTCTGAATTGTACGTTCTGTAGATTCACTATAATCGATCCTGCCAATTTTTCTGGTTTCGTGCGGGGGGTTACATTAAACATCATTTGAACATAGCAAAACCAAACATTGACCAGGTTGATCAGCACCTGTTACTCTTACCATAATGGCAGTTTTGAACAGATTTCATGACTGAGAAGATGATCTCTTTCCGGTAAGAATCATCTTATCAAAGGACACCTATCTACAACATTCAAAGTAAATCTGACACAAAACAATTGGGAAAATAAGTTTAGTTCCTCTCCTCAGGCTTTTCCCAAAGATTAAATCGCTGTCATTAGGCGGGAGATCTCAGGCTGCAGACGAAATTAAGGAAGTCATGACGAGATTCCGAAAGAAAATTTTGATAGCTCTTCTCAAAATTTGAAGGAACTTTAGTACAAGTTTGTGATCTCTCTCTCTCTCTCTCTCTCTCTCTCTCTCTCTCTCTCTCTCTCTCTCTCTCTCTCTCTCCACACACACATGCACACATTCATGCCTAAATCCATGCATCGTATGCATTCAGATATGTATCTATTTGATTATGAACTTATTCAAACAAAAGGATACATTGAGCGATGAGTATCATTTTTTTTTTCTGTTTTGATTTTTTTAATTCGAGGGTTCAGTGCTAACAATATTTAGATGCTTTTTTTTTTCATGATTCAACATCCAGTGTTGTTGATCGGAATGTTTTGGTAGAAATGAGAGTGACTTCCAGAATCATGAAATTGAAAAATCTAAATCGGCAACCTTGATATATATATATATATATATATATATATATATATATATATATATATATATATATATATATATATATATATTCAATTATGGATTATTATTAGTTTATCTAAATATTTTCTTATATCAAAAGGGTGACGACTGGAACTTACTCCCATGAATTGGACGAATGTTTGATCGAAATGCCGTCTGTTCAAAAACTATATGTCAAAACTTTAATAAGAGACTTAGAGATACTTTCAAGTAACTCATATTATGAAGAAAAAATATATATTTTGTCTGCACATCACCTCAGCATCATTTTTAGTTGCAAAACATGGCTCATAATTTTTCACATCGATCATTTTGCTGAGATACATAGCCCAACACTATAATACACATACACTTTCTCTCCCCTCACCATTTATCTCTCCCTCTCTGTAAGCATCGCACACACAGCAGGTTGATGTATGAGTATTAATATTTTATGACAATTTTTTAGACATCTCCTCACCTCTCATGGAAAAGCTTTGTCGGTTTGTCGATCTTCCTGCACATCAACAGACAAAATTATCCCCCCGGACAATGGTGCTTTATTCAAAGTTATGATACCATCCATGATCTGACACATTTATTTTAACGTCCCTATAAATTTCAAAATAGTTTGCAAAGTCATATTACAGGATCACCGTCCGCTGCTTTGTATTTTTTGTTTGTTTGTTTTTGTTTTGTTTTTTTGTCTCTACCTAGGATACCCAGAAATCTCACGGAGACGGATTGCAGCTCTAACAGACTGATGGATCAGGGCTATGCAATGTTTTGTCATAACACCCTATACGAGCCATGAGTAATTGGCAGGTCGGGTCATTATAAATGCAATGGTCAGTGTTCAGTCTCACTTGATAGTGTCTCAACCAAGTAACTTCACAGGAAATTATCTATTCTCACGTGTGCATAGAATCCCTTATGATTGGTCGTCAGATTATATCCAGGTTATGTAGTCGCTTTTTAAGATAATTAAGATTGGTGGTTTTTCTCTGGACAGATTTTATATTATAAGAGTATGTAATCTATGTATTTTTTTTTGGGGGGGGCTAGGCCACCAAACATGATCTCACGATAGTGGACCAGTATGTGGATCGAACTCACTTAGCTAATAATGCTCTGAGAAAACGTGTGGCTACCTATGGCTCTGTTGCAACCGCTAAGTATTTTGGTGTATTCCATTTATGGCCTTTTATGTTCCGAATCTGGGGAATACGCATAAATTAATCTTTCACTTGTTTAATTGTTTTCCGACCTGTTTCTTGTAAATATCATCTGTTTTAGACATGGATACTTGGATACTCCCCTCATATTGTTATCTTGGATTTACAAAAAACATACAACAATAAGTATGAAACATTATTTAAGTACACATGTATTTCCCCTTCGTATACTTTTTTTTTATTTATTTCTGTCATTTTTGTTTGTAATCAGTATTTGGTTACATTGTTTGAAGCTACTCAACCACGTATCATGTATTAACGCACGTACGCCAAGAAAGAAGTTTTAATGCTTTTAGGCATATTGCGTAAAATAGAAATTTTTTTCTGTAGGTAAGAAGTGAATTGTAAGAACATTGAAGCCATTCTAGATGTGAAGCCCATCCATTTTCATCTGACTCTGCAGTCAAAGTTAGGTGGGGTCATGGCATCAGGTTGTTTTTTTTTTATCTTTGAGTTTAACGTCGTAAAAATTCTACCAGTCACTTGATCGTCGAATTTTTTAACCATGCTGAATAGATGAATGTCAGTGTTGAGTGTTTGGAGGTTTAAAATATCGGTTAGACAACCTGATTGTAACGAATCTTTTTTTTTCAGATTAAGGAAGGAAAGATATTTTTTTTTTATTCGATGGTGATTTTTTCATTCTGCGCACTTTATTTCATATGCATGCTTTACTATATTTTGTAACTATACAAACCAAGTTCTTCGATGTCTTCAGTTGTCAGTTGCTCAAGAATTAGTATCGAGTTTGTTTTATTTTTACTTGGTGGGGGTAGAAAAGTCTTTCAGGGGATTAAATTGTTTTTATTAGATGGTGCATACGCGGAAAAGATTTCATACGAAGTCAGTGATGCAAGTGGAAGACACAGTCTCAGCTGTTACTGAATATGGCAGAACAGTTATAACATAGGAAGCAACACAAAGATAATCTGTTTCATGAGCTAAGTCCTGGCAACTTCTATAGAGGGCAACCACTCAGGTTGTTCATTACTTTACGTACGTACAGGTACATAAAAATAACACACACACACACTCACACACACACACACACATATATATATATATGATTGTCCTAAAAGATAGATTTTTCACACCAAATAATGTAATATATATGTAAATAATAAGATGAGGATTCGCTACACAAACAAGGTCATGTCTCTGCTTTCTCTGAGCCTCATCAGGAAAATGATTATCTGTGTTTTTTGATCGTAGTTTAGAGAATTTGGTGAGAATCTTTTGGGTCTTGCTGTGAGTGGGAGGAGTTATTCATTTTGTTTTATTGTTTTCAGGTAGTATGTATGTTTTTGCTGGTGGTTGTAAGTCACAAGTCAAAGGGTGTGAGCTAGGCCTGGGAGTTATCTCTGAAAAGATATTTAATTGTTTTCGGAGGAATATTTTTTATCTTGACCTTAGTATTTGTCATTGGGATAATTCCCTCTGTTGGAATCCTAAATGGCTCTAGCGGATTGTATTATTCTTAATTCATTTTGACATGTTACAAAGTAGATAATATCGATTAAAGCATATCAGGCATTATTTTATATCATGCTATATTGCTAACCTAATCTGTACGATATGTATTATGTACACACACACACACACACGTATATACATATATATATATGTATATATATATATACGTACATACATACACGCATATATACATTATGTATTATATACATATATATATTTATATATATATATATATATGTATATACATTCGTACATATAAATATATATATATATGTATATATATATATATTCATATATGTATATTTATATATATATATATATATATATATATATATATATATATATATATATATATATATATATATATATATATGTGTGGGTGTGTGTGTCTATAGCGAACGGATTTTATATCAGTTTATCGAGAAAATAGTTTTTATTTAAGAGTCTGGAAGGAACAGATTTTCATCTAAGAATATCTAAGTGAACTAAATTTTTCCATCGAAAACTCTTACAAACATAGATTTTCTCCCTAGAATTCTAAAATAAATACATTTTCATTGAAAATTTGACAAGAAATAGACATTTTATCTCAAATTCTCTAAAAGAAAAAGAAATAACCGGCATAAATTTTGGGCAATGTTGTTCCAAAATGACCATAGAGATAAAGAAAAACATTTTTGATTAAAAAAAAAATATTCCAAAAATTGCTTAGTGGTATACTCATTCGAATTTTTTAGGTTGTTGCCCGAAAATGCGATCAGGAGTGCCTGGAGACAGACACACGGACTAACAAGTAAAGGGAGAAGAATCTGTTGTGGTTGGTTGAGCCGGCCGTAAATCTATTCCTGTTTGCAAATGTGTTTGTGTACATGAGATTTTGTTTGTGTGTGTGAGTGTATGTGTGTTTGTTTAATGGCATGTGTGTGTGCCAGTGGATGTTGGTACGTCGAGAAGAATTGACGCGATGGGCGTTAACCCTGCTATTCTTAAAACTCTCATCAGTTGTAAAAATTTATGATCGCAGCATAGAGAATTTTATGGACAAAACATACACTTTCCCCTTGATGTGATGCCTAGGTATATAATTACCAAAAGTGAAGTGGATTTGAAACATCTGAAAAAAGAATTATATGGACTTACGTACTTCCGTTGCAACAAAAGTGCACCTCACCCAAAGTGAGACTTTTGATCATTATCTTAATACAGAAAAGACACGCCAAATTTAGCTTTTTAATGGTATATATATATATATATATATATATATAGATATATATATATATATGTGTGTGTGTGTGTGTGTGTGTGTGTGTGTGTGTGTTGCAAACCATTGTTATAATATATACGCACATGTACATACATTGGATCAACGACTAATTTGATATATACCTACATACATACATTTATCCATGCACACATACATTTACATATACATATATGTGTGTGTGTGTACGTGTGTGTGCATGTGTGTGTATAAACCATTGCAATAAGATATATATGAGTGAGTGTATGTGTGTGTGTGTATGTGTGTGTGTATATCATATAAACCATCACTATATGGTTTACACATGCATACACACACGCACACGCACACACACACACACATATATATATATATATATATATATATATATATATATATATATATATATATATATATATATATATATTATATGAACTATATGAGAGAAGGGGATGCCGTGTGTGGCGTGAAGGGATTCAAAACAATAATATTTTCTCTATTTTAACGTTTTTTATTTTCTTTATTCTGAGGTTTATAATTGCTTGGCTTTGATACGTAACAAAAACAGAAACATCATGCATGAAAAACCACATTTTTATTGCAATCAACTTAACAATGCATGCATTCAGTCATGTGCATCTAAACCCAATGCTCAGATTCTTAACATCCCCACCCCATATCAGGAAATGAAGACCGGATTTCGTATTTGACTAAATATTTGAGCACTGTACTTTTAAATCTAATTGATGATTTGCTCGTATGCAAAAGATTGTACATTCTCATACATACATGTACACATAATTTCATATCCAAACACATATCAAATATCGATCTACACACACACACACAAACACACACACATATATATATATATATATATATATATATATATATATATATATATGTATATGCACACAGGGGTTCACACTCAGATGCAGGCACACAAAAAATTCAAGATTTTGTCTGTACGTGCGTGTGTGTGTGTCCTCATGTGTTTGTATGTACAAGCATGTGTGTGTACTTGTATAACATAATGACGAAAAAGATAGAAAACTTTTTTTAAATAATTGAAAATGACACTTGCCTTGAGTGTAAATTGAAGGAATCGGTATGATTGAGTATATATATATATATATATATATATATATATATATATATATATATGTATGAGTGAGTTAGTGAGTGAATGAATGGAAAAAGCTAGCTAGCCTCTAAACTGAAAATTCGTACCTCGAAATCCAAGTTTCATCATTGCTCGAAGGAACATAGGTTTTAACAATGAACAAAGATAAAATGCTCTTCAACAAGAGAATTAGTTCTTAAGTCTTGGGTAACCAATAACTTCATTTGGTTCACTATCATCTTCATATTTTTTTTTCGGCATTAGCTCAGTAGAATATTATATTTACAAGTTTATACTTCGATGCCATATTCGGGGCGGCTTTATGATTCTACCTTCCCGGGAACCTTTTATATTTCTTTGCTAGAACTCATCCATACCCCTCTGCATTCTTTCAATTATATTTTGTGACGGAACAAGTCAACAAGGTCCATAATAATTAGCGAAAAATAGGTAAAATAGGTTAAAAAAAAAAAAGGAAAAACACCTTTTTTGACTTTGCAGATGTCCCTTGTGAAAAAATGTTCGGAACGTTCCATTGTGATTCAACAATCGACACGAAAAGCCATTTGAAATTGCAATATCTGGTGTAAACAGGTGATGAGTGAAAGCTTCCCAGCATGGCCATAATAACTACTGCCTTGTCACCAAAGGAAGTTTATATGCTAAACTTTTGTGGAAACCATCCATCAAAGTGACTAATGTAATCAGAATGGTACTAATTATTTTGAACTGATTCTGTATTTTCAGTCTGCTCGCAAACGATTGTGTGACTATTCTCAAGTAATTGTTCTTTGTTTCAGCTAGAGTAACAATGATGCACAATTCGATGGTAAATCACCAGCGGGGTACTTTGAGAATTACTTTTGACAAGTCCTATCATTTTCTGTTCACTTTGATTTAGTGGTAGAGTTACATGTTTTCTTTCAAGAGAAATTAGTCGTTTGTTGGAAATTACAAGGATTTTCTTCGTTTTTTTTCTCTTAGAATCCATAAACAATCTTTAAAATGCCTGTTTATACGAAAGCTGTCAGAATACTATCAAAAGTGTTTTTTGAGTGAATTTCGTAAAACTAAACGCTGCTTATGCCATCTAATGACAAAAACAAAACAATTTCCAGTCAACTCAATAGATAATGCAACAAGCCTTTATTGTTGTTTAAAAGGAAATTGAGATGACATATGGCTGATGGTTCTATCGATATTCATTTCAATACAAACTTATATTTGTTTTTTAGATGCATGTACGTATATAGCAACAATTGTTGTCACTGACTCACATACGGGAATGTGTATTACGTCCCTTGCCCAAAATGTGAATTACACATCCTGCTAAGTATTGCGAATTTTGAGGTTATTCTCCATTTTTTCCACTTAATTTTGATGTTTCAGTTGAGTCTAGATGTAAGAAATTGCTATTCAAATGTTTTTTGAAAAAATGAATAACATTTTATTTGATTTTGATTTTATGGAATAAATAATATTTTACCAAAATTAATATTAAAGGTCATAGTCAGGTGTAATTTATAAATATATCTTCCAGATTTCAAATATATATCTTGGGAATCTGAAATCAGGCTGGCAGCACTGTCCTTGCTAGATATCTGCACTACAAAAACACATTTGTTGTCTGACTTCCGGGCTCGCTAGCAATGTGAATGAATATTTTTATTTTTGTGCTTCCCTGTTATCATAAAACTGACGTATGTATTGGCTAAGGGGCGTGTTAGTTTATCAATTATTCCTCTTGTGTAAATAAAATCTTGCCGTTCTCAAATAATAAACATCCCTCTGTTCATCAAATTTCTTTCCCATTGACTTCATTCCAATATGTAATAATGTCTGTCGTCTAACCCTTCCACTCACTGATGACTCCTGTGCGAATTCTTTTGATAACTTCTTTTTTTTCTGACGGGATTTGGTGCTGTCTGAGCCGATGATGAATGATAAATAATTAGTTAACGTATGTCCGAGTGATCAAATCGGTCGGCCATTTTATCACACGATTTTTTGTCCGGTTCTATTTAGTTTGGCTCGAAGTTGCTTAATCAATTTTCATGATTTAATCACAATGGAACGTTGCGAACGTTTTTTCACAAGGGACGTCTGCAAAGTCAGAAAAGGTGTTTTTCCTTTTTTTTTTTTTTTTCACTATTTTACCTATTTTTCGCTAATTATTATAAAACTTGTTTACCTATTCCGCCACAAAATAAGAGCTGTATCTTTACTGGAATCTGAAAAATCTTAGAATCTGTATATATTCATCGAGATGAAAGTTGATATTTGCCAGATATGTCGATATGTACACAGAACATTATATTGTAAACTTTGAAGTTGTTCGTGTCAGTAGTTTTCAATATGTGGGGTTGCTTGATTTACTATAAAAATCTATTCTGAAAATCGTGACTGTAAAAATTGACTTTTTTATGACACAATGTGCGTCCCAAATCATTTCAGAGTAATTCTGGAACAGAATTGAGAAACATACTCGGAAGGGATGAGGTAAAAGAAGAAAATAAAAAGAGCAAGAGGATTGAGATTTTTGTCCACCAGATGTTTTGTAGATTGAGATCAAATCAGATTATAATCAGATGACGTAAAGACATTCAAAGTATCTCTTTTGAATGTTTTTTTGCGGTTAACGACGAATTTTCTGTTTTGAGTGTTGCAAGCGATGGAATCACGAATGGATAAAGAACGTCTTCTCATTATTTGAGTGTTTGAAACTCCTGAAAATTTCCATGGAACAGGCATGTCCTATTTTGAATAATTCTGAGAAATCGCACGGTACTTGAAAAATAGAAAAAAAAATGTTATGCTTTTCTTTTTTTCCTTGTTCATGTACAGCCATAATTAACCTGGATGGTTAATGAATTTTGCAAGAGGATACATAAATGAATAAATGAATAAAAAGGTAAATAAGCATAAATAGATGGGAAAGATAACTTTATACTAAGCATCAGATATTTACCCACCTTGAAAAAATGATGCAGGCAGGAAATATAGATGAATACATTGCGTTGTATATCATCAGATAGTTGCGATGCAACTACATCAAGTGATGTTTGACAATTTTGTATCCGACGTTGCTACACTGATGTGCTGCGTGGTTTCAGTAAAACAGACCTATCGTTCCAACAGGTCGAGCGACTATAAAACTCAGAGAAAAATGAACAGTAATTTGGAGAAGTTCAGAAATCAATCAACCCGTATCTTCAACTGATTTTTGAGTCCTTTAGTTTCTGAAACTCTCTTTGTGGAAAATGTGTTTATGAGTCAGCCTTAGCCGATTCTGCAATCTAAAGAAACACTATGGGTGAGAGTGTTACCACTTTCCGCAGAAAAATAAAATGCATGGTAAAAAATGATTATTGCAGCAGGAAGTTGAATAAAAGAAATTGTTCAGAAAGATGGTGTTGCACTGTTCCTTCGCTAGGGTCGGGCGTGTTTTGTAATTTTCCTGGCGATTTCATCAAATAACAATATTTGATATTTTCCTGGGGACAATAAATATATCTGCCCGTTTTTTTTTTCACTTTCTGAATGCACTTAATTAACGATCATCCCAGCCCACTACACAGGACATATAACTTATAAAAACACTTGTTATATATTTCAACATTCTTGATAAAACCAACGTCGAAATAAAATAAAATGAATCATTTGTACAGCATAACCCTCTGATATTGTTATCTCACGCGTGAATTGAAGAAATATTAAGGGGAAATAAAGCTGATGCAGGAGACGAACCGGTGACCGGAAAGATAGCCGATACAACATAGTATTGCTCTGCCTATTGAGCTAAACAGACCGACAAAAATATGAATGCCAAAATAATTGCTGTATCTCCATTCTTCTCATCATGCACATTCACTGCCCGTACCTGCACCGGTGTTTCTTAAGGCCGACAATTATAGTATAATGAAATGGATATATAATCCATCAGGATGCTTAAAAATCATTATATTGTCTGAAACGCTACTTTATGCAACCTCACGTTATTACATGGAGAATGAATCGCTTTGTAAAAAGATTGATTGATTGATTTATTAACATTGACTAAGCTGTCTGATATATATATATATATATATATATATATATATATATATATATATATATATGTGTGTGTGTGTGTGTGTGTGTGTGTTTATATATATATATGTGTGTGTGTATTTATATATATATATATATATATAGAGAGAGAGAGAGAGAGAGAGTGAGAGAGAGAGATGTGGATGGGTGTCTGTATGAAGAGAGTGGGAGAAAGAAAGAGATAGATATAATATGAGAGAGAAATAAGTAGAAAAGAACAATACATGTTGACAGATATACTTATATGATATCATTCGTTAAGTGTACAGTAATTTTGGCACAAGCATGAAGCACTGAGTGTTGATTTGATAATTATGCAATAAAAGTTTGATACTGAACAAAATTACTAAAAGAAAAAAAGGTGGAAATAAATACGTGGTATGGCTCTAGTCATCGAAAGAAGTTGTGTTATCTGCATGGAAAATCAGCATTCGAAATTATGGTTACCACCTCAGTTCGAACAACCCACACTGGTCCCAATGAGAGACATGCAATTAATGCTCCGGTAAAGCAGTCGAACAAAGGCATTGTTTAATCACCAAGTGAACGCGTCTCGTACAAATCCCCCTGTTTTTCTGTGCTCTCAGCTACTTTTATTTGATATCTTTCTTCTTGTTCAACGTTCGGTTTGGCAGTACTCTATAAAAGCAAGGAAACAAAGGCAACCAGAGAAAAATGATTCATCCCAGATGAAAAAAAAAAAGAAATTGCAATTACACGATAAAAAGAAAATAAACCTGAAATGACCCAAGGTAATAAACTGTTTCCAAAAGAGATGCTATAAAACAGAAGGCTACTTTTCATGTCAAAAATATTCTGCGCCTCGTGTTTTTTTTCAAGGAAATCGAAAACAGTTTTCCGGCAGATGGTTCAACGCTGGAGTACCAGACAGAAGACACATTATTGTCTTTAAAGATAGATTCTCCGCTATAAGTACATTACGTCGGTCACTGACAAAAACAACTCAATGGAAAAAATGTCTTGTTAAAACAACCCAATGAAAAATTTGCTATCTATAGATAAACTTGTTTTACTTATTACTCCATTTACCTACTTACTTACCTAAGCTAGCATAAGGGATTTTTGCACTCACTCGAACTCATTGACAATTGCTATGAACGATTATGTTTTTTCTCCTTGTCACATCCCCGGCACATAGAAATTGACTTGAAAGAAAAGGTGAGCCTGTCCTATTACAATTTCAACTTTTGTATTATATGTCATAAATACAGAATTATACATAAAAGTATAACTTATGGCTTACATGTATCCATTTGTCGGAATGAAATAAGCCTTAACTTATTTGTACCATACATTTTTGTACATATCTAGGACTTGTCAATTTGGTGAGTCGGTGAGGGAACCATTTGTCGATCACCTGGTCGTGATTTCAGAATGTATGGAAGTGTAAATTCTGTATTTCTGTTTCATTTAACGTCACGTGACGGTCTAACAGCTGAGTCATACAAATTAGGTGAAGATCATTGCTGTTATGTTGTTATGAATGGAAAGTAATGTTCCACCAAGCATCCGACTTGAACTTACTTCATCCTAAAATCCTGCCGGTGTATATTTAGTTGACCCCAAACTTTCATTATTATCCCGAACACGCTTCTTTTTCCAGAGCATTATCATTGCGTTGCTGAATGGGGCGATGTTATTGAAGATTTCAAACGGAGAATGATTTTGGGAATTACATTGAAAATTTGCCAAACAAGGAAAATTGAGTATCAATTGATTAGAGTTATGGTTACAAAAACTCTGCAGAAAGGATGCAACGGTCAGAGTTGAATTGCATGTACAAAGTGATGAGTGGGGGATATTGTCCGTGGTGTAGGAATGTTGGCTGAACGAATAAAGGGTGATTGACACATCATATTCAGATCTTGAGTAATGCCACGGGGTTAATATGCTGAGGGTTGATTGGCGTGAAGGATAGATAGAATTGAAATATATACATAGAACATGAGAATGAATGGATGAAGAGTCGGTCAGAGAGTTTTGCCATCGACATTCGAGGGGTTCGGCCCGAACGATAGGGGACCGTGCAAGAACGCGTCAAACAGTGCATCTTCGTAACAGCTCTTTTTGATAACCAATACGAATAATATGATCTTCAATCTGCCAGTTGGTTAACAGTTACGAAATAAAAGATATATACAGTTGGAGGTGAAAAGCAGAGGGAACAAGTTAGTCACAACGTAGTGCTTTCAACACTTCCGGCGTCCATTATATTCAATGTCCGTATTGGAAAAAAATATCTTTCCTCTCCAGTAGCAAAAATTGAAACCAAATCAAAACATACTTTCTCCAGGTGATATTTTGCTAAAAAAAGATTTTTTTCGACTCCAATCAAAGTCAAACGCAGGAGTTGACTTGGTTTAGTTTGTTTTTTTTTTCTCAATTTTTACCGTAAAAACCACGAGAATAAACAAATGACCGATAGGTGACTCTCTCACCTACTGAAGCCAATTAAAAGTCCAACATATCATCAAAAGTTTCAGATCAGAATATGCAAGAACATATTCCATTTTAATAAATTGGTTGTTATCAAAAAAATCAAGTGTTTTTATCGATGGTGCATACAATGCAATTGTTACACAAATCATATTTCATTGAAGTAGAAGTAGGAATGGAGTTCCAGCCTGCAGCAGCCATTTTTATTTCGTTTTTTTTTTTCTCACTTGCGACTGCAGGGTAACATAATTCTAAGGGACGAAACTTCTGGCTCCATTATCACTCGTCGATCCACTCTCCGATGAGAGAAAATATTACTTGACTGACACTAGCTGAGTGCCAGGCCCTCGCCTATCAGTCTGTTCGATACATTTGGGGTAGAGAAAAGTGTTTTCAAACCGTCGAAGAAACACTAGATAATGCCAGCTGTCTGCACTTCGACTGACAGGATGAATCGGAAACATGCAGTGCGTCTGCGACTGATTCCATTTCACTAGGACGAACCAAACTCCAGGGTGATCGGAATTTGAAATGTTTTCTTAGTAACATCTGCATATTTAATGGGCCAAGATATCTCAACTGTGTTGGCGATGAAGTACATTAAAAGTGATGTCAGGATACATAATGGTCAGGTCTGTGTATTCAGTAGTGTTCATCGTGTCTTATTTAGAACAAGGATAAGAACGAAAATAATCTCCAATGAGAACAGATGTTGTGGCATCCTAATTTTATTCTTCCCTAATGAAATAATGGATTGAAATGTTAGCCAATGCAATCCATCAAACATTCTATAATATAAAGCAACTGGCTGTGTTTGTCATTGTCTACATCTGCATAGATCATCACCATTAAACCTAGAAAGAGCCTCAAAGTTTACCTAATATACCTTATGTAGGTATTGCCATCTTCTCAGTCTATATGCATAATCTTATATCGATAGGCCTAGTAGTTTTAGCGGAGAAGACGCATATAACAAACAAAACTCTCTTTCTTCCTGTCCGTCTCTATCTCTCTGTCTACATATATATATATGTGTGTGTGTCTGTGTCTGTGTCTGTGTGTGTATGAACGTCCGTGTTTTGACTGCTCCATTAACCGGTCTTCTTCAATTGAAATTTAAATCTGATACTAAGTCACTTTTAGGTCTGTCTGCACGAATTACGTTATTATGAATTAAATTTCAAATTTCAGACAAAGATTTTTTTTTTATTTTCATTCCGTAAGATGCAAAATCTTCTCAAAACTTATTACTCATAAAGATTTGTCCAATATATTTACTTGCCAGATCTTGTAAATATTCGCCCAATACCAATACGATTCGAAGCAATTCAACATTTTTAGAGGGGGAGGCATGGCACCATCCCTACCCACCTGACATTCTAAAGATTGCGAACGGACAAAATGTTCTCAGACGCTCTCGATTTCTGGCACCGTTTCCGGCACTTCCTGCATCATGCTTCCACTTAATCTGTCCAAAAGTATTAGAATAAAAATTTTACTTAGGATTTTAGATTAGATTTGACGGCAAATCAAAGTTAATGCAGTTATGCAAACTTTACAAAGATTTTAAATTAATATTTAAATGCTTGGCCGAACATTTATTTTCCTCTGGCGACGAGAATGGTTCGGCAATCAGTCGATTGGATGGTTGAATTCATTTCTCAAGATGAGGTACCTGTGTTTGGATAAAGACAAGATTAGTCGATTATTCATATTTATCAATCGATTTATATATATATATATATATATATATATATATATATATATATATATATATATATATATATATATATATATATATATATATATAAGTGCATATTAGAATACATTTGCGTTTCATTTCTGCAAAAGTAATAATATCTAAAATTTGTATTTACAATATTTCAAATTGGTGGTATTTCAAATCGACAAATAAAAGGGTTACAAAAATATGAATAAGTTTTCTTATTCTCGTGAAATAAGTGTTTAATCATTTTTATCAATTTGAAAACAGTGTTGACCAGCGAGGCCAAACTATTACGAATAGAAACTACGCTCCCCGAAAATATATAAACAAATCATCACAGTGGTACTAAAGATGTCATTAAAAATCAAAATTATTTAGATAAAGACGAAGATTCTAGACACTAACAATACCTATTTCGATATGACAGTAAGTGCCAGAAATTAGTAATAAAAACAGAACAAATAAAAGAGATGAAATATTAATCAAGTATTTGTAAATGAAATACTGAAATGTATACAACGTAATAATCAATATAATCCAAGTTAAGATAAAAAAAAAAGATTTGATGAGAAACAGGAAATTGCTGGAGTGATGGTGCCACATGGAAGAGAAAATGATTTTAAGAATAGGAAAAGGTTAAATTTAATTGTCAATTTAATTAATCGATTGAAAAGTTGGAGTTCGAAAAAAGATACATCTTGGCAGAACGTCGATAAAATACCGTGTAAAAACTATATATATATATATATATGTGTGTGTGTGTGTGTGTGTGTGTGTATGTGTGCGTGTGTGTGCGTGTGTGTGCTAAGCAAACAAAGCAACTAAAGCGTCCACTTGGGGTCCTGTTCCGTTAAGTGCAATGGAGCAGTGCTGCTCCGGGGAACCTGACCCCCAGCAGCTGGGCTGATTGATAATATGGGAGCCAAATGATGAGACCAGAAACACCCCAATGCGCTTATCAGTGCGCAGTAAACCTTATTGGCGAACGCATTTTATCAGCACTGTTGGTCTCTGACTCACTCTCCCTCTCCGGCCAATTCAGCAGGCAAGTGTCAGTACCGACTCCTAGGGCTCTGCTGTGGAACAGATACTACACTTTGATCCTGCCAAAAAGACCGCAAAAAGGGGTCTAATAGGAGCATCCCTTCGAAAAATGGCTCCAGCCAACGCAGTTACCGTTGAAAAGCTCATCGTAATGGCTAGACAATGTCACCTGCGAAGGCATCCACCAGTGGAGCAATGGAGCAGAGCTGACCCGGGGAAGCTGAGACCCCGCACCTGGGCCTAGTAATAATGGGAGAGTCTAAGGCCAGAAAAAGGGAACAAGCGTGTACTCAGTGATTTAGTAGGTCATCCTGTGATAACGTTGGACGCTACTGACGGTGGAATGCCTTACTGAAAAAGTGATACATGATCAATTTATAATTTGTTCGTTTTATGTTTTCATTTTTCCTTATTTTTCATCAATGAATCACATATTGTCGGCAGACTATTCCCACGTTTCAATCTATGAATGTTAGATCTCTCTTCATCTTTTCATACATACATCAATATCTTACTGTGTATCTATTCATATTCATTTCATCTCTTTGGGTCAGTATATTCATATGTATCTATCAATCAAAATAGTTATCTCTATTTCCCTATCTCACACTGCTTCTGTCTGTCTGTCTGTCTGTCTATCTCTCTCTATCTGCCTCTGTCCATGTCACTTTTTCTTCGTCCATCTCTCAGTCTATCAGTCTATCTGTCTGTCTATTGGTCTCTCTCTCTCTCTCTCTCTCTCTCTCTCTCTCTCTCTATATATATATATATATATATATATATATATATATATGTATATATATTGGCCCATAAGAAGGGATAAAAGTTTGATTTCTCAGTCCTTTAATCCCATCTGCACAGCTTGCACTCCGTAAGCAATCTCATATGGCCAGCCAGACCATTTAAATGCCTGGCCGAACATATTATTTTCTACTTGCAACGGGAATGGCCTTGCAATCAGTCGATTGGATGGTCGACTTCATTTCTTTAGCTGAGTTACTTGTGTTTGGGTGAAAGCAAGAATGGTTGATTATACATTACTCTCTCTATCTCCCTCTCTCTCTCTCCCTCTCTCTCTCTCTCTCTCTCTCTCTATATATATATATATATATATATATATATATATATATATATATATATTTAATAAGCATTTATGTAAATTTCTTCTGTTTGTCTATTTGGATTGAAATGTGATGTTTTGATTGATGTTATTGGTTAATCTACTTTCCAATTATGAAAATTACGCAAAAGAATCTCTTCAGATTTCATGCCTGAATACTCTCTTGGGTAGCTTCAGTTGATTCGTGGTTTGAGATAAAAAATGAAGACTCATTAAAAATAATTTTAGACTCTTCAGTGCCGATCCAAACATAAAAAAACAGTGATTTCTAAAGAGTATATGCTAGTATCAGTTTCAATTCATCTGTCATCGTTTTTGTTTTGCTATCCTACCAATCTATACCTGTCTATTGAAATAAAGGTATCTTTGTCTGTCTCTACCTATCTTTGTGTGCATTTATTTCTGCAAAATAGATATATAAACGAACATTCATAGACGTATTTCGCTGTAAAATTATTATTGGCAAGCGACTCTTCAATACCTTTAGTACTGTAGTTAATTTGATCTTCTCCGGGGATTGTGCTGGAATAAGTTTCAAGTAAATATTTTTAGGATCATTACAAAATTACGCCAAAGTACAAGTTCTGTTGTGATTGTCGAAGTTAAGTAACTTTCAACTTCCTCACTGATTAAAAGCGTGATCGGATAAGGATATCAGGAATTTGCGTGTGACAGTGTAAAGATAAAAATAATAATGTTTCGACGGATATAGGTATTTGAGAAAACAAATCTTGGTACGATCGTAGACTACAATTGTGGTGCATAAGGTGAAAATCAAATCATCATCATCAACATCATCACCATCATCAGCTTTTCAGTATATTTTGTTGGACATAGACCTTACCAAAGATTTGCCCAGTAGTTCCATTGCGGGCGTCACAGAGCCAGTACTCTCTGAACTTATTTAGTTTGTCACGCCATCTCGTATTTTATTCAACCTGGTGTTGCATGTGATCTCCAGGGATCCTCGTTGTGATTCGTGATGTCCAGTGGTTGTCTGCCATATGCGCAACGTTGCTAATTAAGTTTTTTTTAATGGTATCCATGATATCTTCGACTCATGTTTTTTCTTCTAATATATTGTACCGTCTTGTGATCTCTCCACGTTATGTAGAGCATGATTCTCTTTTGTGCAGGTTACATGGTTCCCAGTTTAAGGTTCAATCTTTTGGTTAGGTTCCATGTTCTAGTTCAATAGGTGGTTATCAGAGTAATGCATTGAATTTCAGACCACTTGGCCGAATTTTTTTGTTTTTAAAGGTTGAGCTTGACCTGCGGGAAGCTTGCCCATTCGAAGTGATTTTTTGCTTGCTCCCCTCTTCTTCTGGGGATTTTATGGATATTCGTTTTTTAGATAAATATAGTGGTCTACCTTCTCGAACTCTACGTTTTCTGTTCTGATTTAAGAGTCGTCTTCGTCCTAACTTTGTTTGTTGCACGTGACGATTGTTATACTGAAGTTCATGGGGACTATTTGGATTTTGTTGTCTTTGAAGGTTAACCTTGCTCTGTCGATAGCCTACAATACTGCAGTGATTTTTTGATTGATCTCTTCTTCTTCTGAGGCTTTCAAAGAAATTGACGGTCCTAAATCGATGTAGTGGTCTACTTATACGATGTCTGAGTATTTATCAACAGACGTTTCTCACCGTTCATCATGCAAAAGTGATGAAAGGTCACTCCCCACAAACGCATAATCACCCAATCTATTTCTCTCAATGGTTATACAAAAGATCCACTACGTCATACATGACAAAACGACCGGAATGGTTGAGGCAGTAACGATGGAACTTTGAAATTTCGAGGAATATAACAATAAAGGAAATATCCTAGTGAACCCCCTTCTTTAGTATCAGGTTTCGATCCTACCTCACAGATATTGGATTTTCCCTAGCCCCATCGAAGAGTTCTAATACAACAAAACAGCTCTCTGTGGATGACACAATCATTAGCTATTGTTGTAATAATTAACATCCCCGTCTTGAGGGTTGAGGACTCTTTAGGTAAGGCAACTCGTCTATTATAAGCGTCGATGCAGTATTCTTCCAACTCTGGAATGGTACACCGTGGTCGATGGGGAAGTGTTCGTAAATGAATATATCACTTAATTTGGTCCTACTGGCCGTCCAGTTCTGCATAAGGCAGGGATAGAATATCTGCATCTGGGGCAAAGGTTTCGATCCAACTGCGACATAATTGAAAGGAGATTTGATAGTCTAGAGCCACACTGATGAGTTGTGATACAACGGAAAAGCTGTCTACGGATGACACAATTATATATATATATATATATATTATTTAGATTTGCTGTTTCCCTAAAAACAAAAACTTGCTTTTTAAAATTCTTGAGGATTAAAAGCGACTGTTGAATGGATTTCCCCTTTTATTTTTTCAATTTCTGAAAATCTCCCCCGAGACACTAATCAAATTTATCGTTCAGTGCCATATGGTTTCCTAGGCGAAACAAAGTTTTCATGTTTTGCTAAAAAAAAAAAGTGTTGTGGATTTCTCAATCGCCACCAAACCGGGTAGAAAAATTCATTTGGCTTCATCACCGAATTGTATAGTGATAAAATTAATCGAAAGTCTGCCGAATGCTTGAGTAAATTTGCAATTTGAAAAGTTTTTGCTTTGTTCACTAAAAACAGTCTGCAGAGACATGCTTCTGCATGTATGTCTTCGTGAAGCAATTACCATTTACAGGTGCATTAAAAGTCATATACTACAGTATATGTATGGAGATAGATATTTAGATGGATAGATACCGCATATTTTGGCAGAGGAGGCAACCTTAAAAAAAGATTAAACAGAGATTTCAGTGCAATTTCATTGTTCTAGCTTACAGCTTAGTTATTATTTTAAGTAAGGATTATAAGATGACCTTATTCTTTAAGATGTTTTTGGATGCCTCAAGCGTTATTCTATCAGCCGAAATATACGGTTTATACATAAGCCCTCAAAAGATATTTTAAATGATTGTCTTGGACTGGTTTTCTCTTTTTTTATTTTCCTTGCCACGATAGTTAGACCACTGTACCGTCACTTTATATTTAATGAACAGGGATATGCTGTAGTAATTACCAAACCTGTAACGCCTGCTAATGTTCTCAAGAAAATTTTAGCTTTGGTAAAGCCATATAAGGTTGATGAATTGCATTATTTGTTGTGTGACAGTTTCACAAGTTTTATTCGAAATGAAATCTTAAAACACTGTTACCACTATCCGTCGCTCAATATACATCCTGTCTTAACAACAACAAACGCGTTTATTTCTGAGTGTTTGCATATTCTATAGAGTTTTTAAGCTAATATGGCATTATTATTGCATTCTATCACAACAGCATAATATTGTAAACAAACAGTTAGCTCCCGACCCGACGAGACTCGAACTACCATCCTGCAACACAGGATCCTGTCCCTAATGGTTTCGAAAATGGGGTCCACAGAATGATAGTTGGGGGGGGGGGGCTACGATTGTGAATTTGAACCAATACTATGAATTCAAAATTATTACAAATGAGATTCTTTTGTGTATCTTGACTTTGTAGAGAGGCTTTTCTCTATGATGTTGTATGCAGAGAAAAACACAGAAACTGACTGAATGTTGAACATGACAAAAGAATTACCATGTCCAACATTGAAACTCACTATAAATCTTGTGGCAGAAAACACATACAATCGCACAGCTATTGCTTTTTTTTTTCATTTTTTTTCTTTTTTGAATTACTCTAGAACCGCAGACCAAAGAATCTCTGAACTCGACACTACACTGCCTCATGATCCAAATAACATATTTTGCAAATGTATACTTTGGATGATGACAAATTGTTGAATAACCCCATTGCATATCCAGACTGACACACGTAGGCCTATGTTTTTCAAATTATCATTAGGTGATGAAGTCTTCTTCTGTAGACCAAATGTCTTTAAATATCACTAAAGGAGTCTCAATATATATATATATATATATATATATATATATATATATATACATACATATACATATATATACATATGTATATATATATATATATGTATATATATATATTGTTGATAAATAAAGTATGAAATAATCTTGTAACGTCGTCAGAAGATGCGTTAATATAAATATTTCATGAGATATGCACATTAATTTCTGAAAGCTCTTTGAATTCTTATTGAATTTCCTATGAGAACGCAAAAATATCGACATAATCCTACAACCGTTATTGAAGAGTGGTTTAGATGTTTTTACGCTTGATAGCTTCGAAGATATTAAAGATCTATCAATATATTTTCAATAAAACGTCTGATAAAAACAATGCTTTGAACTAAGAAAAAATGATCTCAAATTTACAGGGCGTAGCATTATAAAGATCTTAGCTGAATGATTTTTTTAGGCATGATGACTGTTAATTCTGCTTTGCGTCCGTGAAAAATATTCGACTTTTTCAGACTCAAAAGCAAAAGCAACAGCCAATGCTGCTTTTCTATAAGATGTATGATTCAGTCAGGTGTTCGTAATCAAATCGAACGTGCAAATTGTTGTATCCATATTCGAAGTGCTACCTGGAATTTTGTTGAATTTGAACAGCGTGCGTAACTGAAGATAGTAGGAACCTCTTCCTTTCGCTATAGTTTTCACAGTCCCCTTTGGAAAACTGTTCTGACGGAGATGATAAAAAACAATTTGTGCTGGAAATAACTGGTAACGAGCCTGGCTTTATATTCGAAAAGAATAATGGCGATTTTTGGCATCTGTTTGTACTTCGCAGAATTGAATCCGTGCTTTGCTCTATTGGCCGAGGGACGTTAGGCTGAAGTGTTGTTTTGCAGACAAGACTGTCAACAAATCTCTCTATGATTTATCACTGCCATTAGGCGCGTCTATCATTAAGGATATTTAATTCTATCCCTACCCTCTTCGATCAAGATTGACTTTCTTTACATCGCTCTAGATTCTTAGACATTTGACCCCACCGCTCGACAGGAGCTTTTAGACTGAATGATTTGGAGGCGGAGATAATGCAAGGCGGACAGACGCTCTTCCGAGCACCAAAATACAGATCTGGGTAGACATTCGATGTAGACAATCAGGTGAAAAACGCATTTCAACAGTATGCAGCGTTTGATGGGATCAATTAAAAAACTGAAAAATGAAAAAATGGTGTCGATCATTGAACATGTTATTCCCCATCACATTCTTTTCAGCGTGGATCACTGGGAAATGTCTGGATTTTCAACAACAATGTGAATGCTGTATAGCACTATGAGACCCCTCCAACATAAATTTACATTTTTGGATTGACCCCCTCCCCTTCCCCACCGAAAAACTGAAAAACATTCTGGGAGATTTTTTTTTTTTTAAGAAAAGAATCTTTTTTTTTCTTCGTAGAAAAATTGAACCCTTCAAACCCCACTGCCTATCTGCGCGACAGAAAACTCAAGGATTTAGTTAATTAATAGTTTTGGCAACAGTTTTGATTGAGGATCTCTAAAAAGCTGACTCATGCCTTTTTACATGCATACAGAGAAAGACACAACAGTGGTTAATTTTGCTTGATTTTTTTCGTCTCATATATTATTTCCAAACAAAAATGTGCATTGATAAATACATACATAGCTAGATAGATAGATAGTCGTTACTGGGGCATAATTATGGAATATCGAGGGAACAAAGAAAATCCTCATAAATGGCTTGAAGAAACTATTTCGTTAGTTTTCACGTAGCATTCATTATTTATCAGCGAGTATGGCTTCACTAAAACAAAATATATTATGTAGTCTGTCGAACACAATTATTCTCACTTATACGAACATCATTATACACTTTCTCGCTCTTTCTCTGTAACACCCTCTCTCTATATATATTTATCTCTATATACATGTGTACGTACTCCCTTATGTATGTATATATGCGGGTGAATGCATCCTTATATATATATATATATATATATATATATATATATATATATATATATATATATATATATATATATTCACTAATGAGTGTGGTAGGCTCGAAATCCTAATATTCAAAGGGTTTATATCCTTGTAATTTCCATTTATATATTGAGGAAACATATATACACACACATATATATATATATATATATATATATATATATATATATATATATATATATATATATATAGATAGATAGATAGATAGATAGATAGATAGAGAGAGAGAGAGAGAGAGAGAGAGAGAGAGAGAACTGGATATATATGACCTGACAAAACGATAATAAATCAGGTAACACCGAAGCTAAAATAACTGCTTTACCTCCAAATCCTCATTCCTGCTTACATGCAGTCTATATCTAATCAATTCATTTCTTTCAACCTTATTTAGAAAATTGGTATATGATCCGACAGAATTATTAAAAATTACATTATATCATGTTGAAACTTCTAAATTTCGAATGATATCCCGTCATAACACTGTTGCGTTAAAAAAAAACGAACAGAATAGATATAAACTATAAGTAAGCAAAATTGAAAAAATCTATGCGTGGGCACTGTAATCACTCGTGAACTGAACAGTTAACAAATTTGACATTTGCTAGCTATTCTTAACAGCACACGGAGCAGTGACATGTATTGACTAAACTTTTTGGACCTGTGGTTCTCGTGAAATCTAACAAAAATAAAGAAAAGATCAATAGATCTTTACTCGTGGATTCTACAAATTATTTCCCTCGATTTCCGGTCTTGAAATCAATTTAGGTAGGAAATATATGATTTGACAACATTGAGGAGATGTCACCGAAATACTTAAAAGCCGTATCTTTGTAAGAAATGCAGAAAATTTATTTCCGATTCATGCATTTTTGGGATTTGCATTGCCCTAGTTCTTAGAACATGAGATCATTCGAATGTAAACAGGTAACGCCCACTACGTTTCTCACCCTTATAAACACTCATTATTTTCGTTTTCAAGGTTGCTACGACACGTAATAACTCTCTCTCTCTCTCTCTCTCTCTCTCTCTCTCTCTCTCTCTCTCTCTCTCTCTCTCTCTCTCTCTCTCTCTCTCTCTCTTGGTGCATTTCACACACACATACACATATACACACAAGTAATTACTTTTGGTATCTCATCTTCCTTTTGACGTCCTCCATAAATACCATTGAAGCATTTATGCCTTCAGAAGCGAATCATTTAAATTGAATGGAAGCGATGCTCCCGGAAAAGGGGGCGACGTATCACGTGACACTAGTCCTGGATGACATTAAACATTCATCTCAAAACAGGGGACAAATAGCTGACAAATCACACCCTCCTACGTCGTTCAACTGCATCAACAAAGAAACCGAAGGCGACTAAACACACATACACATAAACATTTATAATTACTTATACATTCGTGTGTACATTCGAGTGATACTTCTGAAATTAGAAGCTGACATCAAAAACTGCCAGCAATGGTTTCTCCAAATATCAAATACAGGGGACACCAATAGAGCTCGATGGCTTAAGAATTAAACATTTACTCCTTATAATATTTAGAAAAAGAAACTTGTTTCCTTGTTTTTTGAACCACTTCCCAGAGGAAAAAAAAGTTGTTTTTTTTCCCAGTTGGGATCCTTACTTGCATAAGTTTATGTTCAATTAGTCCTTTTATTTTCCCTTGAAAGGGATTTTTTTCTTTTATTGTTAGTGATTATGGCCCAACAAATGGAGAGTGAGCGACTTATTCAATGATCATCATTTTTTAATTCTTCTGATTGATCATCCCAAACACCACATACTGCCAAAAGTCATTGATCAGATGAAAGTTTATACCGGTTGACAAATTGGACCCATTTTCATCGAAGCATTAACTTGCTTAGACGAATCCACTACGACCATATTTACACATTCATGTTTCTTGTCGAAAACTTATTTGTTTTATTTTTGTTCGCATATCTTACTTTTATATACGACTTTAATTCAGGTCAGTATTACATCCATCCATTAATACATTCATTCATGATATGTGGTTTATCACGATAAAATTTTTTCGTTGCGAGGAACAGATTATTCTTGAGTCCAATTCAATGCAGTGCATGTTTGAACCTGTTTTATCTCTTGTCACTAATTGTAATGAATACTAACTCAAAATCCATTCATTACTAAAACTATAACTCCGTCTTGTTGATATTTAGATCACAATCTTGCAGTTAGTAGGCTCTCCGGTTTTCTGCAAAACGCTTGACGTATTTTTGAAGGGCCTTCAACAAGAGGCCTAGCCTTTTTCTGCAATTACTTTTGTAAATTTCAGTATTTTTACCACCTGTCCCATAAGGAAGAGTTAAGATTCCGACTACCGAAGATGTTTCACAGTATTTTAAACAATTCGAACCGCTTAAGAAAAATCATAACTAAACTTTCATGTTAACAAAACGTTTCGGTCTGATCATTGTACGGTGTCCTTCCTATGCAATACATAATACCTGTCTATTTTTTTCTAGTTGTGCCAAACAAAACAGAACAGAATGATTGAACTTATTCTTACGGATATAACATATTGCTTTAAGTTCAATTTTCTGTTACATACCGTTTTTATTATAATTCTTGATCGATTAAAGAAACAATTAACTTAATTGATATTACATATTACATCTGAAAGATACCGAAGCATGATTTGGTCGAATCATTGTTTCAACGTCAAAGATAGGGGGGTGTCAGAAAGTGGAGTGCATGTGGAGCATCATGCCGGTAATTTGGCTTTGGTTTTTCATGCATTGCAAGATGTAAGCATCTGTTCAATGCGTTTGTGTGTGTGTGTGTGTGTGTGTGTGTGTGCACGTGTGCATGCATGCACCAGTTTTTATTTGTCTGATAAAAAAGAAGTGTTTTTAGTAGTGCTAAAAAAACAGGTCAGAGCATTTGACCTGAAATGTTCAAAGGGTTGACCTTCCAAGAGACTAGCGTAAACTGTAAAAATAGTTGAGCCGATCGGACTAAAAAATATTGCAGGCAGGTTGTTACCAAATCTATGATTTGGATAAAAAATAATAGGCTGATAAACGATCAACCACTTACCAAAGAAGTGTATTTGTATATTATGATTTTCATCGCATGTGTGTTTATTATGAGTGTAAATGGACTAAGATAGTAGTAGTCAGTTTGAGATGGTAGTGGTTGGTGTTCAATAGTCAGTTTACTTACCTAAGGTCAAGAGTTACATACTATCTCCTGAAGAGATTGAGAATTGACTTTCTTCATTGTTCGTTTGAGATGCAAAATGAAATCTATGTAGCAAAAATTTGGAGGGAAATAGAACCAGTGCATTTTCAGAGGATAGTAGCGAAATAAAAACACATAGATTTATTATTCATGAGTTGTTTCCTGCTCTTGATGTAAAACCATTTGCGTCTCTCCACAACGTATGCACTTTCAGTGGTAGAAACTCGTTTTTAGAGCTGTCTCTATGTTCCAGAAACATTTGTTCGAAATAACAACAGCCTTTCAAGATCATTGAGCACAGAAATGCAGACATGGAAGACGACATAACCGACATAACGATAAATTGCC
The DNA here is from genome assembly GCA_963457665.1 of Thysanoteuthis rhombus. NCBI lineage: Eukaryota > Metazoa > Mollusca > Cephalopoda > Oegopsida > Thysanoteuthidae > Thysanoteuthis > Thysanoteuthis major. The sequence continues at coordinate 77,972,561 of OY735200.1, forward strand.
TACACAGAAGTTAGAATGTAAGTTCCAGCTTCGTCTGCTTCAAATCAAACACACATCACGAAGACCCAATAATTCCTCTCCGAATCCCTTGTTTTTTTTTCTTCCATTTCTTGCATTTTCAAGAGTTACTCAATATTGGTATGTAACAAGCTTATATTAGTGCAGTACAAGACTCAGAGGATATAGGACAGAGCGATTGTGTCGTAAAAACATAGTAAGTCGGTTGAGCATTCATGATTCTGCTCCTACCCGAGCTCGACCTCGTACCACTGGCCCCGGCAGCAATTTCCAAACAAACTAATTCACTGATAAGAAACGTCTCGATAGTACTGTACTGACTCGTCTGTGCGAATGGGTTTCACAGTATTTATATCCATTACTGATTTGCTTCCTAGAAACTGTCAACCAAAACTGTCATCAGAGGTTTCTATCAGTTCTCGAGTTGGTTTGTCTTGCTGGATGGCTATGTCTGTATCATGCAATACTGATAGAGCTAAAGAGCTAAAAATTCAAATATTGACTCTTTATCATGCCTACAAGAAGTGATTTTTCAAATGCTTTCCTTAAATAGTTTTTTCGTGCAGGATCCTTTTACAGTGTATTTTATGCTGAATTGATCCCTATTTTCAATTCAGGCTTTTCAGTGATCACTGTCCAAACAAGTGGAAAGACAAGTAATGTATTCATTGATCACCCCTTTTTTCTATTTATTTTTATTTACTTATCACTCCCAATGAAGCATGCCGTCAAAAAACATCGGTTGAATGATGGTTTCTATTGAGAAACTAACCAGACATTCATTTCAAGGGCCTATGAATGCTAATCTTTAAAATGTTCAAATCCAAATTTGTTCAAATTATTGTAAAAACAGACGAGCTGTTGCGCATTCAAATCGATCCATTTAAAGCGAAAATTCTCGAAAATAAAAGACAAAAGAATTACGCAACCGAAAGGATTCTGTCTCGCATATCGTGTCAATAATTGCCTTAGAGGAAATTACTGATTCTCCCAAATGAGGTGATCATTTCTATCTGTAGTCCTCCGTTTCCAAATACTATTGTTTTTCTATTCGTTTATTTTGCAGTTCGTGGTTTTCCTCAATTTCGTTTATTCATTCCTTCATCATTAGACTCAATGAGCAATTAAGTAAGTCATGTGTATTTTTTTGTTTATTTATCAGAAACAGTAAATCAAAAGTTTCACCAAGACTGTAATAGAAACTCCCAACACAGATTTCCTCAGTTTTTATGTTAGTCTCTCTGGCTGCATGGATTACTATTTTATATCACGCATCAATGTAATTAGAAAAACTGAAAATTCAAACGAAGAAAATTTTTTTCATTCTCTTGGTGCCTCATCCCAAAAGAGGTTTTAGTGGTGATTTCAATGACGTTTTATGCTAAATCGGGCACTAACTACGAGTACCGTAGAATTTATGCATATTTTCTAAAAATCCAGATATTTTATGAAAAAATGACAAAATGACACATATACATTGAACGCCTCTCTTTCTAAATATTAAATTGATCACCACTAACAATTTATGCTACGAAAAGACGTTTGTCATGTATTGGTTTCTTCTGAATCGATGATATTATCTAATTTTTCCCATTATTATTAGTATCACGAAGACGTGAAATATGTTTGCTTCTACTACATAAGTTGATTTCGATTACAAATCATCCATTCATTAAGCACTCGGAGCTTACTCCAGAAATAACAGATATTCTGTTCACTTATTCGAAACAGTCATGCAAGATTATTGCCTGGTCAACAAATGTTTCTCTCAGTATTCAAGCGGGTTTGGCTGGCAGACTGGCTGGCCTTGTATATATCGAGGCACCCAGACAGTATCAGTACTAAACTCGTCACACAAGAAATTAACTGAGCTATTTTTTCTTTTGTTTATTTAACATTAACTGTCAACTAAAATTGTTACCAAGACCGTAGACAAATGTGTTTTTTTTTCAGTTTTTAAGCATGTCCAGCTGGTAATTAGTGTATCCTACGCTTAGACCACATTAGTACTGAACTCGCTCTGCGACGAATTTCTAAACGAAAAGTTTTGTTTTTTTTTTTAGTTCATTCATTTAGAAATCGTTAACCACAACGGTTACCAGGACTGTCAACAAATGTTTTTTTTCTCGTTGTTTAAGCGGGTCCATCTGGCTGGCTGGCTACGTATGTATCACGCACACAAACTGCATAAGTACTGAAGTAGCCCCACAAGACATTCTCTAAACCAAAAGATTTATTTTTGTTCATACATTGGAATCTGTCAACCTAAACTGTTTCCAAGACCGTCTGCAAATGTTTTTCTCGGTTTTCAAGCTGGTTAGCTATGTTTGTATGACGTGCACAGACTGCATCAGTACTAAACTTGCTACCAGTGATTTGTGAAGTTGGCATGTAGACTACCGTTCCATGAGAGACGTCTGGCATATATCTAACTATCTACCTAGATATATGTGAGTGGTAGTGCATGTGTGTGTGTGTGTGTCTTTCAATAACCGTCCGTGTTGGTACTACATCTTCACCATGACCATTATTATTAGAAACCGTCATCAAAACTGTCAGCATAGGTTTCTCTCAGTTTTCAGACTGATCCAGCTAAATGGCTTGCTATGTAGGCATCGTGCGCAAAGATCTCACCAATGGAAGTACTGGGTTGAAAACTCGGGCATTCATTTCCTATTACGTCAACTGAAAACTGTTGTTCTTAAATCAACCATGATAGGGTTCAATATGCAATTCACGTTCACACCTAATTCATCCTCTTGCATGAATTTGTAAATTACGACCTTTTTTTTCGTAATAATTGTCCAAAAAGGGCGAGGGATGTAACTTGTTCATTGATCACCCGTTTTTCGAATTCGTAATAGAAAACCCCAAACACGGCATGCAATGAAGAGACGTTAGTCGCATGATATTTTCTATTGAGCGACTAACCAAACCTGTCTTATTATTTCTCAAGTTATTAGGAACATTAGAAACATCTATTGTGTTCACAGTGCTGAATTGATCTTTCCCTTGCTGTTAAAGGTTCCATCGCCTAAAATAGGCTCCATTAAATTGATACAAATAGTTGGCTAGTGTGATTTAGTGAGAATTTCCGGATGTAGCGTTTTGATTTTCTCCCGTCTTTATTTTATTGGGTATGGGCTGGCATTATCATCATGGGGAATCACACATTCTCTTTTAATCACTGATAACCGTTTTTGCATAAATCTTTCACAAAATTCGCTCTGATTTTCTCGCTTTATATAAGGTCTCATAATAGTTCATCAATATCAGCAGCAGCCTTTTAGCGTTTGTCGTCGGACATAAACCTTCCCCAATATTAGTCAGACAACTCCATCATGGGTGTAACGGAGCTAATACTATCTGAACTTGTCTAATCATTTTTTGCCGGCCACAGTTTTGCATATGATCTCTGGGGATACACGTTGAGAGCCGTGATATCCTGCAGTTGTCTGACATTTTCGCTACATGACCAGCCCATTGTCACTTGAGTTTCCAAACGGATCTTATGATATCTCTGAATTTTGTTTGTCCTCTTATATTGTGCTGACTTGTAATTTCCATGTATGAAATCAAGCGTAATTTTTTCCTCCGTACGTTACTTGGTTGTCAGTTTGAAAGTCAATTCTTTTGGTTAGGATCCGTGTTTCACCTCCACAGATGACTATCAGTAGGATACTTTGGTTGTAAATTTTCTTTTTTTTTCCGGAAAATGATTGCATTCTCTTGTCTCGGTCGGACTTGCTCTACCGAAAGCTTGACAACCTCGAATGATTCTTTGCTTGATTTTCTCTCCTTTGCGGGGATTTCATGGAGAATCGTTGTCATGGATGTAATGCTGTACTTTAGTTAGTTTGCAGTTCTAATGATTTTGTCTTTGTCCTTGATATTTGGCGGGAGGGGGGGCATGGTATTTGTTTTACCAAGATTCATGAGGGAAGCTACTTCATAGCAGTCTTTATTCAGTTTGTCTAACATTATTTGGAGATATTCAACCGACTGCACTCTGTGCCTTCAATGAAATGTGATTTATACGTTGACATGTTCTCCCAGCAGAACCGTCATCATCATCATCATCAGTCTTTTAGCGTCCGTCGTTGGACATAGATCTTCCCAAGGATTTGCCACACTTCTCTATCATGGGTATCACGGAGCCAGTACTTCCTGAACTTGTCTTGCTTGTCTCTTCATCTAACACTTTGCCGGCCTCGGTTGCGCATGTGGTCTCAGGGAATCCATGTTGTGAGTCGTGATGTCCATCGATTGTCTGCCATTCTTGCAACATGGCCAGCCCACATCCATTTGAGAATTTTTATTGATTCTATGATGTCTCTAACTCTTGTCTTTTCACGGATGTACAGTGCTGTTTTGTGGTCTCTCCATGTGAGGCCCAGCATTATTTTTTCATGTGCACGTTGCATGGTTCTCAGTCCTTAAACAGAGAATAACTGCCATTTTTCCATTGAATACATATACCTTTCGTTTCACTTTGATTGTTAAAATCCCCTCTCAAGGAATTTGATATGACTTCACTTAAGACTTTAATAAATTCGAAACTTCGAAGAAAAAAACAATCATGGACGTTGCTGGAAACATTATAATGGATCCATTTAAGGTAAAATTCCATTGTTATTTGGATCACATTAAACATCAACAACTTTTTTTCACCAACTCCCCACAGGGAAACAACTTATATAGACTCGATAAGAAAAGTTTGATTTTACGTCTTCTAGCTCTATTGGTGTGGCCTGAACGCATGACACATACATAGTTTGCTAGCCAGCTTGACTTTAAGATGAAAAAAAAAACAACGTATGTTGACCTTTATTTTCTGACTGTCTGTAATCAAAAGATGAGTGAATCGATGGATGAACAGCCAGATTGACAGAGAAAGGGAATATTTACATGAATAGATAGTTTGCTATTGTATAAGGTTGTTGCATCTCTCTTTCCTGTGCAAGTGATCAGTGTTCAAGATTACATAGAAAATACAGAAAGTTGTATGTCTATGTTGAAGGAAGACAGGCATACATGACATGGGAGAGTGATGCCGAGGACTATTTTAACGTCCATTAATCCTTGTTTTGATCAAAAATGACCTAGCTGGGTGAATCTCTCTCTGTCTTTCTCTCTCTCTCTCCCTCTCCCCCTCTCTCTCTCTCTCTCTCTCTATATATATATATATATATATATATATATATATATATATATATATATATATATATATATATTTATATGTGTGTGTGTGTGTGTTTTTCTAATTGTGTGTCCATCCCTGTGTCTATGCGTCAGTGTCTGCCTGTGTCTGTATGTTTTTTCTCAAGCTAAATGTTCTATCGTAAATGTAATGCATTTGCTGAAAAAGGTGCTTAGATTACTTAAACGCTGTAAACTGACTAACATATTTACGTAAGATACCCGGACAGATGACACAAAATCAATAACCAACGAATACTATTTCTTCAACTCACGAAGCGTTCATTTAGGAACGAATTTTCGAGGTTAAAGCCTCTTATTTATCAATAAACTTCTTTGAGTTGCATGCATTTCAATTATTACTTGGTTGAAAACTTGAAGCCTCTGATTCCATGAAATCCTTGTCTGACAGCTCCTAGGTCCAAAATTTCTCACTGAATGTTTTGTTTGTGGCAAGAATTTGGAGATTTTATGTATGCAGTACCTATTCGTTTATAAGTCTTGGACTTCTCTTAATATGAGTATTTGTATATCAGCATGTACACACACACACACTCACGTACAGATAAATACATTCAGAGTTATATGCATTATTTTATTTTTTCATTGTCGTCTTTTAAAAGCCGTATAGAGTATATATCCAATCACGTTATACTTCTAGTAGCACTTTCCCGTCAGTAAAGCTTGCTTTCATTGCTAACCTCTGACAATCCCTGACTTTCTTTTATGTTCAAAGCACGATATACAGAGAGGATGTAGGGGCATGCAAAAAAAAAAAAAATAGATTCTAGATAATATTCTTTTCGTCAAAATCTGTAAGTGCAAGAACACGACTTAAACAACGCAAAGGATGGTTGGAGTAGTTGTATGAATGCAGTCTGCGCTAAAACACATTTCCGGTTACCATTTCATTTTTAACCTATCGACATAATGATCTACGTATCAGAAATCACAAACTAAAAGTGGCTGTGGAGATTTGATCATTTTTCGTTCTCCTGGCTGGCAGGCAGACATGAATCCCATTGGATAAGTATGGGATGTATCCGATAAGAACTTTGTTCCGATTTGCCGAATATCTTATCGTATGTCAAACCTGATCTGAAATGTTTCGATTTGCAAGTTTAGAACTTTTTAATCCTATGTCAAGACGAGACGCAGCTCTTAAAAACAACTAAAGAAAAAGTTAAAAAGTCACTTCGTACTGCAATTGCTCGAATAAAGTTGAACCAAAAACTGTTGGTGTCTATTTACTTTTTGCGTGTCCCATGGAGGAACCTATGCTGAGAGTTTTAGTGGTATTTTTGGTCGACTCCTTCTATTAAGGACAAACTGACAGAGTTCCCGTCCGTTATGAACTCATTGGCAACGTCTTGCGAAAGTGATTCCCCCAAAATCGTTAATCACGATAGAAATCGTGAGAAAAAAAAAATAGTCTGAGTATCTAACGGAGATTGTGCACCAGGAGGTGGATCGTCAAGACTGGGTCTGAAGTTCGACGCCACTGAGCGATTCTGTTGTACTTAGCTATTCCCATATCAATTTCCAAGTAATTTAGCTTTAATTGCATCTGCCAAAAGCGAGACAGAACAGAGTGTCAGGAGAGAGGGAAGAGTATGATAAACAAAGGGTTTTATTTCTTTTCAGCCTCCACGTCCTAATATCCACTTTATTCGTTCGCTCATTCACATACTCAAACTGCTTGCCCTTCTTTCTCTTTCTCTATTCTCTTATTTCTTTCTGTTTCTAATTATTTGGCTGACTTCCTAGTATCAACTCTGGCCTCTGCTTATATATTTATGTTTGTTTCTCAAATTATCTCCGTCTCCCTGTCTCTATCTCTGTCTTTCTACGCTCTTTCTATCCACCTCTTTCTATCTATCTAACAGTCTTGTTACAATTACTCTTTCTTTCTCTCTTCACCCAACTGTCAGTTTTTTTCAGTCAATCCTTCTCTTTCAATCTTGAATAATCTTTCACCATACATCTCCTCACTGATCTTATTACTGTTTTTCTATCACCCTCTCTCTCTCCCCCACACTCTATATATATCTTTATATATATACATCGTATCCGACCACTCTCTTTTCATCTCACTACATAGCTCCCCCCTCTCTCTCTCTCTCTCTCTCTCTCTCTCTCTCTCTCTCTCTCTCTCATTGTGCTTATCCGGGTGTCCCTCTCTCTTTCTTTTTCTTCTCTATTTATGACCAGGTGATTCCCTTACTCTTAAAATCAGTCTATATATGTGTACATTCATGTATCAATCACTGGACTAATCCTCTCTCTCTATCTCGTTCTTTCTCTCTCTTTCTCCCCCTCTCTCTCTATCTCTCTCTCCCTCTCTCTCTCTCTCCCTCTTTTATCAGAACGTTTCTATTTATCTTCGTGAAATATACATTTGGCGTATGCACTTAACGACACATCTGAGAGAATGGCCGCTAACCGAAACGAAAAAACGAAAGTACCCAGTTCATCATGTCATTTCAATAATCATTGGTAATTTGTCAAAATGAGAAAAATACAAGAACAGCACATGTGTCCACAAAAGTCTCATTAGCAAGAAACACTCATGTTTGCACGGAAAAAAAATTGGTTCCCAATGGGAAAACAGGACAACTGAAATATAATCCAGCGAATGTACTTGCAAAATCCACATTGACAAAAACATCTATCGAAGCTAAATGAAAAATCAGATAGAAATATCTATAGTTGCAGTTAAGGCAAGCACTACTGAAATAATAAAGTCTATATGGGTAAGAGTCTAACATCATGATATGCATCAACTACGTAAAACTGGCGAGACCAATAAACCTAGAGCAATAATAATGTCAGTTGGTGGGATTGTTATCCCATTAAATATGGTAGCTTATATGTTGATCCATTGCATTCAAGAGCCGACATGGGAATATAAACGAGGGTAATCTCAATTTTTCCAGCTATTGGTCTAGAACCAAATATCGACCAATACACGAAAACGACTTATATATATACACACATATATATATATACACACACACACACACACACACACATATATATATATATATATATATATAGTAGAATGTGGATTTGCTACACAAACTAGCTCATGTTTCAGCCTTCTTCGGGCCTCCTCAGGCGAATCCAGGTCTAATCTCAAACAACTTCACTCCATGAGTGAAAAGTTGTATGTATCAAGTACTTTATGAAATAAATCCATTACATTTTAGAAGTGGATTTATATTATTGATCTATTATTATATCATGTTACACTGCTATACTGATTTGTACCACATATACTCTCGGTGTATGTGTGTGTATATATATATATATATATATATATATATATATATATATATATATATATATATATGTGTGTGCAGATATGTATATAAATGTTCAAATACATATGGTATTTTTTTTTTAAAAATAGGACGAGAAAGAGAATAAAAAAAAAATCGGAAAAAACATTGATAAAAAAAGAACAGTAAATGAAGGAAAGATGGTTTGAGAATTGAAGACATCGATCTTGCAGAAAAATTGGTGAAAATTGATGAAAGGAAATAAATAATAATCGAGAGGAAAAGTCAACCATTACTGAAATCGCTACCACGATTGTTGTCAATTAGTTTGAAGATTAGACGCAACAATATTTTCAATGATCAAAATTCTGTACCTAAGTACCTAATCCATGATTGCCGTCTTCTACTTTTGGGCAGTGTTCAACTTTGTACAATCGGCCAATGTATCATGACAAACGGTAATGAATTTGCACTGGATAGTTATTGAGGTTTTCAAAATTTCTGCTCTAGTTTAAAGTTTTGTCGTTCACTATGATTCACTAACTCCTCAGAACACATTTATATATACACACACCTCTTTTTATCGCTATATTCCATGCTCTTCTCTTTCTTCATCTCGCTTTTGTTACTATCATATGTTCGCTCATCCATTTTCCGCTCCATCTCTATTCCCCCCTTTCTTTCTATTCCCCTCCTCTCTCTCTCCCCTCCTCTTACATGAATACCTGCACTGAACCCCATACATAACCACACATTGAATGGAAAGAGGGAATCCAGGTCTTTGCTTGCAGGGATGGGCCTGGTTAAATGTGTATAGGCAAATGCACCGAACGATTGTCCATTAACAAAATGGCCAAGGATGGTAATTTACAAAGTGGGTACTTACAAAGCCATCTGTGCAAACATTGAAGGCGAAAAGTTTTGCCTTAATTTCCATCATCTTTGTGTTGTTGGGATGAGATGAGAATTAATTTTGCTCGTCTCTGACGGTCGACTGGTGCGTGCAGCCATTGCGTTTATTAATGTCTTCCCGCTTCCTTCATTTTTTCTCTCCTAATTTCAATACATAATTTACCATTTTATCAGATTCCCTACATCAGCAGTCTCTCTACATATTATTTCTTTACTCTTGTCCTTAATCATCTCATTTATGATTTGTTTTCCTTTAAGTAACCCGTCAGTCGTTATTTTACAATTAGGAGGAACAAAACGTCGAACCAAGAACCATGCGACCTACACAGGAGAAAATTGTGCTCTACATCACGAGACAGCACATTACACTAGATTATAAATAGGGAATAGAGATATCGTGAAACCCATGCAAAAACTGGGATAGCAAGAGGGCTTGTTATGATCTATGAATGTTAGATAAATGCAGGACATCACGATTTATAACGTTGATCCTCAGATGTTGGCAGACAAAATATCAAAATGGCACAGCGATATAGACTAGTTCGGAGAGTAATGGCTTTGCGACGTCCATCTGAACCCAAAGGAAGGTTCCTATCTAATATCAGGACGTTGAAAGGTTGCTACTGCTGATAATTAGGATTTTGCTTACGTCGCTGCACAGAGAAATTCTCAAAGATTTGTCAGACCTCTCTATCATGGCCGTCGATTCACCCTTTTCTGAACTTATTTAGTTCATTACATCACAATTACTGGCCACAATTCTGAGTACAATCTTTGGGTTCCACATTCTCAGCCATGATGACCAGCGATTGTTTAACATTCTTGCAATATGACTGGTCCTTTGCCATTTGAGTTTTTTAATGGGTTTCATAACACGTTGGATTCTCATTTTCTCATAGTATAATGCGTTGTCTTGTGTTTGTAACATGCATGATTTTTTCCATCGTGTATTGTATGGAAAGTGGTTAGGTCAATGTTTTGTATAGATTCCTTGTTTGAACTCAATAGGTGATTATCTGGAGAAGGTTTTGGTCATAGATACTTTTGGGGGGATTATACTCTTGCACAATAACGTCTTTGCCTTATTCTACTCGTTTTTGTTCCAATAACGTTCATCTGTTCTCTTTTTCTTTCTGTTCTTATTTGTAGTTTCCTTTTTTCTCAACTAACTACATTTTTCCTTTCTTTCTCTCCTTCTTATTTCCTTTCTCAATTGAGTTTCTTCTTTTCTTCTTCTTCTTCTTCTTCTTCTTCTTCTTCTTCTTCTTCTTCTTCTTCTTCTTCTTCTTCTTCTTCTTCTTCATTTCTATACTGCCTTTATCACTTGCTACTCCTTTCCTTTAAACTTCTTATTTTTGTTTTTGATTTTCTTCCTCTTATAATTGCATGGCTCAGTGAACGAAAATCGGTTGCCTTTTCAAGGGTTTTCCTCAGCAACAACACGATAGACGGTGTGATCTATGTGCTGATTAACCCCCAAGCCGAACAATGGAATTTCAAAGTGAAGTGTGACTTTTTCAGTGTCGACCCCACCCTTTGAACCAAGATTTTTTATCGTATGATCCATCGAGGTGACATGAATAGGAGCAAAGCCCTTGGATCGTAGTATTTACAAAAATGTCCTTCAGGCGAATATGAGCTAACTATGGTGGTCAGCCACTCTTTTTGTGACAGTGTTCAAATAGTAATGCTGACCTCTTCGAGAAAATCACAGGAGAGGAATATTCTAGAGTTGTAAAAGCCAAACTAGCTATATATTTCTCCCGTTCCTTTGAAAACATAATTCCATACGTACGGCCTTTTTCCTCATACAATTGTGTCAATTCATTAACCTTTTGGAGCTGGTTTGACTCTCACTGGTGACATAAGAATCACCAAGATTGTTTCTAAACCATTACAGAGAATTCAATCCTCACTCCAACCACGCACCTCATGGAACAAGGCTTAGTAAACAACATATATAACTATGCTTTACCCTCTACCATACACAATCCCCTTTACTCATTTGAGCATCTACTTCGAAAGAAAAATGCATTATCCTATGTGTGCAGTCGTCTATACACATATGTAAAACAATCAAGCTTCTGCAGATAATGAATACTTGGATTTTAAGGCTGTAGGTTTTTGCAATACGCGCTGATTGTACGTGTACGAACGCAGTAATGCAGACTTTAAAAGCTACACTGTGACCAAGTACTGTCATCCTTACCACATGAAGTGTTTCTCAGGGTGTGTCATATACTTATGCGCGTGTGGCGTATTAACTCAGTGTTGACTTGTTATATATCTTTGACCTTTTAAATCCCCATAGGCTCTTATTTTGTAAATGACTGTGACTAGCACCTAATTCAGAACAATATATTGCAGCCAATTTAGAAGAGAACACCAGAATCAAATGAGAAGGGAAAATTATAATGATTGTAGCCTGCTACTGACTTAAAATAAATAAGTAATAACTAAATAGAAATGACTAAATAGAGTCTCTAGAGGTTTGCTTGTATGGAGGGTAATTCTGCTATTTATATTTCGTTACGCTTCTTTCGTTATTTCCGATTAAATTATTCTTTGTTTTTCCTCAATTATTTTGATTAATCTACACCATACTTTTTTTTATTTCTTTGTTCTCCGGGTTTTCCTATATAAACCTTCCACCAAAACTGTACACGAAGCGTTCAAAAAGTTTCTCCCTTTTGTAAGTGATTCTGGCTGGCTTGCTATACAGCTATTGCACAACCGTGGTCATCAAAGATGGCAAAGGATTATATTTCTTATATATGAGCGGGTGTTTGTGTTAGTTTCTTTTTAAAACTCGAGTGGGAAGGTTTAAACATTTGAACATATACTTATTATGTTTAGAAGAAAAATTCTCAGAGCAATTCTTCCCGGAATAGGTTTCAAGGGGGGGGGGGCAATTTACAATTTAAGTTTCCGCTAAATCAGTCCTTTTGCTTGTGTCTGGTATTGCCTGTTTTTTTTCTTTTGAATTCGGACTTTTCAGTGATCACAAAAAGGTAGGAGAAACATTTATTGATCACTTTTTTCAATTGATTAAACCCATTTTAGCAAAAGATATTGATCACATATCGGTATTTATCGAGTAATTGACCAGACATCTTCTCGTACAGATCATTCCAATCCAGTTATAATTTTTTTTCGTTCCCTTTCGTTGTGCTCTTATGAATTGTATTTCTTGGTTCTTTTTTCAAGACCATAATTTCTATTTTTCCTTGAATTCTCCACTCTAATCAGTCAGTTTTCCTTCCCAACACCGTGTCAACTTCGTTTATACTTTCATTCACCTCAGTTCATTTGTCTCTCGATCCTGTGCCGAAAAAAGTGTCACTTAAAACAGAAAGCTACTCCACCAAACCCTTTGCCAATCAAAATATTCCCCCGCTATGCATAGAAATTAGATATATACTGACACCTGACTTTCCGATGTTCTACAAAAATAATTATCATAAAATAGCGTCCAATTCTAACAAATTTTGCTGCAGGCTTCCAAACATGGCAATATAGTTTTTTGCTTAATTAATATCATGTTATAGTCACGTTGCTTAACGATAGCAATTCAGTTCGATTCTGGTTAAAAAAAAAAACAGCAATATTTTAAGAGGTCACCCTTTGGGCATTTCTGATTGGGATTACATTACAAGGTTCCCATGAAGAATATTTAGTCGTAATTGTGAATTGCCCGAGGTAAAAGGCACTCTTTGAAAGTTGAACTCCGAACACGAATATAAGTATAGAGTGCCAAGTATCTTACTTGAAGAATTACCCAGACACGCCTATTAGTTGGAGAACTAAGCCAAATAATTGTGCATCTGGTGATAAAAGCATATAATTTAGTAAACTTATGACCAAAGGCATTCCAATGATACTTGGATATATGGCCATCATGAATGTTCGATATGTCACTTATGGCAGCCATTTAAAAAATGGCTACGTAAGACAACTGTGTTCAGAACAGCAGATGATATGATAAGATATTGAGAACATTGTTAGATAATTTACCATACTTAATTATTTGACATTGTCATTTCGATAGTATATGCAAGTCATTGTAAATTCAAGATGGTTTCAATGGCTGCTATGGAAATTATATTTGCAATGAAATTGCGTAAAATAGTCTGATATGGATGATACTAGTTTCGAATCATATATTTGTTATGATGCAGAAATCGAATCTTGACTTTTAGTATTGCCCAGAAGCCTACTTCTATCTGGAAATTAAAAACTCATTCAGAGTGAAAAGAATAACTCCCAAAGGCTGGGGCCTGCCACGAGAAAGTTTATTCAAGATTCTCTTGCACGGTAACAGATGTGCTGTCTAAAGTAGCTTTCAATCTTGAATTGTATATCAATATACACCACCTGTGTAAGTTTGATGTAAATATGAGCATCGGATATAAATCAAATGAATATTTTGTGGGTGTTCAAGTACTTGTTTCCCCTCGGCGTAAGTGGTTTGGAACTGAATGTGCCGCTTCAAATGCTACACTAATCTGCTACGTAACTAGTAGGTAATTAGACTGGTATAGTTCTAGACAACTAGGAAAACTCGTCATATGCCTGGTATAAGTACTTTTTCACTTACTATGAACAAGGCAAAATGAACGATTACTGTCGGTATAAGAAATGACGTTTTCCACAATGATGATTTTGAAATATTGATGATCAGAATGAAAATCAGCGATTAAAACTCATTGAACGTGTGGCCAGTAAAAAAGCCACACGATCCTTCAAAGAATCGGTGAGCTTGTAGCCAATTCGTCAGATAGCTCGATAATTTGTGCTAGTGGTCTAAGGTGATGTGAATTGCCAATTCGAGAGTTGACATTTATGTTTCTCATGTTTTTGAGTACATTAAAAGAAGGATCAGCAAAAATTACCCGTCTTACTGCAATAGGGAAACAGTTAAAAAGAGAAAAAACGAGTGTATCATGTGGGGTTGTATGTCTGGGAATGATATTGGTCAACTGCATCGAATAAAAGAGTTATGAAGGACAATTCCCGTCAGGAAATTAGACAACCGTAGCCATCAAAAAAGGAAAATGGTTATATTTTCGTCTATATGTGTGTGCGTGTGTTTGTGTGTCTCAGCACTGTTGGTCATGATATTTTATCTACAGATTTCGGCATCATGACTCCACTAAACCCTGTCTAAGAAGATTTGGTAAAAAAGAAGCTTAAATGGAAATTTTGCTACGAATTGCTTGGTTTGAGATTTGAAGAATCAGATTCTTTGCAATCAGCATAACGAAACATGCATTATGTTTTAGGGTTCAAAATTTTGAATTACTTCAAAATGTTTTTTTTTTGGGGGGGGGATAGAGTTCAATTGTTGAATGGAAAAAAAGCAGAAAAAGGTTTCTATCCTTCTAAGATCTTGTTCAAAATGATGAAGGAGATTAGAAAATTGAACTCTCATTGCTATTTGGGAGGGTTGGAAAATTGACTGGTTGATTTTGATCCACCTTCATGATGGCCCCTGCAATCGCAGCAGATGAGAACGGATTTTATGCTTCTTTCATAATCATGAACTATACTTTTCATCACCAATTCATACATAGAAAACATGACTATAACCAAACAATTGGAAGCAAAATGACAGGTTGGTAGAATACTTACGACAGGTTCTCTCTCTCTCTCTCTCTCCCCCTTTCTCTCTCTCTCTCCCTAGATAGATAGATAGATAGATAGATAGATAGATAGATAGATAGATAGATAGATAGATAGAGCAGAGAAAGGGAGGGAAAGAGAGAGGGAGAGAGAGAGAGAGGGTAATTGTTTTCGGTTGAATAAATCGGTTCTACACGGTGTGCAAATATCCGCTGTACAGTTACGAGCAAAGAACATTTATTGCCTTATTTTTGAAATTGAAATTCTCTCGAAAAATTGTTCCAAGTGTTGTGGATGTAATAAAACTGATACACACTGATATTCCTCTCTGCACATAAGTACTTATCTTTGATGGTCAGATTACCACACCTGCTGGCTATCTAATCAACTCAATAAGAACAAAATCGCTTCGTCATTCGGATATATTTCATTTCCTATTATAAAAATCAACGCAAAAAAAACCCCCACAATTTTATCATTATTACTCCATTTGAATTTCCTCCTGGCCACTTATATTACACTTTGGCACGCAAATTCATGAATGTGTGTGTGGCGTGTGTATGTGTATGTGTATTTGTCTGGAAACAATAATGTGAACGAATACACACACACACACACACACATATATGTATTAAAGAGAGAGGGTCAGACAAATAGTGATATATATATATATATATATATATATATATATATATATATATATATATATATATATATATATATATATATATATATCGAAGAGAGTGGATCGGAGACAGAGTTGGAAATTGTCGGATAGAGGGTGATTTGCAGACAGACATAAAATTATGGAAGCTGTCAAAATATTGGAACAAAATATAATATACATAGGAAAAAGTAGTAGTTTGAGGTGATTTGAATTATATATTTGATACTGGAATACTCTAAACCAGCAAACTTGCATAGACATTGAAATAGCATTGAAACAGAGGCTAAAAATGAAGCCTTGGTAAAAAATAATAAAAGAAGAGGATCCTTCTACAGTATAGCTACTGAGGTTGATTTCAGCGCCAAGTATTAAAGTATGCTGCAGGCTGTTTGTCATCTGGTTGGATTTTTCAACTGGATAATGGATTCTGCCATAGAAAAAAAAAAAATTAAAACCTTTTCCTTCAGAGGTTCAGGTTTTCATATTGACCACCCAAGTCTACTGACATTTGAAATATATGCGATCAGAGCTGAAGTTCAAATTTTCACTAATGATTATGAGTTATTACTGTTCATAATCCAGCAAGCATAGAACGTGTTTCTCTGAATATAAGTAGACGTCTTGTGATATTTATGCCCTGTCAGTGCCAAGTAATCGTACAACAGAAGGGTTATTGTATTCAATATTGAAATAAGTTCAAATTACAGTCTATTGACATTCAAAATATGTGGTAAAAACAGAAGTTCAAATTTCCACCCACAATATGACTGATCACTGTTCAAAATCGAGCAAGCATGGGACAGGTCCCTCTGAACGTTTGTAAACGACTTGTGAATTTCCTATCCTACCGTTGCCGGATAATCATAAAACAGAAGGGCTATTGTATCCAATATTATTAGCTTTAAATAAGAGTTTGCACAAACATAATTATTTCCTCTAAAAACATTCTTTATCAACAGAAAACTGATCCAGGTACCTTTTACGCTCTCTCAGGGAATTATTTGATGAACTAAAAATAGGAATCGAGAAATACAATATTTTGTTAATTCAGCGGATGAGAGAAAATTTTCGAGCCAATTATTACCTTGTCACAAAAACATGCTGTATTGTATCATCCTGATGGAAAATTAAACCGTCCCTCTTAATAAATTTCAGATAATCTGGATCGATTGCTACCTCACATTGGTCGAACTGAGTGCAGAAATTATTTGGTTCATAAGGAAGAGCTCTTTGTGAAGGCCTCACTTCGTATTCCATATCTACAGCACAATATTTTAGGGGATTTTGGTACGGTTAGTATTGTTTCATTCAACTTGCCTTAATACATTAGCTTGTTATAAAGTATCGACTTTTTATTAGCTCATCACAATCTGTTTCAAAACACAGAAATACCGCCCGGTAGGTCTAGATCGCTTACCTCTGTGGGATACATCCATCAAAGCAAGACACATTACCTGTCTTTGGCAAATAAAGTTGAACGGTTGATTTGCATAAATTCACTTTAATAGGAATATTCTGTATCGCGTTCTCAAGTGAAATCTTCTTCAGATTACGGTCAGCCTATGCTGGTCTACCCGACCTAGGAGAGAGAGAGATGTATAGCTCCAAACTCTGCATACTACTTCTGTTTCGTTTGATCATTCATATTGCATTCAGTGTTTTGAATAACAGACGCATTTTTACCATTCTCAAAATAGAGAAGTTTGATATATTGAAAATATTGCTTGTTTTCTTCCATCTTTACTTTTGGTATCAATAATGGAGAACACGCTAATTTCCATGATTCTAATTTACACGGATACAAAAACAAGCGAAAATGATTTATCATTATTATTATTATTATTATCATTATTATTATTATCATTATTATCATTGTTGTTATTATTATTATCATTGTTGTTATTATTATTATTATTATTATTATTATTATTATTATTATCATTATTATCATTGTTGTTATTATTATTATCATTGTTGTTATTATTATTATCATTGTTGTTATTATTATTATTATTATTATTATTATTATTATTATTATTATTGTATTGCAATCTCACACCCGTTGCCTGGTGGGAACCGCCGGATTTTGAGTGACAGCAAGTCTCCTCAAGTCTTCAGCCCTCCTCTCCTAGTACTCATAGGTCGCAGTAATTCTGCGATTTACACTTTCACACGGGTTGCCCAGTGGTTATCATTGAAGGCTGAGTGACAATGAGTCTCCTTAGGTCTTCAGCTAACGTCTCCTCTCTCTTTCACCAATCATGTCAGGGTTAAAATTCGTTGCAGTACTTATATCTCTAGCACCTTCCTCAGTATCCGTGCAGTTCCCAGTAGTGCTGTGTTCTGTACGGTCTTAATCCTTCCCCTAATCCCGATCTCCTCCAGTCTCACCCTCAGCATTTTTGGGATTGTTCCTATATTATTAGGAATCTCACACCAGTTGCCTGCTGGTAACCGCTAGAGTTTTGGGGACTGTTCCTAGTGCTCCCACTATGACCGGTACTACCCTGGTTTTCATGTTCCACATTTTCTTTAACCCCCTTGCTAGGTCCTGGTATTTTTCCCTTTTTTCACCCTCCTTCATTTTTACTCTATGGTCTGCAGGTACAGCAACGTCTAGTATTTGGCAGGCCTTCCTTTTTTTGTCTACTATTACTAAGTCCGGCCTTCTTGCCTGGATGAGGTGGTCAGTTTGGATGTCAAAGTCCCACAGTAGTTTGTGGTTGTCATTCTCCAAAACTGCCTCTGGCTTGTGCTGGTACCACTTTTCCCCATGGTTGAATCCCATTTGTTTACTTAGTTCCCAGTGTATCATCGTTGCTACTCTATCGTGTCTATGCTTATACTCCTTCTGGGCAAGTTGGCTACATTCACTAGTTATGTGATTTACTGTCTCATCTCTTCCACCACACATGCGGCATTTGCTGTTTGTCCGTGTTCTGTCGATTTTTGCTTTTATGTAGTTTGTCCTTATGCTTTTGTTTTGGGCTGCCATGATGAGCGATTCTGTTTCTCTCTTAAGGTTTCCCTTTCGTAACCACGTCCATGATTTCTCGTCTGCTATATCTTTTATCTGTCTTTTAAACTCGCCGTACAATTTTTTCCCTTCCCACTTTTCTTTTCTAGTTTGCTGTACTGTTCCATTGTTTTCTACTCTATTGTTTGTTGCACCATCCCTCGCGCTCTTTATGATTTCTTCACTATTTGTTTGCACATATCTATCTAGGACTACTTTAGCTCTCTGGACACAATCTTCTATGCTGATGAGCCCCCTACCACCTTCTTTTCTCTTAATGTATAGCCTATCTGTATCATCCCTAGGGTGTAATGCTTTATGCATCGTCATAAGTTTCCTTGTTCGCCTATCCATTGATTGGAGCTCTTCCTTTGTCCATCCTAAGAATGGTCCTGTATACCTAACCACTGACACAGCCCAGGTGTTCATTCCTTGTATTAGATTTCTGCTATTTAATTTGGTTTCTAATATTTTCCTTATCCTTCTGAGGTATTCTCTCTTAATTTTCTCCTTCATCTCTTCCCGTTTTATCGTGTCACATTCAAGGACACCTAGGTACTTGTATCGGTCTTGTGCAGTCAATGCCCTAATCTTGTTGTTGTCCGGAAGTTCAATTCCCTCAGTCATTGAAAGCCTTCCTTTATGCATCACCATGATTGCGCATTTTTCTATCCCAAACTCCATTCCTATGTCCTTACTATATTCCCTTACTTCGTTGAACAGAGTCTCAAGCTCTCCCCTGTTTTTTGCAAACAATTTAATATCGTCCATGTACATTAAGTGGTTGACCTTTCCTTTTGTTTTAGAGAAGTGGTATCCTTTGCTGTTTTTCAGGATTCTGTTAAGCAGTATCATTGTTAGAACAAATAATAGTGGGGACAACGAGTCTCCTTGGAAGATTCCCCATTTTATCCCTTCCTCGGCTAGTTTGTCCCCTGCGGCTGTCAAATCTACTTTCCAGTCTTCCATTGAATTACCAATGAATTTAACCACCGGTTCACTAATTTTAAACATTCTAAGGCATTCGAGTATCCAGCTATGTGGAATCATATCGTATGCCTTTTTGTAATCTATCCATCCCATTGCGATATTCTTTCTCCTTTTCCTTACTTCTTTTAAGATCATCTGGTCTATGTAGAGTAAATCGTTTGCCCCCTTGGTTCCTATCCTACACCCTTTCTGTTCTTCTGGTAGTAGCCCCCTTCTATCCATCGACATGTATATTCTCTCTGCTATTTGCCCGGTCAGGATTTTCCACATAAGTGGTAGTATTATTATTATTATTATTATTATTATTATTATTATTATTATTATTATTATTATTATTATTATGATTATTATTATTATTATTATTATTATTATTATTATTTCGGAATCTCACACCAGTTGCCTGGTGGTAACCGCTAGAGTTTGAGTGACAGCAAGTCTCCTCAAGTCTTCAGCCCTCCTCTCCTAGTACTCATAGGTCGCAGTAATTCTGCGATTTACACTTTCACACGGGTTGCCCAGTGGTTATCATTGAAGGCTGAGTGACAATGAGTCTCCTTAGGTCTTCAGCTAACGTCTCCTCTCTCTTTCACCAATCATGTCAGGGTTAAAATTCGTTGCAGTACTTATATCTCTAGCACCTTCCTCAGTATCCGTGCAGTTCCCAGTAGTGCTGTGTTCTGTACGGTCTTAATCCTTCCCCTAATCCCGATCTCCTCCAGTCTCACCCTCAGCGTTTTGGGGACAGTTCCTAGTGCTCCCACTATGACCGGTACTACCCTGGTTTTCATGTTCCACATTTTCTTTAACTCCCTTGCTAGGTCCTGGTATTTTTCCCTTTTTTCACCCTCCTTCATTTTTACTCTATGGTCTGCAGGTACAGCAACGTCTAGTATTTGGCAGGCCATCCTTTTTTTGTCTACTATTACTAAGTCCGGCCTTCTTGCCTGGATGAGGTGGTCAGTTTGGATGTCAAAGTCCCACAGTAGTTTGTGGTTGTCATTCTCCAAAACTGCCTCTGTTTTCACAATTAAACCCTTTCAATTCAATCTATCAACTAAGAACGAAACTTTTGGTCTTCCAAACTGTTCCGTGCAAGAATGTTAGTGACAGACAATTTTGTTCGCTGTAAATGCAACATGCAGTAGTAAAAGTCAGAAAAACATATCGACTAAAAACAGCTTGAAAAAGACAGTAATGAAAGAACGAACAAAAATAGCTACTCTAGTCCGTAACCACTAGTTGCAATGTGGTGTCGCATATATTTTACTTCCCCTGGGTGTTGAATATGCATTTCAAATATCAGACTTTTTATATTATATCGAAATAGATGAAAATCAGATTATCATCATCATGGTGAAAGCAGATACAGACCCCTATTTTTCTTTTGATGGGAAGGGTGAAATATAAGCTTTTGATAAAGTCTCAAGATGAAAGTTGGTTGAACCAGACTTTAGTATTATACAGCAATAAATTGGGGATCAGATCATAATAATCCGGGTGGAAGCGAAGATAGACACAATATTCGTTTTGAAAAAGGGATAGCAGATACGATTATCCACACATTACAGCTTATTCGAGGCCTACTAAAGCCATTTTAGACACTAAATAATGGCAAAAAGGAGTTCAACTAGAAATGGGCTATAATAAAAGAAAAACAAAATAAACATATACCTATCAACTTCTGAATTCAGACAACAATCGGATTTTGCTTCTTCTTTATCATGATCTGATTAGAAAATAAATTCTTCCTGATCTGATGACAACTTGATTGACTAGGTCACAGGGGACCGTAATTAAGATTTCTCAGATGACATTTGTTCTGTTTTAATTATTCTGTTACAGCCACATATAGCAGATACAGGAAGACATTAGCAAAAAGCCATCAACTGCCGAAGACGTTTGGTCGTGACAGTTAATTAGGACACAATGAGGAATCAGCTGCAAAATAATAACTGAGAAGACAAAAAGAATCATAAATTAAATTAGTTCCCTAATTATGGAGTCTTTCCTTGTAGGCATGAAGTAAGTATTAATCAATCCATGAAAACTTGAAACTAGCGTATATTATCTATCAGTCACTCTTTTAGAAGTGGAAATAACTCTGGTAGCGATTACACTTATTGTCACTGACTGACTGACAAGCTGACACACCAAAAACTTTCAAACTTGTGATCTCCCCATCCTCTTATATATAACCGTGTGCAAAGAAGAGAACCAAAGTTAACAACTTTTACAAGAATAATGGAACTTGCTAAATCTTCACACGTGTACAAGCGTTTCTATGACCCAACTTCCAGGCTTTTGTTACAGTTGAATAATCATGTAAGTCGTTCTGTTTTCCTATCTATCTCAGTCCATTCATGTCTATGAACAGAGTCATTTTTTTTCATCTATCATGGGAAATCAAGAATTGACTCTCTGATTACTGGTTTAGTCATTGGTTTTCATATTGATTTTGGATTTTACTTTCGAAGGGGCGTGTTAATCAAGATACGAAGTGCTACTAAAAAGTTGAGGAGAGTTAAAATCAATTTGGTTGATCAATACTTCGTCGAATAAAAAATGAGAGATAACAGGTCTGGGAAATCATCAAATAGAAACAGTCACGAGCCCAATGTCTTTTGGCAGCCAAGCATGTTCGAGGAGATCAAATTAAAAATTGAAAAAAATTTGATTGATGAAAAGTTACTTTTCTTATCTTCTGTGGGACAGTGTTCACTAAGAAACAGTTTGGATTCTCGTTAAAAAAAGAACCATTGTATTCAATATTGAATCATTCTAAAATTTTATATGTTTATAATTATATTTTTTCATCGAATCTAAAAATTCAAAAGTAAGCGGAATTTCTTTTTAATAGGAGGGTTTTTAACAATCAAAAAGGATTATTTGTGAATATTGACTTTATGATGCGTGGAAAATTTTGTGGCTCTTGAAAGAGTAAGAATTGATATGAGATATTTTCCTACTTTTGAAGGGTTGGTAGTGATTTGAGAGTCCCATACACTAAAGGAACAAAAATGGAGACATATTCCTTGGACACTTGAGGGAGTCTGAAATTGAGGAAATTCTTTCCCCACTAAAGAATCAAAAGTGGAGGCAAATGCATAATTGATGAACCAGGGTCCATTTCAAAACGTCCTCCGCACCACACGTACAGGCCCAATATTTTCTATAAATATCAGTTCACCTACTGCATCTTTGAAAATGTTATACATTAATTACTTTAGATTTGGGGGGATTCTTCAAAGGAACCAGGCCATCCGGATCCCGAAATTTCTCGCTACACTCCTGAATTTGGGAAAAACTATCCACTTTGTCTGAAATCTTCGGTCCTTTTTTACCCCCCGCTCTCTTTCTCTCTTTCTCTCTCTCTCTCTCTCTCTCTCCCTCTCTCTCTCTCTCTCTCTCTCTCTCTATATATATATATATATATATATATATATATATATATATATATGCTCTTCCCACGTCGGGATAGAGCATCCCGGTGGATGTAGAATAAATGAATAAATGTATCGCTTAAATTCAACTCTACTGACCGTCCAGTTCCGTGGGACAGAGGCAAGATTTTCAGCCTCTGGGTCTGAAGTGAAGTTTTCGTTCCTACGTCGTAGTACTGGATAGGATAATGGATTGTCTATAGCCACATAGAAGAGTTGTGATACAACAACTCTCTGAGGATGACGATATATATATATATATATATATATATATATATATATATATATATATATAGTTGACACGGACCATATTGCAATGAAAGTGAATTTAAACAAGTGTTTGAAAACTACAGCAGTGAGGAGTCCAAAGTATCTGAATAGGTACTGTACAGGAGGGATAAGTCAATCTATTTGAAGGCCGGGCATATTTTATTGATAAGAATGGAAAAGGTCAGTATTAAGAATAAGAAGAACTAGGGATTTGTCATTGTATGTTTTCAAATTAATCAGGATAAAACCTTGCGTTTTTAGTCGTGTTTTGCATGATTTGTTGTTATGTTTGGGGATTAAAGACACGACATGAAGGGATTTAAGCAATTAGATACAGGGAACGAAGGAAAAATATAATGAATGACCTGTATAAACGTGACAAACATCTATTAATTGCATGATGTGTTGGGGCCGATCAATTGAAAATTGAGAAAAGGTGGGATCAATGAATAACTTATTTCTCGAACTTTCTTTTGGATGTAATCACTGAAAAAAAAACGGATTCTCAAAAAAAATTAACTTAAGAGTTTATTTTGGCATTGTTTTATAAATTCAACCGAAAACTTGGAGTGGTTAGAAAACAAAAAAAAAAAAATGAAATAATTTCCCAATGCTCAGTCTTCTGGTTACATTGATGTAGCATGTACATACGTCAAAGTCATAAGTAGACCAATATAGAAACTGAAGAAATCCGTGCCGATGTTTAGAGCCTTGTTAAACGTTGCATAATGTATATACGAGTTTCATTCTTCAAAAATCAATCGAGGGATTGTGCCGATGGTTGATTGTCAAGAGGAGCTTCTTTATGAAATTCGTTGAACAACTGATTTACATCATCTTGATTCGATGAAACACTCCTGGGCGAATACAATGAGTAAACAAGAAGCCTTGCAGACTGATGGCATTCGATGCAATTCTTTATCATGAAAATACCTTAAGGATAAAGTGTATGTTGCAAGAACCGATACACTTGTAATCTTACGAACTGCAATCCAGCAGCGTGTCACGTGTGTGCAATAAATAAGCTGACTTTTACAAGCCAGTCTTCCGGTAGTACAATCTATCTTTGTTGTTGAACCGTTCTAAACTCTTGAATTAAAGCATTACTTAATATAGATATTTAATACTTGTCTTTGTAAGCATTGCAATGACATTTATGCTTTATTATGAAAGTATGACTGGAGATCCAATTCGATTTGAATTGTTGAACTCATTCATATGTGTTCAGTTCAAAAAGAAGAATTATTTTATCCTTGCAAATAGCGTTCCAGCTGTTATGTGTCGGCAAGGCAAGTCATTGAAAATGTCATAAGGCCCTCGGCGAGTCATTCAGGATATTAGCCGGACATGAAAGTTGATCATTCCATTCAAATTTAAATTTGGATCACCAAAATTGTATTGGACTCTCTCCAGTGGAACTGATGACTAGTTCGTCAATAACAGCTCCAAAGTCTACAACCTAAGCAAGAGAAGTGTGGCTCCAATTGATTGTTGTAATAATTTTTTTTCAATTAGCAAGAGTGAAAATAACTTATTGTATGTGTAAATGTCAAAATCAAAACAAAAATTCTAATACAGTATAATATTCGAAAGATGAATCAATTCTCCAATATAAATGTCAAGTCTACTGGGTCTAGATGAATGATTCATTAGGAGAAATACTTGACGCTCAATGATTTGGCATACATCGGAAACTTGGTCAAGAATAACACCTGATGAATATATTTGCAAAATGCAGGCAAGGTCAGGCCATCAGTTATTTGAAGGACCCTTTGAATTCGGGCGATCATATGGCCATTTCTGTTAAAACTGTTAAAATCT
This sequence comes from Thysanoteuthis rhombus, assembly GCA_963457665.1. NCBI lineage: Eukaryota > Metazoa > Mollusca > Cephalopoda > Oegopsida > Thysanoteuthidae > Thysanoteuthis > Thysanoteuthis major. The sequence continues at coordinate 77,997,797 of OY735200.1, forward strand.
ATACAATAAAGACAGAAAACGTGGCAAAGATATTTTCTATACTGAATTCAGCTATGGATAAACTCTTTCATTTTTCAGATAACCGTAATTGATCATCATTCATCCGTAAGTTACTTCCTGTTAAATCTTCAATCCATATTTTAAACCAAGTAATTAAAACATCACCTACGATTGGTTGTATTTCTGATAAAAATGAAACGATATAGATTTTCATCTTTACGTATGAAAGTATGTATATATTAATTTATACAGAAAATATGGTCACTGATGTATTTCCATATGAGGATATTTGTAATTTAATGGCTATGAAAAATATGAAATAATGTGATAAACCAAGGATTCTACGTTTTTGCACTTAATAAATTAAGTATGAACAGAATGAACAATTTTCTCGTTCTTAAAAGTTTTTCACAAGATGATTCGCCCAAATTTTTGCCTCAACAAACGAAAGACAGTGTCAATACTTTTGAGATAGATTCTGACTAATTTGATATTTCCTTTATCTACCAAGCAAACAATAATGATGCTATTATCGATGACAGGATTTCGAATTTAAAATTCTGTACTTGAAAATTTACCCCGAAAACTTATTGTAAAATGCAGATAACTCCAGCAAAAATAATTAGTTTTATGATCGGTTAAATGAACTGCACTGAAAATATCTAACATTTTGCATTTTAAAATGAAAAAAAAAAACAGCTTTTAACATCATCAATCAGTACGTTTCCAGGGTGGTTATCGATGTTTCTAATCGATTATTGACAGACAGAACATTCCAGCTGATTACGGAACACTGAAGCGATATAACCGAAAACGCTATAGAATCTATGTACTGAAATACACCCCCAGCTGTGCTGAGCCCAAAATGGGAAAGTGTGCGTTACGTTGCCTGCATCGATCCCCTATAATATCAAAAAACAGTCAATCCACATAAACAAAAATATATAAAAAATATACCCCGTAAATATTTTTCATCATTTCACAATATCTAATTATTCATTCTTTTTATATTATAGATCTATATGTTTCACCCTACGTAAGATATAAAAAGAATACAAAAATATACATTTAGAAGATATGGGATTGATCGGAATTAACAATGAAAAAAATAATGGAAAATCTTTTTTGCGAAAAATATTGAGTGAAAAACTTTTCCCAGATCAGAAGCTAAATCATGAATAACCGAAAAAATCTAAGAAAAAAATTACTTAATTTTACCGTTTTTTTGTTCGTTATTTTTTTGTCTTTCATCCCAATGTTAGACTTCTATCAAGTAGTTCCTGAATATTCTTTTAAAAAAGATAAACATCGTTCATATCACGAGGGATATATCTGCACAATGTGTAAAAATAAACGAAAGCATGAATAAAATCATAAGATAAATCGTTGAAATATTAAACGATGGTGTAGGAATTATACGGAAAAAAAATACTCCCCTCCAGAATTACGCATGGGAGATTTTTAAATTTTTTTCTTTAATTTATCCTTTGATGAATAAGTAGGGAAATTCTTATCAAAATCAAAAGCTGATTTTTGCCAGATTTCACAACTTTTCAGGCGTCGATTACATGCTGGAAAACACCGTCCATTTTGTTCATACCTATAATAAACCAACAATTTCTTCAGTCCCTCATGGTTTCAGATAATCTATTAACATCAACTTAACTGATATTTAATCCAATATATCTGATTAAATTCATTGAATCAACCTGCCGGGTTGTCAAATACAAAACTAAGCATCATCAATGGAGTTAATAATCAAAGTTTTGTGTATAACGCTGTAATTTGATTTTCTGTTTTATTGGATTTGTCACGCAGATAAAATTGGTATAGAAACCAGTTCTGGTGTACCAATAATTGAATATCTGGAATGTATTGTCTTATTTGCTTCTAACTGTTGAATTAATGGACACATTATTACTTACTATCTCTCTCTTTCTCTCTCTCTCTCTCTCCCTCTCTCTCTCTCTCTCTCTCTCTCTCTATATATATATATATATATATATATATATATATATACATACACTCATACATACATACCGTATATATATATATATATATATATATATATATATACATACATAGTTTATATATATATATATATATATATATATATATACATACATAGTTTATATATATATATATATATATATATATATATATATATATATATATATATATATATATATTTACCCGTCTGATTTCGTACCTTTCTGTCTATTTTTATACATTCCTTCCTATTTATCTCTCTCATTATTGTATCATATAATGCAGCATTGATTGTTGAGCGTTTCTTACACACCAATGACAATCAGTCGAATAGTTTTTGCAAGTAAGCTAACCATTCTTGGTAGATTGGTACCACATAAGTTTTCGATTCCTTTCACTCCAATTCACCCTCTCTCAACTCGTTCTTTCTTCCTTTCTTTCTCTCTCTCTCCCTCTCTCTCTCTCTCTCTCTCTCTCTCTCTTTATATATATATATATATATATATATATATATATATATATATATATATATATATATGACTGGGCACAGAGACACGTTGCATCCTTTTTACCACCCTTTGATGGCGACACAATTTATCATGAACTAATTGTCTGGCACCGATTTCATTCAATAACGAGTGGACTCAGATCGTGTAAATAAATAAGGAAATGAGTTTTGAATGATGATCGAACTCGCATTCAATTTGGAAATAAACTGTTTATACAAGCTCTGTTCTTACCGACTGGGTGAACGACGCTTCAATGCCAAGGTTAGAGTTCCAAATGAACTAATATAAACCATTTCCTTTTTTAATGGTCTTTTGCACAATAATGATCTCCTAACCTGTCACAAGAGCGTCCTTTGCCAAGATGGTCTTTTCTTTCTCCATTTACTTGATGTAAGACCGCTCATTTGCTGCCGAGTGAAATCAGTGCCATGCAATTAGTTCTAGAAGAATTCTTTTCTTATCTACACATTCACACTCATAAATGTGAATATGCAGGATATCCTAAAGGCACTAAAAGTTACTATTTCATTAATTATCTATTTTTTACACGGGGAAATATAGAGAAAACTAAACAAAAATCCAAATCGTGAAGTTTTATTTCAGAAGATCAATTAATAACTCCCAAAAGGCATATTGCCGACACTTTATTATCAAAAATGAAAGTTCAGATTTTATGATTTCCGATTCATTCAACGTTTTCAACATTATGTGTCAGTCAATAATTTGTCACGATCTGGAACATCACGTTTATTTCATTCACAAATTAGTCATGAACGTGTGCAATGCAGTGTTCGAGAAAGACAAGGAATGTCAATGTAAAGTCGTTCTGAACTATTGGCAATGTCTTGGATGTCACTATATAACATACAATTTTCACATGTACCCATACAAAGTTCAATTCGTACAAGTGTTATAACCGAGCGATCATCGACGTCGCTTCACTTGTTCTATCCAGATTCAAAGAAGGAAACAATTCTGTTCATGAACAAAAATAGATTCCAACTGTGCAGCTAAAATTAAAGGTTTTATGCTGTACTTATATTGGCTTAGAAAACATCAAGGTGAAAATCAGTTAAAATCTACAGAATTCTAAACAAATAACAATGAATGCTCCATAATCCAAAGTTACATATGACATTAGATTTCAGACACTCGAAAAATCTTTAACACTTCCACTACAGATTTGTTTTCAACTTGATCCGACACGATTTTTACATTTGCTCAAATATATAATATATACTCTTGTCTGTCTCTTCCCTTTAACAATTATACGTAAATAATAAAATGTTGAAAAAAGAAATCAACCTTGTTGAATTTATGTTCACCATGCTTTGTAATTCATGACTCTTAGCAACCGACCCCGCCACCCAAAGGATATTTCGGTAAAAAGCAACAGCCGGTAGATAACAGAATTAAATGAATCAAAGGAGATGTCGATTGAAGCTGAAACTGTGCAGCCAAATGCCAGAGCTTTATATGCAAAAGAAATAAAGGACGCTTAATGTAGCGCGAAAAAGATGATCTCGTATCGAAAATTAAATTTTCAGGGTATCCTTACTGAATGGCCCACTCATGTGACTTTAGAAATGGAACACACATTTCCATTAATTTTTTTTTGTTTTGTTTTGTTTTGCTAGGTCACATTGGAGAGTGGACAGATTTGGAAACGGTACAAGCATAAGCAGGAAGAGTTTATGCTTGTGGAAACAATTATGCCCAGATTTTTACACATGGACATTACAGTATGTTACGGATACATAGGATAATCATTTGGTGTATATAAAAGTGTTTTACGGTATTTCTTTGGACCATACTGAAAAGGAACTTCGTTGAAGAAAAAATTATCCAACCAAATTATAAGTTTTCAGATGTAAATTTGTGATTGCATATAGATATTGCTTTGAGTAATTACTTCAAGTTTTTATCGTCTGCCTGCAAGGATTTGCCACATCTGTCTATCATGGGCGTTGCAGAGCTAAAATTGTGTGATTTCCATTGGTTTTCCGTCATCATTTCAACATGGCAAGCCCATTGATATTTGAATTTTTCTCGATGTTTTTTTTAAATGATGTTTTGATGTCCTGTTTTTTCGGTTAATATATTGTGCTGTATCTCTTCATGAGTTATTGAGCATGAATCTACCGTGCACGTAGCATGGTTCTCAGTCTGCAGGTCAGTATGTTGGTTGGAGTCTATGATTCAACTCCATTGGTGAACATTGGAAGGATACATTGGTTGTATACTCCTTTTTTTAGGATTAATGAATTTTTTTGTTTTGTTTTTGAAGATGGGGTTTGATCTACCGAAGGCTCGCCATCCACGAGTGATTCTTTGCTTGATTTGTCTATCTTCTAATGATGTCGGAGACTCGTTGTCCCAGATAGATGAAGTGGTCAACTTTTCCAATATCTGTCAATCTATCATGTAATTTCTTCGAGTGTCCATGCATATTTCTAACACTAATTGTCGTAGTATGTAAGATATGCCAGTTTGGCCAAGTCAGTATGAGTGCTTCCAGCCGATCAATTGGTCGTGATTTCAAAAAATTGTATGAGATGTTATTTTCATGTGTTGCTTTGTTTCAACGTGATGCGATAGACAACTATTGAAGATTTCAGTCCATTGAATCAAGAGAGGATTGATCTTGTTCTTGTTAAGGGATTAAAACTAAGCCTGCAATATCCACCGTCAGACACAAGAGTTTGACAAAAGTACTCTCCATACTCATTTGAACGAGCTCAAACTCAACGATCACATTCGTTCAAGAATTTGCATAAGTCTAGTTTAAAATTTATAAGCAATATATTTTGCAATTACCATAAAGAGAAAACTTTTCGAATTGATACGATTCATTCAAAACCAGAATAAAGCTGAATAAGCAAAAGATTGGTTAATCTAACGATCTAATTTAGCATTAGAAAACTTTGATGCAATGGTAAGCTTATTCTACATGCAAGAAGATTTGTTTTTTCCTCTGGATGTCCTGTTTGTTACGCCCAGAACTTGTCCATATAAGCCAAAATTGTGTTTGTTCAATTATTTATAAGCAATACCGTATATACAATTCGCTTCGTGGAACATTGGAACAAGCTTCATCGTTGTATATCGTTGTAGCTCTGATGGATTCTACCCTACCAAGGCTAATGGGGTCGTGGCGAACGGTAAGTCAAGCATGAGGTAAGTATACAGCTATGGATTTCCTTAATGGCCATTTGGATTCGTGTGCACACATATTTCGTATGTCGTTCCAAGCTTGGTTGCTAAAAGCCATTTTACGTTCCGTGAAGTTGTTGTGTTATCGCGTCTGTTGCAAGCTGTTTAAACGTCAAACGTTAAGGGGGAAAAATGAAAGTCATTGGGACTGAATACTGAATTAAGTGAACATGAAGGGGAGGAGAGAAAGAAAGAGGAGCAGTTATAACTGGACGCCGAATGTGCAGCACGTAATGCCAGGCTGGCCGTTTTACAGGCCTCAGGCTCAAAGGTTTCTCAAGAACCATCGATAGGATGAATTTCTACCCTAAGGGAAAAGGATGCAAAGTTTGACCCATGGAAGAAGCCATATGTACCTACAGCAAGTAGCTCAAAGCAACAGGGAAAAATGCAACCATAATCGTGCTCTGATCAACGGCCTAAGGACACAAAGTAACAACTCACTACTGCATGAGTAATGCTGACATACAGGACTTTGGATACAAGGATCGAGCCTGTGCAGCAACTCGATAAAATGCTATCTCAACATCACGAGTACAGCGAGATTGGATATCTAACAACCGTGGCAATAGCAAAATAATACGTCATCAGAGAGATACAGCTATACCATAGTGCTCAAGCAAAAATTAAATCATAGATGCACTTGTTCTACGAGACCACTCACTGTCTCTAGAGATTTGCAAATATTTGAAAGAGATCTTTTCAAATATAAATCATTCTTTAGAGCTTTCAACGTGGAGGAACGGTCTATGAAGTTGTCAGCTTATACAATTTGGAGCAATTCCCCAGAGGGCAACCAAGAGAGTTTGTGTGTAACTAAAATTGTGATGAGTCTGGCAGCAGTACAAAAACCTACTGCAAAACATGGGGAAAGTTTTAGCTTGTCCTGCTGTGAGATCAGAAGACGTAAAGGAATTAGAAGCCGACAATCTGCCTCTTTGTGGGTGTTGCAACGTTATGCAATGTTGAAATCATATCTGGCCTACTTTGGGGGGATATTCATGACGCCTCATTCGGTAGGTGTAGTTCAAAGAGTATAAGTACACTCAAGGCGCAGTCAAGGAGCAGAATCAAAGAAAACAGCGTTGGTACAATCAACACACTTGTTGGCTTAGCAGAAGAAGCAACAAACTCAAGCCAGGTTCCAACAAAGAGACTAGTTTCAATCTTATATCCGTGCTGCTTACGTGATCATTCATTGAATGAAATGGAAGAGGCATTGTGACAAAATTCTTTCTCTGACGGCTGAGGAAATTTGCTTTGGTCTCTGTGTATCAATACTTATCTAAGAAACGTAATTCCGTCTTTTGTTCTTTTTTATTCTGACAGGTTTATCAATAACATCGCAGTTTCGAGGTGTACGTTTTTTTTTCACTCTATCATAAATGTTTCTACTGAAAAACGCCAGTGATGGTATTTATATAATCTATTTAAATGATGATTATTCTTCGAGAGAGGTTTATTTAACACGACTTCAAACTTCGACGCTACGGTTGTTTAACCATTGACTGTGATGCCGAGTACATTTTCTTTCCGTGTTTATCAGTGGTGTTTGCGGTACCTGCTTCAACTATTACGGGACAAGCATAGGGATGAGACTAAGTTAAACAGCAAGTAGTCACCGGTAAACAATATCAGCATGCCTTTAGTGAAAAACAGTTGTTTATTTTATACCATAAACGTAACAGTCATCGTTATGCCATATGCACAGGCTTTGTTCGTTCTGTTTTGCAACATGGATTATTGTTTCCTGAATGGATCGCCTTGGATTTCACTGTTGGACACGGAAGGCAACGGCTTTCAGACATTTTTGGATTGCTTCCATGACAAACTACGCGTCAATTAATCTATCGACCGAGAGCAAGCCTCTCAGTGGCTTATTTAGTCACTCTATTATATTGAAGACCCCCTATCAAGCATAACCATCTCCATTATGGTCTTGCATAGCCCCAATAGCCTGAGGATGAAATATTGTTTACGCTTCTATGATTTATTTTCATCGGATCTTATCAATAACATAAGGAATTACTATAATTTGAATTTATGCCATTATTTCTTTCGTTCGTGTTGTCGATGGTTTTTATCGTAATCTGCGGTCATCGGGGAAAAATAATGATTTGAAAAATATCAAAAAACACACAACGAATAACAAAAACATGTACACCCACACTTATATGAAGGAATATACATAAATGTGCATGTATATATATATATATATATATATATATATATATATATATATATATATATATATATATATATATATTGCATTTTGTCATACGTAAACAGTCCAATATGTATAAAACACACATATATATGATACATATATGTATTAAAAATGTGTATAAATTATCCCAAATAATGATTATTTATGATGTTATTATACAGAAATTTTATAATTGTTTCGTGGTTAGTA
>OY735200.1:78008423-78023423 GCA_963457665.1 Thysanoteuthis rhombus
GATCATATTGAAACGCTAGGGTAGCTGCTTCAATGTAAGATGACTCTTGCAATTAAGTTAAATAACTGCCCGTTTTGCAAAGTCCAAAATAACTGTTTTCAGTCAAAATCCTTAAATGATTTATTCTCAGTTTATCTGATTCTTTCAACGTGACGAATATGTATTGAGACATTGATATATATGACAGAATGATTAAGAATCATGTTGAATTATATTGAAACTCTTATATGGGACGGCAGCTGTTTAGCTTAATGGTGAGAGAAATGCTGGATCATAGCGTCTACTTTATCAGTGGATTCCTGCAGCAGCCCCATTTTCCTTATATTTTCATTTAGTTAACGTTGTCTAAGGTATGTGATACATTAAGTGTGTTACCAAAGGAGAACATTCTAAAGAAAAGATTCAATATGAAATGACGAAATGCATAATCGTTCAGTCAGATCATACACATCTTTGTCATATACATACATATGTATATATGTACATATATGCACATACACACACACACACACAAATATTTGAGAGAGTGAGAGATAAATAGATAAATGCACACAAATGTCCACTTATAAATATATATCTACATATTTATATACATATATACGTATGAATTAACACACATACATATATTTATATGCATATGCATACACACACAAGCACACACACACACATACACACACACACACACATATATATATATATATATACATATATACTGAGCGAGTTATAATGATAAATATTGAGAATACTCGTGATCTATTTATATTCTGCAAGCACGCTTTGGGAATGCAATGTAGTCCGTTTGACGCCTATATTATTTGGACTATTTATTTTTGTACATGCATAAGTAAATGACTACTCATTTGCACTATTTGATTTATCAACCACATTTCGTGCCACCACATCCCAGTGTCAACAAAGCCTTTTACACTCTCTGCTTCCGTGATCTCTACCCCCAAACAGAAAAAGACGAGAATCCTTTCTGTACTTAAAGCTTTTTCAAATATACAGTATTGTTATGTCACTTTGATTCTGATCCCTCAGTTTTGAGAGTTAAAAAAAGGAATTTTACGCAAGAAGAACCATACTTTATGGACAGCATGATCACAAAGCATGCATTTAACCCTTTTAGGGAGTCCTGAAAGGCAAATATTTGGAAATGTTTCCGATTATAGTTCACTTCGTAAATGGGAAAAAAAATCTTCTTTTTCTCTTTTTCTAAAATGTTGCTAATGATGCATCAAGGAAATTGAAAAGATGATCTCACATCACTATTCGAAGAGTTTTCAAACCAGGAAATCGGTTTAAATTCCACATGCTCAAAATCCTTAATGACCACGCCTTTGCAATCTTTGCAATACAAAACAGATTTCGTGGGGTCTTTTTTTGTTTTCATTGTTTTTTTTTTTATTCATAAGAGCGGCCCTTTTTTATCTGAACCATACGGCCAATTTCGTGCAAATTGGCATTTGAAACCACAAAAAATGACTAAATGCGATTTGGTTTCTCTTGCGCTATGTTTTTATCAGTCAGTTGTTTTACTTGAAACACAAAAAATGAGAGACAGTCATATTTCAAAACAAACAATTTGGAATCACTCTTGAGTGATACAAATCTAATGTTGCATAAACAAAAACGACAGGGAAACTGATCTAAATAGATGAATGTGTTATATTAGTAATACTTAATCTCAGAAATGAAGACGGGTTGGTACATCGGCTGATATGTTCTGATAAAATGTTCTGATAAAAGCAAAAACAGTCCGAATGTATCGAAATAATAGTAACACAAACTCCTTTCAGAAATTCAGGGAAATATCTCTCCTTTAAAACTAAGTGTGATATATTTCAATGCAATATGCAATTCCAATGAATTAATAAGCAGGTCCTTATTTTTGGTTGCACATTTTTAGTAGGTTGGTGAAAAATATTGATATCCTCTTGGGTAAGATCACTGCAGCTGTGCAGACCTCAGTTAAGAGTTTTAAGGAGATTTCTGTATTTTATTTTCATTTTTTTGAAATAAATGGCCACAAAATCATAGAATTTATTTCATGAGTTTGTTTTGCTGTGAATTACCTGGTGATTCTGCCAAGAATCAGTAAAATTGAGCGTAAAAAAACGCCGTAGGGGTTAATAGCAAAACAGAAGTAGATACTTATCAATATAATCCCTATCTGAACAAGGGCCACGACCACAGGAAATCTCATCAAGATATTCTGCATACTATGAATATAGCTTGATAGTGTTGATTCGGATATAGCACTAACCTTCACAAGTTTAGTTAGTTCTTCATAATCTCTCTTTCTCTGGAAAAGATAGCAAGCAACCATCAAAATGCATCGAGATATGCTCATCTGATCATATAACCTCCCAAGAGGTGAAACCTGCTTTTCTAAAAACTCTTTCTCTTCACCTTTCAATTATCATTTTTATCATAAAAAGGTGAATACACACGGATATACCATCATTTTTTTATAGACACTATATATCCAGTTAGGTGTTTTGGAAGAGAAACTTCTTTCAGATACATAAATAAATCTGACTAGAACAAATATGCCATTATAGCTGAGATAACCAAATCGATTGTCGTTTTAATGTCATTTGGGAAAATCTACAAACTTTTCAATAATTGAATTCCCATTTGATGTATTCAGAGAATCAAGTCTTGTGAAATCTGAAGAAAACATTTCTCTTGAAAAGCACAGAATTCCAAGCAACTACCTATTCCCAATCGAATAGTCAGACTAATATCCTCATATTTTAATCACTGCTATCCTCAGTAGACAGGTTTACACAATGTTGCCAGTTTTGTGTTATCTATGTATTCTGATGTTCAAAAGTATCTCTGTATTTACGTATCTATGAATCCGAATTTTGCTTTGATCTAACTGTTCATTGGAATTTGTCAGACACACTCCCATCAATGAGAAGGAAAAACAATTTTTTCTATACCTCTCACTTCTGGTTAAATTAAAATGTAAATTTATGCTAAATTGAACCTTTAGTTTGTGGCTGGTAGCACTAAAGCTTGTTTTTTCTTATTCAGACGTTTTTAGTGATTATTTCCCAACGAAATACAAAAAAGGTACCAATCAATTGATTACTTCTTTCTCCAATGTTTTAATTGATCCCCTCCGGTAAGGAATGCTGTTAAGAAAGATTAGTCACCTGACATTTTCTATTGAGTGACTAATCAGACGGTCAGTTTGTCTGTTTGTTTGTTTTTAGGAGAAGGTGTTATCATGAATTCATAGACCACATAATACCGGTAGTATTTTCAACAAAATAACTCATCGCCTAATTTACGAGGTAAAGACAAGCATATACGTGTGGCAGGGAATTTATAATTTCCATCAAAATACTAGTTAATTGTTTTCCATACGACTGACTTATTTTCTGCCCTTCTTTAGATATATGTTATATCTGGTTTTCCTTGAATTTCGCCATTTTTTTTTTTTTTTTTGACATCGTCTCGATTTGAATGATTCACAGACCCTGGTATCAAAGATATGCATGGATAGAGAAATTTCTAAGAAGATCGAGAAAATATTCACACTGTGTCTGTTGGAAAACATACATGGATGTTATTGTTTCCAAAAAATACGAATATATGAGAACATGGGCATGGCTTAAAATGTGAGGACCTAGGGAATTTGGCACTTTGAAAGCCCCTCCACCCCAATATTTGATGCAGGGTTTCTAAACCAAACTTAGGGGTCAATAAAATTATTACAGGGAATACAAAAGAAAGCCGAGCAAAAACCAGTTCCATAGGTGGAATTTTCAGAAATCTGTGGTCCGTATGAAAATCCTTTCAAATTAATTAATTGCTGATGGGAACTCTGGAAACTGCTGATTCACTGCAATTAGCTTTTTGTATAATGTTAGTAGAAATACAGTAGGTTAATTACAATTCATAAAGATTGTTGGGGTCTCATTCAAAATCGCTAACCCTTCCCTTGGCAATGCCCCTGTTTTAAAAATTCCAGCGAACGAATTTCAAACAACCTACGGAAACTTTCTTCACGGAAATACACTGACAACTATCCCTACTCGGCTCCCTAGCTTTCTGCATATAATACGCTGATTGACTTATAGGATTGTGTAAACATCAGTAATGACTACAATGTAAGTTCAAACAATTATTTTTTTCAATATGGTATTACAGATGAGCCTCTCTAATTGGGCGACCATTGGAACTGGCCATTGCTGAACAACAGAAAATGCCAGAAACGAAAAAAATCCTTCTGAAATAATGAAAAATATAACATATTGTCTTTTAAAAATATTTTGTATAATATGAACTACATTATGATAAGTAAAAACTATTCGCCTTCGTCTTAGTTTTTATTTAGTTGAATTGAAATTAATTTACTATAATCCAAAAAGATGAATAAACACATGAATAATTTCATGAAAATATCCAAATTTGTAGCATTTAAAGTTTTCTGATTTGGTTTCAAATCACAATGTGGTTTTTAGACATTCGGTTTGCTGACACCGTTTGCTCAATTACGATTCTAACTACGATATGAGACGGAATTGAGAATATCAAAAAGAAGATTCACAAACTAATGGCGGCAGATTCAAAATGTGCCAAACCACGGTCAGTTGCTGGCCACGAGTGTTGTATCCGGGTGTTACAACTCTTAGTGAAAGAACATTGCAATAAAAGCAACAAAAATGTCCATACTGGTCGAAATGTCATGGGTTAAAGACATTAAATGATTTCAAAACTTCAGGCAATTCGTGCTAAACCTCTGAAAACATTCGCCTAAAAGCTGTATTTAAAATGAAAGTTGAGCTTACCAGTCTGAATAATTCATGAAATAATGACAATACTCCATCTGGAAATGTCAGACAACAATGCTCACATAGTCCATACATGTATGCAGGGTGTCCCAAGGAAATGTCCTCACATTTTGTTTACAAATAGCTTCCCGAGTCCTTACCTGAAAATCAATTACAGTCTTCCTTAAGATTGTATGATTTCTTTATTCTACTTATTCTCCCTTATAGGAGAGTGTCATAATATATATTGGTAATTTGATATATGGATGCAGTAAAATGAAAAACAAGTGTGTTTCATCTCTACAAATATAAGCTTGTTACATGTTGGTGAAGTTGCTGTAGCTATTTCAAAATCACTTGTGGATGCACAAAAGATGTACGAAAATATGTTACAGTTGTTGGTGTAGGAATGAACTGAAAGAAAAAGCAGTGTATACTGTAGTGAGTACATTGTAGGAGAAAGAGTTTTGGGGAGTTTGACACAGATGGGAATGAGAAAGGTTAGCTTATGGGATGTTTTTTTTTTTGTCTATGCGATCGAGTTGGTGATATGTTTTAGCTTCAAAGAAAGTATGGATGGATATAAAGGGATTGAGTTGTAGTTTGTCATTCCCATTCTTTGGGTGTGTATGTATACGTGTACCCGTTAAAATACATAGTTTTTTCTGGTGTTTTCTACATTACAAAGTGCTTTTGAGAACGCAGCCGCACTTCCTAAGAATTGTATCAAGCCTATCTTCATAGAGCCAACACATTGTTAATGTTACACGCTTATTTTACCAACTTCTCACAATCATTTTGGCGGATTACTTATCGTCCATACAACAAGCATTTTGAGTGTAGCGATTCTGCTTGTTTTTTGTTCTTTTTTTTTTCTTTTGCCTGATTAACCAGACCAAGACTTTGTGCAGTAACATAAGTTTCTTTGGTTTTTGAATGATTCTGTTTGACTTGTTGACCGTGTAAGTGTTGCAAATATTGGCCATACTTATGGAACAAGACTGCTATAATTTTTTAAGTTACTCTTTATCATATCTTGTCTTTTCAATATGATTGCTGTTTTTTCCCAAAAAATAAGTTCAATTTACAATGCAAGTTAATGCCAAACAGTTCCTTTTTTCGTGTCGTTTTTTATTCAGATTTTTTTAATGATCTCCACTCAACAACATTCGAGAGACGATATATATTCATAGATCATCCCTTTTTCAATTTATTTCATTGATCACCCCAACATGCTGCCAGAAGACATTGGCATTGTGACAGTTTTGAATATCTATCTTGACCTATTTGATTTTCTTCTTCCTTCGAATTGTCTGGATACTATCATCCAAACCGATTATATTTCCTTAAAACACGCATTTTATTCCAGTGATTTAAAGGACTTGCAAGTGGAAGCTATTCCATCTTTATCAAATTTTAATCTAAATTCTCAGCAGGTTTTTGTAGAAAGGTTATTGAATACATCATATGATGAAATTGATATGTTCTCCGTGTGGCTCCCGATAATCGAGCCGCTGCATGAGATTATAACACCCGTTTTTTTTTAATCTTTTAAAATCAAGATTCAGGTTCAGTTTTAAATCCAAGACTTAACAACGGATTCATTTTGTTTTTGAATTTTTTTTAACTGTAAAACTATCTTCATAGCATACATATTCATCCGATGACGATGGAAGTGATACTTGAACCGATAAATATCCTTATTGTCAAGTTTTTTCAATGCAATTATTTTTAGTACAGTCATCAATAATACGTTTACATCATCATCATCATCATCATCATCATCATCATCATCATCATCATCATCGTTGTAGCGTGTCTCGTTGGACAGACACTTCCTCCAAGATTCACTGGAACTCACTATCATCGGCGTCACGGGGCCAGTACTTTCTGAGCTCGGCCATATGCATCTTATATTTTCTCACAGACAGAGCCTAACTAAACATTTTCGCATGTCTGCGAACATTGATGTGACAATTACACAAGAGCCTATCATTATGATCAATGAACATACCTATACGAAAAAAATATACCTTTTTCTGAATAGTTTTTCGTTCATCATACATGAAATTCAAAGTCAGAAAAAAAAGCAGGAGTGAAGTTTTACCCTGCGTCAACCAGGCTTGTCTTCCTTATCCTCATCGATAATTATACAGATTGAGTACGGGAAAGATGTAAAGGTTCCATTGACTCTGATCTGTGGTCTAATCATACGAGGTAACTAAGAAAAGAATAGGGCTAAAATACCCAAGACACTATTCTACCTGTCAACGAAAATCAGCTTTTGACATTGCTTTTACCGGGGTTCGAACATTGATTTTTGGCAAAGATGGAAAGTACGCACTTACCTCAGTCACTGAGCAGGCACTATCTGATTATATATGTTTATGTATTCATCAACGGATTTATCACCCAACCTGACTCGCCCTCCCCCATCTATAGACAGATAGATACGTTGGTAATGTCCTCAGTTTGAACCACCACGCAATCAAAGTCTCTCTCAGCATGTAGTGCTCGGGTGATCTATTGAAAAATTACAATTTTTGTGTTTGAAAAAAAAACTTAAGCGGCCACAAACTAGGAGACCAATCCAGTATAAACCTGCAATGTAAGTTGAATCGATCCACCAAATGAAAAAAAAAATGATTGTTTCTGTTCAGGACGCAATAAGTGAGAAAATGTTCTCATTTCCAGCTGTATTGCATCATCCGTACGTGTGATACATAGATACGCACTTAGTTAGCTAGACAGAACGTCAGACCAACTTGAAAACTTAGAAAAAACTATGTTATAGCTTTGATGACAGTTTTGACCGAGGGTTTCAAATAGATAGATAGATAGATAGATAGATAGATAGATAGATGTTCATGTTCACAGATAAGGCCATCCATTAATTTATTCTTCTGTCTGAGTACAAATGTCAAACGCCCGAAGGGAAAAAATCGTACCTACAATAAAAATCAGCAAATTTGGTTCGTAACAGGGCTATAGCCCTCACAAGCGATGGTGTTGGTGAAAGCTTTCCTACCAAAACCACAAAGCAAAGCTTACAAATGATTGGCCGTTTATAAGAAAGAGATAACAATCCAAAGATGCGAATTTATTGAAAAAGGGCTATCCTTTGCGTTTGAATTACCTCAGCTCTTAGCCTGTTGGTGAGGTCAGGACTGAATAACGTCAGAAACACCGGTTTTCGTACGATCACCAAAGTTAAGAGACAAAGAGCCTGGTCAGTACCTAGATAGATGATCACTTTGGAAAACCAGGTGCCAGTGATGCCACTCTGGATTCTTGTCACCTCTTAATCGGTATTTGGGCTCGCACAGGGATGGCTGATCCTGCAGTCTACATGGAGCATACGTTAAGAAGCTAAATCAATCAGTAAAAAATATTATGCTGGGTTAATTATATACTTCCAAGTAACACGGACTTTTTGCAAGTGTTGAGTGAAACGTCTAAAACTTATAATATGTTGATTGGATCGTGGTAATACATATGTTACTAATAATAATGAAAAAAAGATCTTTGAAATCATCAACTAGAAATTATTCCAGTAGACAATTTGAAACCTGAGGTGACCGGGTTTGAAAACTTGTTAATAGCAGCAAGCAGGTGAAAGGAGTGGAATTTGATATGGGAAATTTTAAAATTTTATGGACCGCTTTGAACTAAAATTTAATTCTATATCCCGCTTTGAATTAATTTTCTCCTGAGAAAGTGTTTTTGTAAGAAGATATTTTTCCAAGTCAACAACCTCTCTCCGTATTTCCAATCAAAACCTATAAAATGGTAAAACTTATATGAAAAGAAACTTGAATTATGTGGAACCATATAGAAATCTTCTCTGAGTGAACATATATTTTTACCTTTTTGATAACTATTTCTATGCTATATGTTTGCAATTACAACAGAAATTACAACTCCAGAGAAGAAATTCACTCTTTGCTACGCATTTTAAAAGAGCGTTGAAAAAGTCCGAAGGTGTTTCTTCGCTATACTCATCAGTTATAGTTCATATGTATTTTGTCACTTACTTTTACTTTGACCAGAGTGATATTCCAGTAGATAAATCCGATTATCTACACTTTCCCTTTGCCTGGCGACCCTAACGATATATATATATATATATATATATATATATATATATATATATATATATATATATATATATAAATAAATATATATATTTATTTATTTATTTATTTATTTATTTACGTGAGTCAATTGATGTTTCAACTCGTTTTCCTATTTCTTTCTTTCTTTCTGTTTGTTATAGGCTTTCTTATCCGTGTCTGCATCGTCAAATGTTCTTTTTTTCCTCTCTTTTTGTCTCATTCATAACCACACTTTTTATTTTCCGTTTTTTTCCCATGATTTCTCACTATTTTCCACTTTTTGCAAAAGCAAAGAGAGCATTATATTGAATAACTTATATAAGATTTTCAGTTCGATCTAAAAAGCAGCATTTTGAAATGAAAGAAAAATGAGGTTAAATGATTGAAATTCCAGGTAAGGTTTGATAACTATGGATTCGCTAAGCGAAGGGCCATTTTTTTTCTTAACATTTACATAAGATTTACTTTCTGTACACGAAGTTCCATTATCAGCATCCTTGAAATATTTCATATAAAGGATTTCTTAGATCTCGTCAACAGAATCGATACGTTATTTAAACACAGAAAATCAATACATAGTTCAAATAGACGTCAAGCTCTCTGCTCTCCCATGGCAATCTTCTTGCGTAATATAGCAATCTGCCAGTAAACAAGTGGAGTCGATTCAAATAATAATAATAATAATAATAATAATAATAATAATAATAATAATAATAATAATAATAATAATAATAATAATAATAATAATTATAAACGAAAGAAAAAAACAAGACTATATATGATATAATCTAATAAAACTTAAATTTTTCGTACATTGTATGTCTTCGTCAGTCAAAAATCAAATGTAAAACAACCTATCAAGCTGCGATTGAGCGTTCTACAGGGACAAACCAAATAGAAACCTTAACATTACACATCAAAGTTTCAATGGCGTGACGCTTTTTTTAATCAATTTTTTTTCAAGTTGAAAAAGTAAAATGTGTGTTTTGTCAAAGAAAACGGAATACAACTCACACACTAGTGCTAGGAAAAACTAATGTATTCTTGAATCTTTGGCAATCAATTACCAAAGAGTTTTTGCAAACCATTTTACTGAAATTATCATTTCAGACCATCTGGTCCGTGAGTTACCAATCTTGATGTCCAATTACTCTCATGGTGTACGAAAGCGTCAAGGCTCCCCTCAACTTTCTCTAAAGATATGTAGCTGAAGGTTTTTATCGAAACTACATGTTTTGTTTTGACTGAACTTGCTCAGCTCTATCCGTAACAATAATAACGATAACACTACGACTACTACTGTTACTAGTAATGCTACAAAGCTGTAAATAATTATTGCAACGTCTATTGTACACAAGTTTGTAAAATTGTCAGTTTAGCTCAGTCTATAAGGAATTACCCCCAGATCCCATTGTCAGGATTTTGAATTATGGTAGGGGAATGCTAATGTTGTATATCGGTTTGATTTGCCGCGACGGCGCAGAAAGAAAGAAAAAATCAAAGAGTTTACTACCCTACGTTATGTGAGAAGCTTTCGGTGCTCTTGCTATTTGTGTACTTATGGTAAGAAAACAAAGTCAACTCCAGCCTCCACTTGGGGCAGGAGCTTGTTAACATATATTTGTAGGTTTGTATCTTGGTTTTTGTGTGTACCTCTATCTTCACCGACTCACCGTCATATTTCTCGTATCTGTTAAAGCTTTTGAGGCTTCCGCTTATGAACCATGATCTCTTCACAGAACTATCAAATGAAATTAACGATTCTTTCCATTTGACAACTGAGAGTTTTATGTCATTCTATATCTATGATGGTAAAAACATGTTATCTGCAACAACGGCAAGTCAGCTTGTTTTGCTAACGATGTTTTCATTCTGAACTTGGATCTACTAAAGGTAAGTATTAGTGCACGTTTCGATGTGCGATTTGTTCAATGTATACCAGGTCACTGTCAATTCCAAAGGTGCATGTTTGGAAGGAGTGTAAAGTAAAATAATTTTCCATCAGATGCACAAAACTACAGCTTTGGAATGTTTCCGTTACTTCTCTTTTACGTTGCAAATTGGGAAATGTTATGTAAAAATTTAGACGATTCTGAAGTGTGGGAGTCACGGGGGGTTATAATGATCTAAAATCTTTCAAATCTTAAATCTATTTTCATTATATTTCTCCGGAACAACCGACCCTGAGAACTAAAAACTCAACACTGCTCTGACTTGAGTGATGGCTGATATATGTGATGAATTTCAACTTCTCTCTCTCTCTCTCTCTCTCTCTGTCTCTCTCTCACACACACACACACACACACTTTCTCTCTGTCTCTCTGCGGTAGCTGCATATTTACCAGCATAGTTAGTTGATGTTTCAACGCAGTTGATAGACTGGTTTCCAGGGCATATTTTGTAGTCAAACTGATGATACAAGATTATACACTGAAGGTATCAGGATCTTCCTCCCACCCATTCCTTCCCTGATTAAGTTCTGTTTAAATATTTGTAAGGCACAATTGCTGCACTAGATATGCAAACCATTAACATAAGCGTGCTAAAAAATCTAACCTTATGATGAGCGTGAATTCAATTCTTTCTGTTCATTCGTTAGTCGCTGACGCATTTCATTAGTTAATTCACCTTCTAATTTGGACATAACGATAACGTTTCAGTAATTCTTAAGACTTAAATCGCTTGATTACACATTAAAATAGTTTGATTTGAGTTGACACTTTGAAATAAAAAATTGAGATTAGATCACTTGAAATATTGAAATAAATCAACTACCAAATGAGATAGATTTAGGCTCCAGAGTGCCGGTCATAACATAAATAACCCCGTCGGTATTTACGGGTATATTCCTGTGATTATGTAATTAATGAGTTCATATTTCAGAAAAAAACATGACTCACACTTAATATATTTAATGGGATTTTTTTTTTTTTTTTGCTTTTTGCTTGATACAAGGGTTACGGTTGCTCACAGTAACTGAGGCGACAATTATGATGAGGAATATCCTCATCTTCATCATTATCCTTGCCAGCTTTCTGGCTTCAGTCAATGGACATAGATATTCTCTTAAATTTGCCTGATCTCTCTATCGTGGTCGTCACGGAACCAATACTGTCTGAACTTGTCTATTTCGTCATGCAATCTTATTTTTCGTCGGACTCGGTGATCCCTAGGATTCAATGTTGAGTGTCCTGATGTCAAGCAGTTGTCTGCTATTTTCTAAACATGACCAGCCTATTGCCATTTGTGTTTTCTTATGGATGATTTGATATTTTTGACTTTTGCCTTTTTTCATTTGTACTTTGCTCTCTTCTGGTTCCTCAATGTTATGTTGCATATGTTTCTTTCTTCCGTACGTTGCATAGTTTTCAGTTTGAGAGTTAATCTTTTGGTTAGATTTTATGTTTCAGCTCCATAGGTGACGATCGGGAGGATGCATTGGTTGTAGACCTTTCTTTCGCGCACAAGTGGGTTTTTTCTTCCTCTTGAAGGTTGAGCTTACCCTGCTGAAAGCTTGCCTACTAAAGTTTATTCTTCGCTTGATTTCTACTTCTTTTAGTATTACATGAAGAATCGTTGTCCCTACGTAGATATAGTGGTCTACTTTCTCCGGTTCTGCACCTCCCAATTGGATTGTTGTGTCTTTGTTCTCATCATGTTTGTTGAACAGGGTATTTATTTCACTGAATTAAAACCAACTTTTTTCGTTCAGTCTGTCCAACATTAACAGTAAGTCATGAAGGTTCTTGGTAAAAGAGACCTTGTCGTTTGCAAATTGAGGTTGTATTGTTGTTGATTCTGATTCCTTCAGTATCACAGTTTGAGAGATGATGCACTGAACTTTTGTTCAACTGTAAAAGGCAAGCAGAGAAGACCAAGCAGAGATTTTATGATACACGGCTACCAATCTCTCCCAGTGCCAGATACATTGACACAACGTCACAAGTTGCTTACAGTAGTTAAAACTTTGAAACGAGGCTACAATCCTCTTACAGTACCTGCCAATATTCGCTCTAATTCTTTGTAGTCAGTTAGTACAGAAATGTTAAGCAAATACTTTCTTCTGACAAGAACACTGTTGAATTTGATGCAGTGAATCAATATTTTTCAATACAATTTACAAGGTGAGTTATCCATAGAATTTGAAGTATTTTGAGTGCACGATAATTTCTTTTGGTCGTTGGTTGCAAAAGATTTGTTCGTGCAAACAAGCACCCGGCTTGGGAATTCCCTGATACGACTCAAAAAAATGCAGGTATGCCTCTGCTGTTACCTCCTTGTATCAAAGCATCGGACACAGTAAGTTACTTGTATCAAAACATCAGGTACTACAAGCGAACAGTGGTCCCCTATCAAATTATCAGCTACTGTAAGCGAATAACAATCTTGTGTTAGAATATCAAGGACTGTATTCAACTTTTTGCCGTGAATCACAGCTTTTACCTGAGCTGAAACATCGACATCGGACACCATTTGAAAATATGCAACCCCGTCAGCCACCAGGCAGTCTCTCCACCAGGTGTAGCATTTTCAGATTACCTCTGTTCCACCATAATCTGGAGTATCGAAATAGTATTCAGATACCCAGGAGGGGGGATGAAATTAATTTCAACTTACCCCTGTGGGTAGCTTACAAATGACAACAACTTACGCCCTACAATCTTAGATTACCTTTCCAAAACATTTATCTATGTCTTTTTATTTATCATCTATTTATGTTTAGACCTGGGCGTAGCTTGAAGTATATTTCAATCTACTAACGTTTACTTAGATGAAAAGAAGAATTCACTTGGAGAAAAAGTGATATAGTTAGTTCTGGTGCTGTTATATAGTTCCATAGGAATTCTTTCCTTGACTCATGAAGCCAGCAATACATGTTAGAGATACATTCAATGAATAAGAAAATCCCTGGTAGAGCCTCCGGACCAATTGTGATAACATTTCAGAGTCATTCTGCATTTGAATGTCCTTTTCAGAAAATATTTTCATCAAATATAAGCATATTGTACATCGTTTGAAAAGCTGAGTACAAATGACTCAAATATGTTAGAGTATGCCATTTTGAGCTATCCAAATCTAACATCATAACCCTTGTTGCGAACCGATTACGGTGGTATTTGTGTTGACTATTATTATTTCTAGGAAAAACGATTAGCGTTTTCAAAAAAATCCTTCTTAAATATGTTTTTAGTGTTTGTATTGTGGGTGGAGACAGTTAATAATGTAAGTTTATGGTAATTATATATACAATTTAAGTAGTCTTATCAAACTTTTGAGTGGGGATGTTTTGGTGGTCACCACCCAACAATGGAGTGAAAAGACCAAGTTATTCATTGATCATCCTTTTTTCTTCCAGTTTTCAATTGGTCACCCCAAACACACCATGCTGCCAAGTTGTTGGTCAAGTGACAGTTTTAATTGAGTTATTAATTGACCCTGTTTTATTTGTCTCTTTTTTTATTTTGTTAGTCTACTTTATTTATATGCACTCTCCGATGTTTATTGCCTTTTTTTTTTTCCTGATTGTCGAGGTCCTTATGAGATTTGACTTCATCTTTCTCACTTACCAATAATGACAATTCCAGACCAGCTTTGGAAGTGAAATGTGAACAGTTTAAAATGATGAATTGAAAGAGAAAGGAAAAGGAAAAAAATTCTGATGCCACGTCACTAATCAGAGAGAAGGAAGAGTGAAAGACAGACAGAGAAAAATAAAAAGGAAATGGAAAAGCTATGGCTGTTTTCTTCCAGTTTATATCTAGTATTGTCCCAAATTATACCTGGAACCATCCCGACTGTATGTAGATACTTTTTTCATTAAGTATCCTCCCATTGCCAAATTTGAAGATCTTTTTTAGTAAAAGGAAATATGTCTTTATAAAAGTCGAAATATTTGAAAATTCTGAACCTTTGATCCGAAAGGAATTCGATCCTGGAGCAGCCGGGCTGCTTTCCTTTCAGTCTTTCTCGAGTTTTCTTTCCTTGCTCTTTGCCTTGTTCTATTCTCC
The DNA here is from genome assembly GCA_963457665.1 of Thysanoteuthis rhombus. Lineage (NCBI taxonomy): Eukaryota > Metazoa > Mollusca > Cephalopoda > Oegopsida > Thysanoteuthidae > Thysanoteuthis > Thysanoteuthis major. The sequence goes on from OY735200.1 coordinate 78,023,337, forward strand.
CCATTCTTCATTTTCATTTTCTCAGAAATGCCATTCTCTCCAATCTTCTTTCAACATTTGTAACCCACTGCTTCTTGTATAATCTCT
>OY735200.1:78028423-78063423 GCA_963457665.1 Thysanoteuthis rhombus
ACGGGAAGTATTTTAAGAGCACCTTTGTTTGTCAGACGATCGAATTATTTGTGGCAGAAGGTGATTGAGAACAAATATGTTGAGCTGGAGAGAGGATGAGAGAGATGAAGAGACAGAGACAGAGAGAGAAAAAGTGAGAATTGTAAACTATGAATGTCGGGATCGATCATTGATTTACAAAGCGTTAATAAAATACAGACGATTTATGGAACATATTTTAGCCATTTTCATCTTTCATGAGTGTAAAAAAATGCACAAACATTCACCCATTTACACATATTTATACAATTAATGGTATACACACACACACACACACACACACACACACATATATATATATATATATATATATATATATATATATATATATATATATATATATATATATACACATATATATATATATATATAATTTGTACCATAGAGAGTGAGACAGACCTCGGGACTAAAGTGCATGGAACTTAGGTTTATTCATTTGTTAATTTTTTTTGATGGTTTAGACATGTTTCTGGGGGTATTCCAATCTTCAGTAGTGTGTGCTGTGTGTATGTGCGTGTACTTTTACCATAATTACCTTACAACGGAAACATTCGGATAAGTCATATCTATCCTGATGCTCCATGGCTGAGTTAATGCAAAAATTTCAATTTTGCTGATTTTAAATAAAATCAGGCCTTGGACACTACAGAAATATAGCATAACATAAGTTCCATCCCCGTTACCTTGCCCTTGTACTATACTAAACTACACTTCGTAAATATCCACTATATATGTGTGTGTGTGTATGTGTGTGTGTGTGTGTGTGTGTGTGTGTGTATGTGTGTGTGCATGTGTCATTTCATTTTATATTGCATTCCGCTACATGCTGACATGATAATCAAATGTTTTTGACGTTGTTTCAGAATTCTGTTAATCTTTCCTCGAGATATCATCACATAATGATACTTTTTTTCGTTTTTTTTCCACTGTCCATTTTTGATCTTAAAAGGGATTATACAGATTATCACTTTGTAAACACTCTAGCAATCTTCATAAATACAAAACGATTGAGATTTATTTATTCATATATATCTATATATATCTATATCTATATCTATATATATCTATATATATATATATATATATATATATATATATATATATATATATATGAGTATGTGTGCATAAATGTAAGTATATGTGTTTCTATATGTCTATGTGTATGTGTGTGTGTGTCCATGTGTGAGTGACGTTCAGAAATTTAGGAGCAGAGTAAAAGCTGAGAATTCCATACGAAGATAGCGATCCTCTTTGTTGTAACATAATAAATAATTTGTTTCTTCTCTGTGCCAACAGTCCACAGCTGTTTATCTTGAAATCTTCTACGCACTTCCTGTTAGCCTTATGTTTAAAAGCCATGAATTAATCTCCTATATCATCTTTTTGTATTTTCACCTTTCACCGGCAGCCAAATCGATAAATGATATATGCAGCAAACCTTGCTGGTTCCGTGATTGGATTAGACGAAAAAGGGTATACGAGAGTTCAATGTATATTTCGCCGAAGCTTCATCTTTTTTACAGAGTAAGTGCACTGTACAATGCACTTTCTGTTCCTGGGTAGCAAAAGTTATTGTGTGATTGCTTGTGTAGAAAATCCATTGAAAACTTTGATTTTGTGGCCAGGACAGTGATAATTGTGTGTAATTCTTTTTCTTTCTTTATGTGATTAAAAATACACAAATTTGTTAGTTGTCCAGTTATGAATATGTATATTTCTAACTATCACTGTGCTGATCTCCAAAACAAAGTTTCTAGGGAATAATCGAAAAATTGGCGTGCAAAAATGTTCCACCACGTAATCAATTGAGTTGATGTTTGATACAAAAATAAATCTGAAAATGCTTACAGAGTGAATGTTGTATATCATTAAAAGTATTTTCTACATTGAATTCTAATATATTGCCATTTTGTCTCTTCATTGTTATTATTATTTTTCTTTTCTTTTAAATGCCATGAATGAGAAGGAATGTTTCTCAAGATTAAAGCCAAAATATCATAAATTGAAACAGTAGCAATCCCGTCTTTTTGTCCTGGCAAGAAAGAATTCTCAAATACCCATGGCTTTCTTGATGCAGTAATTAGTCATAACAATATATGGTAATCACCAAACACGTATCTTCATTTTACTTAGTTTTATTATTTGTTTCATCAAACTGTTCATGTGAAGTTTTTATCCAACAAGTTCTGGTGAACTTGAGTATAGTTTTTGACTATTTTAGGTTTATATTTTTCTCATTTATTACTTGTTCCGCACGGCGTCGTTGAGCATACCTCGTTAATTTCACCACTGTGTTTGTGCCTCTCCTCTGAATACCGATGATTCCTTCATCTAGGAATTAGAGTCACGACTCCCAAGAAAAAGTATCGGAACTTCTAACCTCTACATCTAGTCTACACCTTTTCCTCGAGCAAATTGGAAAATTAGAGCATGCAAATTTTAAAAAAAACAAGAAACAGGAAAGATGAAAAGGAATAATCAAATAATCACATTTATTCCTGTAAATATCAATTATTTGGGTTAAATTGGTTGAAACGTTCTCTAAAATACATTGATTTGTTTAGTTAGTAATCACGTGAGGCTAACACTTGCAAGTTTTAAGATACGATTAAATTGCAATCTCTCCTCGCTGGAAAGGAAATGAAATGAAAGTTCCCGTCATGAAGACTGAAACCCTATAACTTACTAACTCTCGATCAGTACATCTTATCAGTTAGGTTCCAGGTTGCACGAAAGATCTTTCGAGAGAAAGGACAGTCTAGCATAGCTTAGTTGGGTTCCAGATAAATCGTCAGACTTTTGACAGCATTACCAAAAGAGGCTAATGTTGTAAAAAAGTTAAAAATAAGAAAATAATACTGGGGATTATCGCGTTCTTCCCCGCCAAACTTTTTTTATTTTCAAAGGGAATAGATATGTTGAGCTTGTTACATTAGTCCTTGCTCTTTCCTTACTTATAGTTATTGGTAGGATCTGTGATTTGTGATGGAAACTAACGATAAAGACCTAACATTTCGGGTCGTTTGGGAAGAAAAAGTGCAATGTGAGTCGTACTTAAAAAAATATGGGTGCTAGCTTATGGCGGGGACTAAACTTCAAAATATCACATGAATTTAAAAAAGAGACACATTTCAACTAATTAAACTGAAAAAAGGGCAATTAAAGATCTAAATCTTGAATTTTTTATATCGTACATCATTTATTTTCTTTCTTGGTTTTTAAATTGCTCTCTCTATTCTTTGATTTGCATGCAAAAAGTTCTGCCTTCCCCAGGGAAAGTTTTAGTATAAGTCTCAGCGTGTGATGTTGGAACAGTATATTTGAGATCTTTTCTTCTGGGATTGGAGGCTCTCATTAAGCGTTCATAATGGACTCTATTCGACATGCTAATTTGGACCCAACGGACACCTAAGGTAACCCCGAGGGTAAAGCATCCGTAATAGTATAACAGCAACTATCAATCAGTGTACATTATGAATCGTTTCATAATATTTATATGCCCATTTAGGAAAAATATCAATCGACATATTTCTTTTTCTTGGAGATTAAAATAACTCGGGTCGGGTCAGTAAATGATAGTCACGAATTATTCTTGTATTATTTTAATCGTAAACACTATTAATATTTTATGATGAAGAGTATGTGTGTGGTTGCTTCATAAGCAAAGTTCACGTATAAGATTTGTATGATTTACTTACGAATGCTACATTATTGTGACTGAAAGAAATGTTCAACAAAAGGCTCATTCATTCTTATGCATCTGTAGATCACACATTTTACAAATAATACAAAGAAAGAAATGTCTGCTATTGAGGTGTCTTTTCGAACTATTTTTCTTTCCATGTACTGACACCATTTTTGCCTCTTCATCTCTCATGATTATCAGGAGAATACCAATAAGCTATACACTAACTATCCTTCCGAGAAACTCCTTACAATTTGAGGATTTCGGACACTTTCGTTTTCCCTCTGACGAAGTTGTACTGATGTCTCATCTTAACGTTCATTCCTGGCTCAAAAAAAATATTCAGGTGTGGTTTCATTGAAGGCTGCATCATCGTTATTGATAAAATTATATTTACATCTTAGGTGCAATGGACAAAGTGTCTATTATGGAACATTCACAACGGAACAAATTTGAAAAGCTGGCGTGGAATAAGCCATGTGGCTGCAGTAGGAATAGCACTTCAGTTCTCTGTTAACTGTTGGAGGATCATGGAAAAATAATTGGAATAACTGCAATGCTGATCCATGGAAAGGATATTAAATATGAGAAGTAAAAAAAATTACAATTTTCGACATGGATACTCAGTAACCCTCAAACTTGGAACCATTCATCGGGAACATTTGTGATATCAAAAACAACACTGTATATTAGGGAAAAATAGGCCAAATATATCATTAAAAAACATTAAAAGGCTCGAACTACTGGTCCTCTTGCATTAACAAGAGAAGATCACTGAAAATCATAACCAACAAAGTAAATAACCAGAGATCAAATGTGAAAATGTGGCTGGTAAAATATGAGATGGCGTGACAAACTAGATGAATTCAATGACGGACCCTGAAGAGGCTGATATTGATGACAGCAGTGCAGTATAATTTTATTTGCTTTCGAGGCATACGTTTCATAAATAATCATACACATGGCATTTAATGTGCCTCTGTCATAGTTTAAGTGACTAAACTCGATCACCCGAGTCATAAAGCTGATTATCAAGATAATGTTAGTGCATTATAGCCGAAAAATCGTTATCAAACACGCAGCAAATGCGTTAACTATTTCTAAATAGGCCCACCAGCATATGGGAATACTTCAAACAAATGTTAACATCCCAGAAATTCGATTGATTTTTTGTTTTTTGAAATAAATTTTAATTGTTCAAGCGTACCATACATATGTATGTATATCATTATCTCATGAATAGGTTGATCATTGATTTTGGTTGGAATAGTTTTCAATTTATAATATGTTTCGTGGATGGATTGGGGCCAATCTTTGTTTTAAAAATACCCTAATCCAACAATAAATCACGGTAAGAAATCTTCATGATTTTATCGACAATCTTCTAAATAATTTAATTCCACACAGGGGCAAAGCTAGGATGGTGAATTTAAATAGAACGGGACCCATGACAGCTTTATTGATAATAGTTGACAACTGAACCCCCACGTATATTAAGCTATGAGAAAATCCTGCTAAATGTTTGATCCACGTCAAATGCCTTCAAATCTTTAGCTATTGAAAAGACTGCTCCTTAGATAAGCTCACGGACCCGATACTTCAAAAGGTCCCCCTATGAACCAGCAGTAATACCTTTGCAGACCCTCAGCAGTCCGCATCACCCAGGTCGGGGGGAACCATACAACATTTGAGGGAGGCTCATGAACTTTCTTTGGAGCCCTCTTAATCTCCAGTTATGCCCCTGATTCTCCTGCTGTATTGTATTCCTGAAAAAAATGCAAGTTATTCCTAGAGATGAAAATTACATAAACAATTCTCCCGGGTCTGATTCATTTCGTAGTTTTCATTTCCTGACTATCAATAAAGCAAACATGTGTTTAATAATATAAAGGAGTTAAAAGCTTTGTTCTGTTTATTGACAGTCACTCGGAGCGTCCGGGGTGTGCTCCATACGTGATTACATACTTCAGAAAATTCATCTCATACTCTGACAGGAGCAATGAATCTCTAACCGTCTCTTAAATTTACATAGTTTTTAAAATGTATGTTTAATTAGTGACACTGGAGGCAATGTCTAAAGACATTTTCCGGCCAGAGAAAGAAATGAAAGAGAAAACTGCAATTTCCTGTCTGATTTTTTCCTCCTCTATTAATTTGATTTACGACTTCTAAAGACTTAGATGTTGGCTGGTTTAATTTATCAGCTTTTAATTGCGCAATCCTCCAATCTTTCCTCTGACGGAATCTCTCTGATCATATCTATTTAGATATTTGTTGGACTTAGCCAACTTCAGCTCATGGCAACGGTACAGACCACCCAGTGAAAAACGACCTGATCAGACCGGCTTGCGGGGCCACAGCACTAACCACTTCGGAGCAGCTGTGCTCTGGTAAATTATCTTAAGACTAGTTAATCCCTATGTTTTTGTTTTTTTTCTAACTGATATTCAGGTTTCCAAACTATGTAAAAATGGAGCATTCGTAAAGAACTTTTTTGGTGCGTTCCCTGACCTTGAAAATGGTCAGGATAGTACGTTCGTCTGAGTTATGGAAGGTTTTGATTATGTGATACATGGGAAGATGGTGTGTAGGAGAGAGAGAAAGAGGGTGTGCACTACTTCTATTATGATTTGCAGCAAAATAAAGCCGAACCTCAGTTCCGCTATTTTGAAAAAGCAGAAAAGTGGCTACAAGAGACCAAAATCGAAGATTACCTGTATTAGAATTCTATCAAATGATTCTCCTTTGAAAAATAAAACTAAAAGCGGACTGTTTTCGTGGCAGATGGCAGAGGGCAGAGGGCAGAGTCCTTCGTTCAAAATGATATTCTATCAGGAAACCTGAATATGTTGAAAAATGTCATGAATCAAGGATATATAGGCCAAAATGATGCCTGGGTGGCTTTTAATGAAACAATGTAGAGAAAATTAGCAGGAAAGTTTATGTGAAAGGGTGGAATTGCATTAAAAAAAAGTCGTACGGGTTATCTGAAATAAACTTAATCATTAAAAGGGAGGGAGTAAAGACAATGAGAGTTTAAGAGCAATGGTAGTTGGAGAGGAGGGACAAGAGTAAAAAGATTCAAATAAATGTGAAGCTAGCGCCCTGGAGGAGCTGTTGCCAACCTGTTGTTTTGAATTCGTTACGTTAGGTATGTAAACCTCCCTGCTATGACATTTTTCCCCTGACATTTGCATTTCATTTACAATTTTATATTTGCCCTTCAGCCAAAATAAAACAGCTGTAAGCAATTGCATTATCAAACCAGTTTAGTCAGGGTATGATTAAACTAAATAAAAGAATTGATCGCTAAATCAAGTATGGCTAATATCGAAATAGAATTGTTTTAATTTTTTCAATACGTTTATTTCGAACTACAATTTATCTCCATGAAGCAAATAACATTACTTATTTGCTATTTGGATACCAGAATGCTTGTAACTGAAGAATTTCCAGACACTAAAAAAAAAAAGTTTTAACCAAGTTTTGAAAAGTTACGGTCATCATAACTACGATTTTTACTTCCCTGAAAATGTTGATTCCCATACCACTAAAAACAGCTGTGGGCTTTACTTAATTCGTTCTAGATGGTTTCAATCGATAGTTTAAAAAAGATTTCCACAATATTGTGAAGTAGGAAACGAATCTCAAAGGCTTAACCTTCAAAATGTTAATGTACAGACAGCTCAAACAGCTATCATTTTTCTTGATTTGTTTCCACATAATCAGAACTAAACAAGTTGAAGTTTTCATTTAATTTTTCTTAATCTATTTCAATAATGATTCATTTTGTGTTTGAACTATTCTTATTATAGTAAATATTTTCAGCTACTATCAAATAGAGCATTTTAAACACATTTATATGGTTGAACTGTTTACCGCATTTAACGAACTTTGTTCGGTGAATAAGAAAGATTTTTTTGGCCAATGCAGTTGTTTCATTCATCGAATTTTGTTCGGTGCATTTATCGAACCTTGTTCTTTAATAGGTTCACTGTACTTGCTAAAATGTTGTTTTTTGTTTTTTCCATTTGCTCTATGCTATATAAAGTCAGGTTCAAGATACAAAAAATAAAATCTCAGCTAGGTCTCGACGGAAGTCAAAAGAATGCGGTGGCGAGAATATGCAGAGATCCATGCAGAGATTGCAGAAAGTCCCAGCTTCGACATCCTCCTCAGCCCAACCCCAATGACAGAGGCATGCATGGTTATGCACAAAAAATTTAAAATCTGGAGTACTAACGCTTTGCAACAGCAAAGACTCTGTGTGAAGCTCTGTCACAGTAACAAAGCACACTGCTGTGTTTTTTTCCTCCCGGAAGAAATTATCTACCACTCATTCCGGTGCCAACATTACTCACCAGTTTAAACATTTCTTTAATTTGCCTGTCCATCACCATGTACAAGAAGAGTTTCAGTAAATTCAGAAGGGAAACACCGTAACCATCTTTCAAGAACAATCCTCTCACCACTTTCTTTGGAATTTGACTTCAGTTACCTCTGTAACCAAATCAGACTGACGGAAATATTGATGCTAGTCATCCATTGCTTTTGCAACAACAGCCAGCATCGAAGTTTATCACTGGCTAAGTTTGACCTTGGCTGGAGACTCATCTGTTGGCCCAGAACCAAGAAGAGCAAGACAATCATTGATCAAGAAATATGAAGATTGAAAACAATTCATTGTCACAGTTTAACGTTCTCCTACAAGAAAAATAATTAACTCAAATAATCTCACCAAAGTCCATCAGTGGACGGCAAAAGCGAAAAGAGAGGAATCGGAAGCGCAGTTTTTTTTTTTGTTCTTTTTTCTACTTCATTACCTTAAGATGTGTGCTTACGGACAAAGGAAATCATAATGATCATTATAAATTCAAAAGTTTATTGGGCTGAGTCAACTTCAACATAAAATACGTACTGGAAAACTATGCAATTATATCTGTTTATAAGGCTAAGTCATTTACTACGATAGCTGTACTACATTATTTAAGATTCTCTCTTAGAGAACGTGAATACCACATTTATATAGAGCAAAAACAAATTGATAATTATCTAAATATATATTTTGGATATCCATCATACAAAACTACGTACAGCATGGATCTGATTCATAACTGCTTTTAGCTACTTTTTTCACCAGCAGAAAGCTGCGCTTGCAATGTATTCAGGAGTTAACTCAAGTAATACTAACAGCCCCCACGTAGCGTAAAGCGGTGTAGAGGTGTCAGATTTTTCAAAGATGACTGAGCAAACTATTTCTGACATGCAAGAAACATCATTGCTTACTGCCCATTGTAGCACGTAATATAATCAACGATGATAGTTATGAAAAAGGTATAAAACAGACCATTAGCCAATTCTGACCAGACCATGCTCTCAGTGAAACACGCTGGTCAAGTTCAGATATCGAGCCACAGGCAATCACCACTCTCGTTTACATGTTGGCCAGGCCCGTCATGTCACGTTATTTTATTGCCTGCACGTTTTACGTTTCCTAGCCACAGTATCTCTGGTCCGGACATTTCCTACCGCAAACTGCTCAATCTGATCCGATCCCTGAAATCAAGCATACCCAAAGAAGAAATCTCCAGTGTACAGTTAATTAACTAAGACGGTTTAATGATGCGTTTCACCTTCGTATATGGACCTAAGCTGGACTGGACAGTTGTTGTTGTGAAGGGGGAGAGTTTGCTGTGTCTTCAATTAATGCTTAATGGGGCATCGCAGTGCATTTTCGATGCGATCAATACACGTTGACTATTAAAGACTTAATGGTGTTTGCTACTGCTGTGTCTTATAAAGTGACCTATCCCGGTACGTACTTAATACTTGGATCGTTTTATCCGCCAGGTTTCTCGGAGATCAGGTTCATTAACCATGGGTATCCGTGTGCAAGCATATGCACGTATCAAATGGACTTTTTGTTTTCAGCTGACGAGTTTGCATTTGGGATGCATCTATACATACAATTATTGGCAATATGCATTTGTATACTGTTACACTAAGGAACGCAACCAATCCATGATGATGTAAATGGAGTTTATGTTCCGATGTGGTAGAAATAATTCTGGATCGGAAAAGAAATAAAAACTCGCTATTACAATCGATAAAGGAACAACCATGGCGTTGAAATTTGATATCAAGAAAAAAATTCCATTCAAGAATAAATATGGTCAGAATAAATTCTGTATTTGACATCACTGGTGCTTCCCCAAGAAAACATCCAAAATACAGTGCAACGACATGAAAAAAAATGTATATTTTTGGTTATCTAGATTATGTTAATGAACATGACAGGATAAGGCCCCAAAAAGTATAAAGAAAATTAGAAGGGTTGTAGTGGTTTTCACGCCTTTTTACAAAACTGTACGGCCAGGAGCACCTAAACACACAAATAATCTTTAAAAAAAACACTCATACATAAAAAATTAGAATTCTTTGCCATTTCTGACGGCTACGATTGTTCAATAGAATGAGTAATACAAACAGAAAGAAAAAAAAATCTCTATTCAAAAGAACGCCATTCTCAAAGCTCAATGCAAATCCTTACTGATAATAGATATTAAATGCAATGTCTGTCTACATATAACCAGATATCTTGTCAATGTCACTGGTGAACCAATTCCCTCATGAAAACTGAGTAAAGATCAAACAATGTATGCAGAAGGTGATTGTGCAGCACTTATGCCGTAATTATAAACTTTCAATATTTAATGAAATGTTGAAATACCCAAATGAACACACATGCTTGTACGTGGATGTGGGTGTATATGCGAATTTCAAGATCTGCAAAATTAAGCACTCACCGTTTAATAACGGGAGATCATTTAAAATAGAGTTCCCAAGTAATATAACGCATTTGTAATTATTTCTTTGGGATTACATAACCATTGTTTAATATATATATATATATATATATATATATATATATATATATATATATATATATATATATATATGTTAAGAAGATCAATGCACGCACACACAAATATATATACACATATATGCACATATATGTATACATACTTTTGTGGACCCACACATATATATGTATATTCATACGCAAGCACATATGTGTACATTTGAACACACGAGATATATAAATGAGAATTACACAAAAATGATCGAGATTATAAACGAAAATAGCACTGCAATTACACTCCACAAAGATACCAATAAGATGAAGATAGTAAAAGGAGTGAAGCCCAAGACTATAAGTACGCCAAAACTTTTTATAGTGAGCCATTGAAGTACCTCCCGAAAAATAGACTGAGATAATATAGGAGTAAACACAGTGGAGAATATCAAAACATTGTAGGATACTGTGTTGATAATGCATGAATAGCAGAAATAGCAATAGATCTTTAAAATTAACATGTGATCTTAATAGAAAAAGCCACAAAGAAAGTCAAATATGAACTAAACAAAGACAAAAGTAATGTTCAATGATATAGCCTGGAACAGACCATAAGAATAGATGGGAAAGACTTCAAAGAAGTATGAGGATGCATCTACCAAAGTCATACAATACATACATATATATACAAAGAAAGACCATGGGAATGGAATGAAACAGGGCGTGACTATTGGCTAGAGGGTATTTGGTAAAAATAATGACATACGTGAAAGCAAGTGTGCTTAAAACTTAAACAATACAATCAATGCAAAATACCAGTTATGACGGACGGGTTTGAAACCTGAAACTCTATAAAATCATTACAAAAAAGCTCAGAATAGCACAGAGATGAATGGAGAGAGCAATTCTAGGAATAACTAATAAGGAAAGAAAATGATTAAGATTGATCCAAGAAAGGACCAGGGAGATGATTCAAGCAACAAAAATGTAGTTGAACGAAGGCACCTCTCGAGAAGAAGGAATAACCGATGGAGTAAAAAGCTTTGTGATTGGTGTCTGTGGAAAAAAAATTGGTCTGCAAAACCACCTGACTTATATTTCGAGCCACCCAATTATGGACCAAGCTATATCTCCTTGATTCCTCGGATGTTGCTCTCAGATCTATATTAGATTTGACAATCCTGGTCCATGAGTGTTGTTTCATCTCCTGCTGAACAGTCAGAGTTCTCTCTCCACGATCTTTCATCAGTTCCTGTTGAGCTGCTCTTTCTCTCCGGACGTCCATTCAACTGCTTGGTTTGCAGGCTTTAGTGTCAAGAGCCTCAATCTCCAACGAGCAGAGATGCCGTTTGCAAATAGAGATTTATCCGTCCCTGATCTCGTCTTTTGACATATTATCACTTCATCTGATGCCAAGTATTTTACCTTTGCATTTAGTTTTGAAGGTATCCAATTTCTTCTCGTTGGACTTAAGTTTCCAGGTTACACAGCCCTACAGCATTACGTATGTCAAGTTGGGTTATAGAAACTCAATTAGGTTCGAAGGGGAAAATTTCCTGCTGCCTAATAATTTATTTAGAAGTTTGAATATTGTTGCTGCTTTCCTAATATGACGTTCTAGTTCGTGATTATGTAGAAAATCGTCTGCAAAGTCTAGAATTACGAGACATAAATAGAGAAACATAAAAAGATATGCATATACACTTCCCAACTTATACAGACACATTCAAGTACATTAACTCATGTATATATATATATATATATATATAAACATATATATATATGCAATTATCATTATCATTATTATTGAATGAATATATAAGCAGAGAGAAATGATTATAAATGCGTTTATCATTTGTAATAAACATACAGTAATGCACTATTTGGCGTTGATAACGTAATTAAAAAAAGCAATAGAAGAAAATGGGCCTCTGTAGGAATCGATCCTGTGTTCGATATGTGCCAGATTTAACATACTGTTGCTCTTACCATTGAGTGAAACAGCTTTTCTGCTAATCCGGAAGCAGAAATGATGTCTCTATGTTGATTTTTTTTCTTTTGTTCATTTACTGTCCACGTCTGCTGTACTGTTTCTGAACGCAATCCCAGTCGTCGTTGAAGATCATATATATATATATATATATATATATATATATATATATATATATATATATATATATATATATATATATATATATATATATATGTGGGGGTTTAATCACCACAACATTCCTTTGATTATAATGACTCTTACATATATATATATATATATATATATAATGCATGCTTATTAAGCTGAATGATTTCAAAATTACTGCTCACTGTAGATAATTCATATCCAGATTTCACAACTAATGTTTTTTGTGATCGACAATCCCAACTGTTATACCAGTGCACATCGAAAAAATGTTCTATTTTGATCCGATATTTCAAGTACATCTTTTTGGCCACTTCATACGATGAATCGATGTGGAATTCGGCCCCACTAAAATCTCACTGTAGACACTGGTTCTCAATGAATGTTTGCCTTGCACTGTGTTCATTTTTTTTTTTTTTGTATATTAATAACCAAACATATTAAGGCACAGCTGTGCGTATTCATTATAGAAGATTGCCCGATGGGATCCCATTAGAGGATACTAAGTAAACTGCTGTTTTTACACTAGTTTGAACCCAAAAGTGTTGCTCCCTGCGTTCATCTAATTTCCATTTGTTTATCTATCATCCTTTTCCACGCACTTACGTGTATACATATCCCTTAATCACAATGCCAGATGGTGCAATACACAGGTATAAAAGAACCTAATTCATTCCAGTAAGGACAGTTTCAACATTCATTCTGTTAATGGTTATTTCTTCTTTCTTTTCTATACTCTCTGTCCCTCTCTTGCACACATGCACACATATATATATACACACACACACACACACACACATATATATATATATATATATACATATGTTTATTATATGTATTTATGTATCTGTATGACTGATATTGTGTATTTAATCATGCTAAGATTCAAAACACTACGATTCATAAAAAGCACACATACACACATACACATATATACATATATATGTGTGTGGGTGTATTGATATCGTTTATCTAATCACGTTAAGATAAATTATACAACTAAACTCTTATAGAACACACACACACATTCACACATATACATGATTATTTGAATATGATATGTACTTGTGAATCTGTGTAAGTGATATTGCGCATTTATCACTTTATAACACACTGCACACACACTCATATATATATATATATATATATATATATATATATATATATATATATATATATATATATATGCTACCTTAATGCTGGGGAAACACAACTAAATAGCTTCCTTAATGAAAATGGGGAAAAAAGTAAAGAAAAAAAAAGTTGTTCTTTTTTTTCTTAATTTCCTGGTAGAATGGTTTCCAGGGATTTGTGAAATGTCCGACAAGGGAGTTTAGACAATTTGACAGAGGATTAATCGGATCAATCTGTACCTATTTACAAATGTTTGCATGTATGTATGTATGTGTTCAGTATATCTGCATAAAGCGTAGAATATATAATGGAATTATAATACCAGCCGTTCTTTATGGATTGAAAACATTGAATTAAGGAAATGTTCTGAGAACCAACTCCCCAAGAGAGCCGTGGAAAGGAAAATTCTCGGGATGTCTCGCAGACACGGAAAAAATGATCATGATTCGAGTGAGCATTATGTTGAAGGGTATTACACAAATCATTAAACATCAAAAATAGAGATGAGCTGAACATTTAGCAGGATGCAACAACAACATATGGAGCAAAAGGTTAATAACTGGTATTAAGGGGATCGTACACGCAGTATGAAAAGACCAGACACAGAATGGAATAAGGATATGGTAAAAAAAAAAAAGAAGTTGAAAAGCTCAGAGAAATCATCTTTGTCATCGATAAAGATGTGGATACTTTCAAAGATACAATCATCTCTCCACCAAAAACAACTTCATCTTCGATAAAAGGACATCCACCTGTCTTCAGACCCCATTTACATATACCAGAAATTTCCCTTTACGATACAGTAATGGAACCCTTTTTTTCTCCATCATACAATATCTCTAACCCATCTACCATCCAGACATTGGAGTAGTTCAAACCATTTGAAAAAAAATAGTCTTTCCACGCTCTCAGGAAGCCTGGCTCAATGGGTGAAACGTACATAAGCAATTACATTTTAAACAATGAGATAAACTTGCACTGAAGAGTCATAGATTTTTTTCCTCTCTTACAATTATTCCTCAACATTCTATCAGATCTACACCTCCCTCTACGCACATATATATACATGTGTGTGTGTGTATGTGTGCATTTTTGACTGATTTTGTGTGTGTATGCTAAACGAGTACACAAGTGTTCGGCTTCTTTTCCGAAGTAGACTATGTGTGCGTATAAATAAGAATATTGATATGCATAAATATGAATATTTGCATTCATAACTATATACGTACGGTATTCTCTCATCTTACCTGTACATACACATGCACCCACGTGCTCGCACGCACGCACACACACACACACACACACACACACACACACACACAAACACACACACACACACACACACACACACACACACACACACACACATATATATATATATATATATACATATATATATCAATGGAAACACTTAGATACGGGTATAAATGCATCCACATACCCGCATATGTATTTAGCATTAATCACAGGATGTGCAAAAGATAATTAAAACGCCTGATTAAAACTAATTAAGCGTGCACAGCTGGGCTAACCAAAACGTTTCCTCGCCATCGAAGGAAAGAAAGTTGATCGGCGGGAAAGATGGAGACCGGGTTAGAGGAGCACTATATCGTATCAAAGATTACTGTGTATTAGAGATGATGCTGCATTAAAAATAGATGTAATGAATTTAGTAAACTATAGCGCTAAAGACAAAAATTTCAAAAGACGAAGTGAAAGAATAAAACGATTCAAAACAAGATCCTTGCTCCACAGCAAAAGTTGTCGAACCAATCCTGCGGACCATTTGCGTTCCTAGCAAGTTCGATCCTAACTTGATGCTCCTGTTCCCCAACAATATTGTATCCACATCTTATATCAATATCTAAGAGGTGGAAGCAAAAAAAAAAAAGACATAAATGAATAGATATTAATATAATCGGCAGCAATTTTGGTTACGTTCTTCACAAATATTCGTAAAGGGAAATCTGTTATTATTCGAGTTGAATAATTGAATATTGTTCTGAACTTGTCCACTTCGTCTTACCACCACATTTTCTGCCAGCTCTGGTTCCACATACAATCTCTGATGATCTGTGTTGTGAGTCATGATATCCATCAGTTGCCTGCCATTATTACAACATGATCAGCCCGTTGCCATTTGAGTTCATAGTTTCTTCTGTTTTATTTTCCTTGATGTACATTGCTGTCTCAGGCACACGTCGCTTTGTTCTCAGTTTGTAGCCCACTCCCTTGGTTAGATTCAATGTTTCAGCTTCATCAGTGATTATCAGAAACTTGTGGATAAACGCAGAAATCTCAAGCCTCCGACAAGAACAAGAGAGGAAATAGAAGAAACTGAACTAAATAAAATCATCCGAATACCAATAGTAAACATGATTAATTCTACAGTCAAATATTATCTGATACGTTTTATCAATTCTTGGTTAATACTTGCATGAATTAATCGAATATTGACTTAATTCAGTTACTTGGAGTTCGAAACAGACGAACAAAGGGAGATAAATGAGCACACATCATTATCATCAGCAACAGTTAAAGTTACATCCTCACTGAATCTCCATTAGTAATAAGATTTGCTTTCGAAAAAAAAAAACAGTGTTATGATTATGAATATTGTGTTGATATCAGCACCAGCGCCATTCTCAAAGCGATAACTAGTTATGGAATAGTATTTATCCACTGATTCATCGTCTGCCAAATTAATGTTTATAGTGCAGTGGGTTCGATCGACACTGAATGCCTCACTAATGTAGCCTCGTGTCAGTCTACGGTAAGCCTAGAGAATATCTGTTAGTTTATCACTCAACCAGCGCATAATGATTTTACTACAATCGGAATTTTTATATGGTCAGGAGAAATTTAAAACCAATGCTGCAAACGTTGAACGATGAACAATCATGCCCTATTCCTTTTCTTGAGAGAAGAAATAGCAAGGGCAGTGTGGTCAACGTCATTTTGAAGTTTGGATGTGACATTGAGTCAAAAAAGATCATGAAACATTAGACAGATATAAATTCTCCAGGTATGTGTTAAAATCTCGGAAATATAATGCATATAATTTATATATGAGACATGTCTTCGATTTCAAACATTTATTCTTTAAACTTTACTCATTTCTTTTTAGAAAGTAATACTTATTCCTTTGCTATACATTAAACAAAAATATTACTTGTTTAATGAGAAATCATCTAAATAGCAATTCCTGACATCTAGACACGACAAAAGAATGTATAAATTTAAATGAAATAAAATTCAATCGGTAATAGTGAGCAAGAGTAACTATTTCGACGATATTTAAATCAGCAACATTGGCTTAGGTATTGGAGTAACATTTCGGTTAGTTAGTCAAGAGGACGATCGCTGCTAGAGATGCTAGTTCATCTGAAGAGAGGGGAAATGAAAAGAAAGCAATAAAAAGCAAGAGGAAAGAAACTGCAACTTTTGCTGGTCTGATAAAAAAAATCCCATCACCTGGTTTGCAGAGTTCCCTTCACAAGCAGAACATCTTCTTCCCTTAATGTTCCCATAGAATCAAATGGATAAAAATAATACAATCGCTGGTGTACGCAGTAACCTGAGAGAGCCCTATTTCAGGGACTGGAACGGAAGACGGCGTAACCACATCAAATAGATGAAAGAAAAAGCAGTGCACTGTGAGCGAGGTTTCACTACATATGTATTCATTTTCAGATCAGAGAAATGCTAAACATGGGTCAGCGATATGGTCACCTTAATGCTGATAACAATTTGAAATGACAGAAAGTAATTTTGCTGTTATGTTCTCTTTATTTATACATGGATTTCTTTCCTTTTTTTTGTTCTTATCTAAATGTACTTACATTGATTATATACATACATATGCATGCACATATGCGTCTCAATGAAACATGTATCCACGAACTCTCTCTCTTTCTCTTTCTCTCTCTCACACACACACACACACACACACACACACACATATGTAGATAGATAGAAATGTAAACTCAGATATAAAACCTGAATTCGCTAACGGATACACGTGTGTGTTGCCTTTGTTTCATCTATCTATCTATCCGTCTACTAATCTATCTATCTATCCATCTATCTATATACATATTGAGAGATACAGTGAGAATATTTATGCATGAAAAGAGTGAGTGAAGATATATACATATATAGATAGACACATAGATAGATTGACACACGTGTATATATATGTGTGTGTGTGTGTGTGTGTGTGTATGTAAACTCTGATATACACACGTAACTCACTAATAATATGCATGTATCTGTTTTATATATGCATCAAGAGAGAGAGAGAGAATTAATATATATATATATATATGTGTGTGTGTGTATATATATATATATATATATATATATTCAAATAGTTAGTGAAGGTATATACACAGATAGATAGATAGATAGATAGATAGATGGATAGATAGATAGAATGACAAAAACTCACACACATAGAGAGAAAGAGAGAGAGAGAGAGAGGGAGAGAGAGATTATACCTGTGTATATATATATATATATATATATATATATATATATATGGAGAGAGAGAGAGAGAGAAAGAAGACAGAGTAGATAGATGGATATAGATCTGCAATGCATGATGATTTGTATCATGAATGTTCTCTCTGATGAAAATGAAAAAAAAACTAATAAAAGCCAAAATATTTGTGTCTGTGAAAAGCAATGGACAGTTAGAGTCTTTTTGGTACAATGTAGGGAAGGAGGTCCCATTGTGAATTATAAGGTTTCACACTTTTGCTTATTTGATGTTAGAAACGGTGAACCAAAAAAACAAAAAATTCGATTGGAAACTATTATCCACTATCAATCGATAGATAGATGTGTTTGTGTCTATGTTGTGCTAGTCACATGAACACATGCACACACATCCATAAGTGTGTGTGTGAGTCTGTCTGTGTCTGTGTTTATAAATAGATAGTAACGGATAAAAATGTCTAATCCACGGTTTGCAATAATTTTCCGGTTTTTACCATTGGTACCACCATGGTCTTCTCCTGCAATGTTATATTGGATTCATGCCTGAATTTGTGTACGTCTGTTGTTGTTGTGGTTGTTGTTGTTGCTGTTGTTGTTTTTTTATTTAGGCCTTGTTTTAGCGATAACCGCCTAGAAAAGGTGAGAAGAGTAAATCATCCATTTTATATCCCTTTTCTCCAATCTCTTAATTGATCACACCCAACACAGCATTTTGCCAAACAAAATTAATTGTATGACTGTTTTCATTTAGTGACTAACCAGACCTGCCTCTCTCAAGTATCTGTCGGAAGTTAAGCTTGAAAGCGTGCATATATTCTCATACATGAGTAAGTGCGCAAGCTTGTGTGTCAACGGAAACTGGAGTGTCCGTTCGTTGTCTTTTAGTGAATGGGGAGTGTCACAAAATTACCGTATCTCTCGGCTTCACAAATATCCTGCATCAAAGAAGGGACATTTTGACAATTGTAGCTATGTATTTATTTGATTGGGCATATATGAATAATTACCATCTAATTTACGTATAGCTTCTCCTCGAAATTGATTCTTAATTCTATGATTAGAACCAAAAACACAATACCCGCTAGAATGTTTCTTTTATTCAGTGTTGTGTAAAATGAATTATCTTATGACATGTCCAAACATCTGAATATACTACGTTTTTTTGTTACAAAAAAAGGGGGGCAACGAAAGAATGCATTCCATTGAGAAAAATAATTTATACAATTTCACTGGCAGTAAAAAAAGGTCAATAGAAACTGTTCACACCACCAACGTCTTTTTGCAGTGTTGGGAATAATCAATTCGAAAGATTGGGAAAAAGGGTGATCAATTAACAATTAATCTCTCTTCTGTTGGAAAGTGATCACTGAAAAAATGCGAAATTTTCATATACAAACATTGCAAACTGAATTCCTCTAAAAAGCTATCTGGGAGGGATTTAGAAAAAACTACACATTTTTTCATTACAAAATAAAGATAAATAATTAAATGTAGTTCTGTGTGTTATGTCTGTTAACAGGATGAATACATGCATCGCCACCTATACCAGCTTCGAAACCGAAAGAAACCTATGTTGGAAGATTTCGTTGATCGATACTAATTATGTATTCTCGAAAATAAAGGCGGAAAATGTGACTTTGGGCTGTATCCATGCAAAGCGTTTCAGATAACTATATACAAGTACATATGAAAAGTATTACAATCATATAATGTTACATTCAAATATATATATATATATATATATATATATATATATGTGTGTGTGTGTGTGTGTGTGTGTCCATTCATCCATATGTGTGTGCATATGTTGATAGATCGCTCAATCGATCTACACCAAAGACCATGCGTTTGTGTGTACTTTATACGGAGGCATAAAAACAGGTATATATACATTTGTATATGTGTGTCCATCTGTGTTGATGGATTGACCGATTGATAAATAGAAACGTTTGCATTTATGTCGTTTGAACAACATGAACACGCAAACACATCATTATGTGGATATGTGCGTGTTTGTGTTGACATACATACATACATACATACATCCATGCATATATATATATATATATATATATATATATATATATATATATACATATATATATATATATATATATACACATATATATATATATTGATAGATAGATGGATAGATATAACATACAGTTATATATATATAATAACAAAACATGTTGCTTGTGAATTTTATGTATAATTATATATATATATATATATATATATATATATATATATATATATATATATATATATACATATATATGTATATATATATATATATTTATGTATGTGTGTATGCAAGTATATACATATATACTTACACACTCACACACACACACACACACACACACATATATCAGGGCATTTGTTGTTTTTTTTACGAAAGGTTTACCATAAAAATGCAGGGAGTTAGCCCACGTCGGAGATGTAAACCGTGACATATATGTATTTAGATATATGGAAATGGGGAAAAATTGAACAAGAAAAAAAAAATAGGTAGAGAACCCTGCTAGGAGAAAAAACTGGTTTATGGTACCATCACATAAATTGTATTGAATACGTATTTCTCGCCGATGTTAAAAAAGAACGTCAAAATATCAATATCTGAATAAATAAATAAGAATCTGATGAAAAATAAAATACTCCCTCTTGATTTACGGGAAAAAAGGAAGTATATAAAAACAATTTTTCTTTTTATTCATCGATCGATTTCATCTAGAATCAAGCAAAATGTGTTGCAAGTATTGCTTGCGCATCAGAATGATAGGATTGTACATTCATAATAGTAAACATTTATACTAGTTGATGAACGAGGTAGCGCCCAAAAGTCCGTATATTTTGATAATGAAAAGAATCGGGTGAAGATTTACTTATTACTTAATTTTCATTATTGAAAGAGATGAAATTAATTTTTTTAAACCCCCCACCCGAGAGACCCCTAGGCTGCACCGAAACTGCTAGACTTCTCCAACCGCATCATGGAAAAAGAAAACACCGTAATGAAGACGAATAAATCGTAATCAAAATTTCAATGAAATTTAGATAATAAGCTTCAGTAAGGAAGAAACCGAATATTTGGAATCAGTGTTTCAGTAAAACAGACAGGAAGTTACTGTCGAGTTCACCATCACAGTCTCATGGTGAGTACGAAGTCCCTGCTAAAACCATCAAGAATCGATTTTCCTAAAAAACAAGCGTTCTAGAATCTAATGGGGCAAAACACAATAATTACTAGTGAAAAATATTTTCCTTCTTTTGTGTAGGCAGACTAAAAAGAACTTTGATCCAAATACACTTTTACTTTCTACCGTCTTGTTTGGAGTACTTGTCTTCAATCAAACGAAATGCCGTGTTAACACAAACAACAAGAAGGACCTCAATCGTCTGGTAACCCTTCCAGTGCCATTGGCACTTCTGTGATCAATCTAAGGTCTGGATAGCATTAATTAGTTGTTAACATTAGGCAAACGATATAAAATTGAATTCATTGTTATAATTTGATTATGATATTATATTCAAAGTACGCTTGTTAGAAGGGATAATAGCACCTGAAGAGTTTGCAGATGATTGATATCCTTGTTTATGTTAATACGTCGTATCAGCATATCCGTTCTTAAGCCTTCTCCAGATTAACTATCAGAAAGTAATGGTAGTAGATATATTTTTTTTTCTCCAGAGGTTGAGTGAATACCTCAGACAAGAGCAGAATCCAATTCAATGTGGATCCTGTGACTACACAGGGGCCGGGTAGATGAAATTTAGCCCAACCAACGAAGGAGGATTTTAACCATCAAAATCATATTCTTAGTTCAACAACCGTACCCATCAAAGATGGCTAACGTTTATTAACTTTTTTTTGATATCTCCACTTGTTTGAGTGTTTATTTGTTTCTTCTCGACCGCTTGGCAATACCACTCAGTCAACAGACATAGAAACTGGCATCATTACTCCAATAAATTCCCTTCTGGATATATTTTTCATTTCTTTGATTTTTTCAGGGCCTTATTCAGTTCACAAGTTGTTTGTTTGTCCAAGCGCTCCTAGCCATACCATTTTGTTGACAGACTTAAAAATTGGCATCAGTACTCGACTAAACATTTTTCAAGATCGTTTTGGAAGCAAAAGCCAATCAACTTTTTTGAGCTTTCGTCCAGACGGGTTTGATAATAACATCTGGATTCCCTAGAGTCTAGATATTTGTAAATTTTTTTTTCTGCTCTGTTTTATACGTTTCCTCGCCGATATCATCTATGATGTCATGAATAAAATTTATTCCGACCATATTTATTCTTTGATGAAATTTTTCGCAAGACTTCGAATTTTGACGCTACGGTTATTCAATTATTGACCGTTATAGATAGTTGGTTTTTTTTTTTCATTATCAAACCATTTCAGTGTTGTGTTTTGTTTGTTTTGTTTTTTTTTTCTTTGACATCCCCATTTGTCATCCCAGTAGTTCTTTGTGTCTGAGATGTCTGGTTCCATATTCTGCCTTTTTACCCCATCTCAAGTCTTTGAGATTTTTTTCTCACTCTGTTTTGGAGAGTGCGGTTTTATGTGTTTGGGCCAATCCTTAAGATTTGGCGGACCAGAATTGATAGCATTTCATTTTCATTATTACCAGTTGAGATATAGTTAACAAAATCGATCAAGTAGCATTATTGAATATGAATTGAATTATTTCGAGGAAACACTTTATTTATTGAATTTAGAATAGCGCAAGTCAATTTAAAGCCAGTCAAAAATCTAATAAGATATGAAGCAAACACTTCTGTAGCCCGTTACGGACAAATCAATATGCAGTCATCCATTCCAACCCCTTAAATCTATCCATGCAAGGATATTATGCAGCAATATAAATATTTATAGTGTATATAGATGTTAGAGTAATTGATGTACCAATAAGTGAGAATTGTCCTCACTCTGGTTACAACCTCTGTTGTCCCTACTTGAATTTAACAAATTGCACCACTACTTGGTTGACCAATTTACGTATGTGACTTGGACTAAGTGACAACAAGTACCCAGAATAGCATAACCCATTTCATACTACGCTGTATTACGAATAGCTGTGTAGAGAGAGGGAATCATGCCTTTCTTGGGAGTATTGGTGCAGAATGAAAACAAACTTTCTAAGACAGAATTTGAAATCGGTTCGCCAAAATTATGTTATGTGCTTTTATCTGCTCATGTGTACTTTCAAATTTCTTCTTCTCCCCAACGCCAATATATTATAAGTCTCAATCATTCATTCATTCATCTTTCCTTCCTCTGTTCCCAACCCCAACTCCCTTCCTCTTCTCTCATAAACTTATCCATAAGCACAAATCATGCCGTCTTTCTGGGAGAACGACAAC
This sequence comes from Thysanoteuthis rhombus, assembly GCA_963457665.1. NCBI lineage: Eukaryota > Metazoa > Mollusca > Cephalopoda > Oegopsida > Thysanoteuthidae > Thysanoteuthis > Thysanoteuthis major. The sequence continues at coordinate 78,052,151 of OY735200.1, forward strand.
GAATAAGTAGTTATCTTCCCTCTTTCAGATCAATAAATGCACTATATCATTTATTTATACTTTTCACCTTTTTAGGATTTAATAGCGAAGTGCTCCCATCTGCAATCATTTCAAAACGGGAGACTCTTCAACAGCTGGTGCGAGAAGCAATGAGGAAATTGACATCACTAAAATATTCCAAGAATGACCACCGAGAATTCTAAAGATAGACTCCTGAATTCGAAATGGCCGCTGCTTAAGAGTCGTACGATCGGAAGCCCGCTCAAAATATCTACGATGTATGGATGGTTCAGTATGTGGAGAGTAACGCAGAGGCCAAATGCTAATAGATATGATTTAGCAGGAGGAGAACTTCGAATGTTCACAATTTCTTTTCGCTTATTAAGAAGTAATGACCATTTGGGAAGTGATTTAAAAATAGTGACGTGCCACCAGTCAGGTTTTCACCGTTTCTATACATATTTAATGAGGACCTCTTGAAAACCCTGACTAAAATCAAACGTAAAATGTATACACACACACACACACACACACACACACACACACATATATATATATATATGTTTACGGAAAAGAAAAAAAATTCTCGAAAAAATCTATGACATTTCATCATCTGATTCCCAATATCAGTTAAAGTAATTGATGAATATTTTTCAGTGGTTTACATGCTTACACAGAATCAGATATTAGGGTACTGTGTGTGAATTTTTCTCTAGTTGGCATTGTCAGTTGTTTGCCATGTAGCTGGTCCGGGAATTTAAATCAGAAACGCCACTTACCCTTGAGCTATGATTTAGTATATAGCTATATCTCAATATTTTTAGGTTGATATATATATATATATATATATATATATATATATATATATATATATATATATTACAAATTGAAAACAATTATATACAGATAAATCATCTTTTGGTACGCTACTCTAGCATGCCTAGAGAAACAAGAACTTCAGGAAGACACTAAAAATAGGAACCACAACTTTGGTTCACCTCATTGTGGTAGTATCGCAGGTGCATCATTGTGCAAACCATAATCCTAGATGAAAATCAAGTATCCTATCAATTTGCACCACCATGAATAATATCTAACACAAGTTCGTTGTTAATGTTGAACAGTAATGGAAATTAAATAAAGTGACAAAGATAACCAAATACTTCATCATATACTAACAGTTATATATATATCAAAAGGGCGGAGTCGACAGCTTTCCATAAATTTAATTTCTAACACGTATAATAAATCCTAAAGGGAATATCATTCAATTATCCCTATGTATTCAAATATCCTAGCGTACTATGAAACTCGTTTGGACTATTTGTGAATCACTGTACACGAAATGTTGAGGAATCAATATTCAAAACGGGAACAGCAGAAGCGTAAACGGAATTTTCATAGTCCAATGTATATAAATATTGCGTCCTAGTACCAAAGTCTCCAATTCTAAATATAAATCCTATCCAAAAATTTATAAGGCATCGGGTGATTTGTCTCTCCTGTAGGAAGTCTTATCAGCCTTACCTCTGCATTAATCCACTTGCACACTACAGTGACTGTACCACTAACACTGAAATTCTTAATTTAGCCTGGACCTTAAGCATTGGAACTGCATTACAATAGATCTAAGGGTTGGACACGTTGTGAAGATAAATGGTTGTTTTCGGAAACCTTTATGTTTAGTCAACCGGTCTCCGCCCGGCGGATCATTTGGGGTCACAAGGTCGTCATGAAGAAGGACCATCCGTTGGACATCCGTTGCAAAAAAAGAGAAGGCTTGCACCCACTGCTACTACAGAAAGTGCACCTGACATGGCAAACCACTCTGAATTTCCGTCTGCAAAGCCAAGCAATTATGGGGAAAATACAAATGTTTAAATAACTGTTTTCTGTTGGAGCAACCGATACACAATTTTCTCTGTTAATGGCGATGAATTTTCGAAGAGGCGTCGATCTTTCTCCTCATTCTCACTTCAACTACTTGAGTCCTTACTCTAACCCACCCCTTGATGCCTGGAATAACTTCCCGTTGCAAAGGTGATTTGCTCTGAACTTACCTTTTGCCCCATTTATTCGAGTGTCCCACGATTGATATCAATGACACATTAATGCATGATGCGGGACAGCTCCGTGGAGACCAAGTGGGATTATTTTTCCCCCAAAGAAAAGGACACACAATCGAGAAAATGGCTTTGCTGTGGGTTCCAACCGGCTTTACGGATTAATGGTGCTTCGAAATTGTTAGAAACAGCATATGGTCCTGAGGCCAATCAACAGCACATGACCATCATTATTTGCTCGTACGCCCCTATACTTGATACAGCAGACAGGTGGAATAAAGGTTCTTTCTGGTCTGGATTCTTCAATATCTAGCAATCTGACCACATACACTCGTCAATCTTGATGTCTTCATTGTGTATGTCGATAAAGAAAGTACATTTTGGCCTGTAGTAGAAGCACATTGAGTCGATAACATGAACTGGAGTGAATTCTAGCTCCCTTCTGAGTGAATTGAAATTGACTTTAACTAGTTAGACGTTATGACTAATACACTGTTCTACCCTGAAGAAAAGTACTAAGGGACGTGAAAGTGCTTGTCGCTGACACCAGATTGAATTTACCATCATTAGAGATAGGGTCGGCGCTGGAATGATTAAAAACCGTATATCAAAAGCGTCAACATGGGTTTCTTCCATTTTAAAGTGAGATCAGCTTATTTGTAATCTGTTTATTCGTTGCACGTACACACCCCAGCAATTGATCTATAATGAACGGTATGTCTGGTTACATGCCCTTTATCTTTGATTTTGTTTTTGTTTTAGAAAAGTTGGATTTTTCAATGATCACCACCCGACAAAAGACAGGAGAAGCATTGACCATTTTTTTTTCACTTTTTTTTCGAATCATTCACGGTTTGCTACCGAATGGTAGTTTATATTGAGTGATATGCCACACCTGTTTGGTTCGTGGTTTTATACACCAAACTTTATTGCAGCATCTAGTATCCTCAAGAGCAATCGTAATTGCTCTGACAATAAAACAAATTTAATGACAGGAATCTATCTAAGAGTGCATGAATGGAATAAACAGGATTCTTAAAGAAAAAGTAGGTTATTGTGTTCGTAGATAAATAAGTAGTTTGGTTATTTCGCTTTCGGGAAGCAATTTTCGAAAAAAAAAATAACGTAGTAATTACTTCTGCCAGCAAAGTTGAAAAGAAATTACATCTATTTTCATATCTTTGTTTTCGTTCAAAACCTATATGAAACCTATCTCAATACATTTCTTCCTCTTTCTCTTTCTTTTGTGATCTTTTTGGAGGCATCTAGCATTAGCTTAAGTTAAGTGTAATTTCATGCCGCTGTTGTTTTAATCTTGTTGTTTTTCATTTCTTTCGGCGAATAGAATCTGTAGAAACAGAATTGTATAACGATGTAATAGAAAAAAAAATGGAAGTTTAAAGATTTCAAATTGATCCATTTTCTTCAGTTGCACATGAACGAATGACACTTTCCGACTACTTCGTCAGAACAAGTTAATGCGTTGTCTAGCTCTCGGTGTAACTTGGTTGACAAGATGCAATTACAGATATCTGAAACGAACGTGATTCTAATATCAGACAATGAGAACCTGGAATCAGTAGATTAGGATTCTAAAAATATTCAATTACAGGAAGAGAAAATTTTTATAAAACCGTGGCTCTCTCTCTCACACACACACACACACACACACACACACACACACACACATATATATATATATATATATATATATATATATATATATATGTATATATATATATATATATATATATATATAGAGAGAGAGAGAGAGAGAGAGAGAGAGAGAAATAGGACCAAAATAAAGTTTTCAAAGTATATATACAAACACACACATCTCCCTCTCTTTTTCTCTCTCTCTCTCTCTCTCTCTCTCTATATATATATATATATATATATATATATATATATATATATATGTACATTTATATATAGAGAGAGAGGGAGAGAGAGAGAGAGAAAGAGAGAGACCCTTGCAAGATACCCATCACGAGATGAAATAAATGACATTTAAATCCAATCTGATATGACTACATAGTTCAACAAAACATGTTTTTGGAAATAGATATCAGGAAAAAATTGTTTTTCCCATGCAAGCTGTCATATTATATATATATATATATATATATATATATATATATATATGTGTGTGTGTGTGTATGTGTGTGTGTGTGTGTGTGTGTTTGTTTGTGTGTGTTTGTGTGTGTGTAACGATAAAACTATGGAAGACTCTTAGACAGGGCCAAATGTAATAATGATTCTATTCTATCAGTATCTTAGAAGTTTTACAGATAAGAGCAAGTGAAGTAATGGTTCTATTCTATTAGTCTCTTGGAAGACACACGGACAGGAACAAGTGTAAAAATGATATTATTCTTCCTTTCTTTTAAAAGACACGCAGAAGAGAGGAAGTGTAATACTGATCTTATTTCTATTCGTCCCTTGCGAGATGCACAGACAGGAGCAAGTGTATAAATGATTCTATTCTAATTGTCCATTGGGAGATGAATAGACAGGATCAAATATCATAATGATTCTATTCTACTCGTTTCTTGGAAAAAAAGCAGACAAGAGTGAGTGTGATAATGCTTTTATTCTACTCATGTTTTGGGAAAAATAAACAGGAGTGAGTATAATAATGCTTCTATCTTATTCATCTCTTGGGGAAAATAAACAGGAGCAAGAGCAATAATGCTTCTATTTGACTGTTTCTTGGAAGGTACTATGACTGCAACAAGCGTAATAATGCTTGTATTCAATTAGACAGGAAAACGTGTTATCATGATCCTATTTACTAATTTTCTGAAAATGTACAGGAAAAAGTGTAACGATGATCCTATTCTACCGTTTCTTAGAAGATGCGCAGACAGTAGCTATTACAGTAATTATTCTATTCTATTAGTCTATTGAGAGACGCACAGATAGGAGCAAGTATAAGAATGATTCTATTCTTCTAGTTACTTGGAGAACGCACAGAGAGAAGCAACTGCAATAATGATTCTATTCTTCTAGTTATTTGGGAGATGAATAGAAAGAAGCAAGTACAATAATGATTGTATTCTACTGTTCTTTCGAAGACGCACAAACAGGAGCAAGTGTAATGATTTTATTCTATTAGTTTCTTGGTAGACCTTCAGCAAGTGTAATAATGCTTCTATTCCACCAGTTTTTACCTCTGGTTATTGTCCGAAAAACATGAGTAAATTGACCACCGATTGTGATGCGACACATTTTCTAACATTTTAACATTATTGTCATTAGGTCTTGCAGTGTCAATCTTTTCCTGAATACGTATCAGATGTCTCATATATCATCTTTATCCAACCTTCTAAGGCTTCAGTCGGTTACCGAAGTTTTAAAGGTCACCAGTGGTAACAATTTGCTCTATCCTATCGTTTTCCATTCATATATGTATTTGGATCGTTCACCGACAGATCTTGAGATATATGACCGTTTCAATAGTTGTATGATGATTATTACGTGCATTGAAACGATATTTTGAACCCAAAATTTGCTGAAACCTATTGTCTGATCGTTGTTGGTCCTTATTTTCTTGTTGAGGCATCCTACAGTATTCTCCAAGTCCATAATTCATCCTGTATCGAGTGATCCTACCATAGATATTTCAAGCTCTGCATGTCAGAGCTTCCGGGGTGTAGTTTCAATAGTTTAACCTGTTACCCAGCATTCGGCTACATATTTCAAATAGATCAACTCATACTAATCCCTTGTGATTTAACTATTTTTTCAGTTGAGTGAGGGATGCTCCCTGTAAGGTTGTTTTCCTTCACTGAGCAGGGACACTTAGGTCGCCTCAAATTATTTTCTAGGCAGGCTTATACAAGTTTGTTGGGCGCAACTTTTTTTGACCGATACACTCTCTAGTTAGGTTATTTACCTATTATTTAGACGTTATCCACAAGGAGAAGAGGTGTTCTTTTTTCTCCTCACATAAATACATATACACTCATACTGATGACTCTCTTATACGTTTTGAATAAAATTTTTATGGGTCTGTCAATTTTTTCCGTTATCTTCCCTACTGCAACTGCATGGGATGTTATACATATAGCTCCAGGTTATATGTTTTTTTTTTGTTTTCGTTTTTTTTTATTTTGAAAGTGAGTGAAAAATAAAATTTCTAGTTAAACAATGTGTAGTCTATTCACCAAGAATTTCAGAAGGTACATAGCGAACATATCTTGAATGATGTACCTCAGAGTATCATTAAATCTGAAGCTACTCTTAGTTTTTCAACAGCTGCGTAACTGAAAATGTGAACAAATCGTCTAGGTTCGTATCCTGAGAAGACAATCCCCCGATAGGGAGCCCACATACTGCTGATATAAAGAAGAGAGATTTTAACAGATGGTAGAAGGTACCTTTCTATGAAAGTTATCTTTCGTAAGATACAACCATATTGTTATAGGAATTGTCTTATTGTGATAGCAACCATGTGAATTTCAAGGAAGAATGCTGTTTTCTTAATCAAAAACATAACTGCTACCAGCAAAACATTTTCTAGACGACTCAAAATCTCAACACAACATCTTGCAACAAACTTATTTCCCCAAGTAGAAAATAATAAATTATGCCTCAGTTTTAAATCGCAAGTAGACAGCCCCTTGTAGTATGACTTTGCCTGCAAGGATTTACTTTATTGGAAGGCAGTACAATCTAAGACGTTTTCAATAGGTTACTTGGAAATATTACCATAACTGTGGCAATAAACATTGCCTGATGATGTCTGACATGTCGAAATAAAATATTTTCAAACGAACAATTTATATAAAAAGAGCATTGAAACATGTTATGTAAATTTGCTGTTTTCCTTTTTCAAACCACCGTTTATATAAAATAAAAGTCTTTTCAGATGGATTCAGTTCACTGACGTGAATTCTGCCTCCTTGCAAAGTGTTAATGTCAGAAACTCAGCGTTGCCCAAAGAAAATACTGATATATAACAAAAGAAAAATGTATGTTCTTTCATAAAGTTCAAGACATAAGAAAGAAGAAATATATTTTCCTCATGCTATTCACTTATGAAAGAGTCGTCTTGGCCGAAAAATATCCTGATACACTTGGTAAAGCAAATTATGTAGTTCCTTACACTATAAAAGGATTCTCAATTCAAATCAATGGAGCTTTCTCCTGCTGGGTACCAGATTTGGGGCCTTAAAACGTGTTCACCCAAGATCAAATGCAGGACCAAAGCCGGCAAAAATGTGGGGGTGAGACGAACTTGACTTGCTCCGAAAATATATGCTCCATGATGCCATGATAAAGAGATGTGGTGAATCTTGGGGAAGGTCTATGTCCAACGGGGGACGATGAAAGACTTATGATTATTATCTAAATTTCTTGTATGAGCTGCTTGATAAGTAATATTATATATATATATATATATATATATATATATATATATATATATATATATATATATATATATATATATATATCGTCCACTGGAGCATCTCATGAACTAAGTACCCGTTTGTTTAGTTACCAGGGAGACAGAATGTTCTTTTTGTAAAACCTTTTGTACTTACAATACATAAAGCTAAAATTTAGGGGCAAAAAAAAACATTTTTCTCTGCTGAAAATGAAGCTAACAATGGTGCTATCGAGTGGCGGGAAAAATCAAAGCAAGTGATTGAACCTATCCCAAAGCCCAATAAACCTTAAAGTCCTTACCATCAGCTTGTATTCAAGTTAACGCCAAGCTTCTTTTATCCAAAGTTAACTATGATTTCCAATAGCCTTGGAAGTAAGCTTCACCTATCCTATCATTCTAACTCGATGTTCCGATTTCCCTCCAATAATTGTTTGGTTGCGATATGACTTGAAAAAAAAGCTACTTCAATCCGATATTGATCACTAGTGACTACAGATGACCTTCGATGTCAGCCTGACATATCCTATAACCGTTGGTGTTGAAGGATGTCAACCTTTGTAGTTGTAAGATTGTGGCCTAAAACTGAACGGTTATACATGCAGATATACATTCACATACTCACATATGCACACACACACACACACACACACGCACACACACACACACACATATATACATATATATATATATATGTAAACATTACTTGTTTGAAAAATGTTGAGCACATATATATTTATCCTGGACATTTTTTTATCCCAACTGTTTAAACATAAGTCTTCTTGTCAAAATGTACAGAAAATGAACGCTTTCAATTTCACGCATAGATTACTGCTGATTTGTCTTCGCTGTTTTTGGCTATCAAATCCGACAAAACAGATTTTGGAGGGCGTGAGTTCCAGAAACTTTCTCTAGCCGCGATGCCGAGACTGATTTATTGACCTGGTAGCTAATGCACGACATGTACGTATTCACAAAGGAAGAATTCAGTTGGCAAATAGGAAACAATACCTTCTAGGATTAAATAGCTACGTCAGGATCGAGACTAGAAGAAAAGCAAAGCACATCTCCAACCTCTCACATTTTATCTCAGTTGTAAAGTGTCTGATCATTTGATCATACTTAACCACGCAATGTCTATTCTAAAGGAGTGGATGGAGCGGGCTTCAAGCTGTGACAGAATGTTGGAATAAAAAATAGTAGAACTGCATTTCAGGCATTTTTTTAAATTCATTCTATCATCTCGATGATATGATTTTGTCTCAGTTAGAGACCTGTTACGACGGTGAGACTAGAAGAGTCTGACCATTATTACGCTGTCGTTTGATAACCGGTTTGAAGATAGTACTACTGAGAAATATATTCTTTCATTAGACTCCTCAATGACCGCTGATCCAAACATCTTCCCAGTTAACACTACCACGCTCAGTGTGCTGACTCATATATCCAGCGTACATAATCGGAGTTTTGGGTTGATTGCATCGCAGACATATTTTCCTTCAAATGTGGTTGGATACGTCAAAGATACTTCGCTGAGCTCTAGGAAAATCGTGAAGTTTGCGATAACTTGCTAGCTTATCTGATATATGATCTTTCCTCAAAAGGTGTCCAACTATTCAAAAAAATATATGATGCTTAGGTGAATTTTACAAAAGGCTACAATAGGAGGTTGCCAAGCGAGAGCAAAGCATATATATCATTGTGACTATCAGTTAATCTTTACAAAGTAGAGAATGTGCTGTGTTAATCTGATGCTCAGTTGAAGAAATAAAATCTCTATGTTTCGAGCTAGCGTTACACTTCTCACTTTGACATGATCTATTGAAATAATGCACAGAACAGCAGGAAATTATCAGGACACAAAACAGGAAAGAAAGCTTCACGTGTCTCGGAATATTCGAAACGGTATCAATCACATACAAAAAAATGGATGAAAAATACCAGTAAAAGTTTCTCTCAAAAGAAAAAGGAATAAATGGTTAATCATTGAATAGAAACCGTCTCGCGGCCAATGTCTTCTGGCTGCATGCTGTTTTGAGGATAATCAAAAGAAAAAAAACTTATACAGCTAATCAGAGCTGCTTCTCATGTGTTTTGTTTTTGTGTCTGAATTTTCAAAGTAGATTGCTGTTCAAGGGACCATTTTGATATGACCTTATATCGTAACCCACGACCGAGAACCTAATCGGGAGAGAAACGCACACAAAAGTTTAAATTCGTCCCTGTAGCTCCAAGGAAGCAACCTGATTGCATGATTGATAGCCAGCTACATAGTTGTTCAGCCAGGCAAACTTAAAAAATTAAAATTAAAGAAATCTATGTTGACAGGTTTGGGAGAAAATTTCAATCGATTATTTTTAATTCAAAAATAAAATAAGAATGGAAGAGACTATGGATGTGACCGTGACATAGATATCGACAAAATATATAACAAAAAAAAAAGAGGAAACCAATGAAGACTTAAAAAAGCATATATTATAAGTAACTGTGGGTAGCGAAGCAGATGAATTTAATACACGTCTAGTGTGAAAGAAGTAGTCTACATAGCAACTATGAAAGGAAACAAAAACATCCAATGTACCAAAGTAAGATAAAAAGAAGTGTGACAAACACGGGAGAAAAATAAGAAGCCATACATACACACAGAGGATAAAAAGAAGCGCAATCATATTCTCTGTTCATGTTTGAATACATGTTGAGACTCCAGCACTATGCGGTTTGTGATTTGCCATTTTCTCTACCTAAGACTTCCGTACTACGTGGTTTGAGGTTTGCTATCTTCTGTTCGTTTGGCGTCTGTACTACGTGATTCGGTTTTGCAATCTCCAGAAGATTGTTCCGTTTTCTGAAACGCGCAGACGTAGCAGAAAAGACTTTATAAGATCTCTATCCGATTAAGTGCACCAAATAAGTATGTAAACTCTATGGGTATTAGACATTTGTGATGCAAATACACCAATGCGAAGTCACTTGAGCAGTTGCACATTGAAACAAATGCATTTCTTTACTAAGGCAGCTAGGTATGACAGAATGTGTCTATAAACTGGTAAACCTAAGTATTGTTTGTGTGAATGATGTGAATTCTTCAGTACTCAGGTAGTTATGTGGAAGGATTGTATATTTCGTGAGCACCCGAATCTATCTATGGAAGTTTGATTTAGTATGGCACAAGACCATTCATGTCGGAAAACCAATGATGTTTGAACTCAGCATAAACAATTGACACACATACTCGTGAATCTATTTTGTTTTGATACTCGCTGTGAGTGGTACCGTTTGTGAGATCGTTATATAATAGCCTGAAGCAGTTCATTTTTGGGTGGAAAGTTGCTCAAGTACCACTAACATCTAAATAGTACACAGTATGCATTTATTTCTTTATACCTCTGCCACTCCCTCTGTTTCTTTCTCTCTCTCTCTCTTTCTCTCTCTCTCTCTCTCTCTCTATATATATATATATATATATATATACAGGCACAGAGAGAGAGAGAGAGAGAAGGACAAGGATGAATGGGTGGCAAACAGGAAGACAATGAAGAAAAGGGATAAACATTAGTTTGAGGCGTCAAAGCATCGTAATTAATGCAAAAAATAAAAAGTAAGACATTTTAATAAAAGTAATAACTTTATTTCATTAAATTGAAAGTACACCGATCTTTCTTTCAAAACCTGTCGCTCCAATAGGTAACAAAGAAACAAACAACGACAATCTGTGTATGTTGTCTGCTTCGTCTATTAAGATTTTTGACTTTCTCATATGTTTGGTGTCACTATAATACAGTAAAAGATTTGTCACGAAAATTGCACTATTCTACCCC
>OY735200.1:78068423-78083423 GCA_963457665.1 Thysanoteuthis rhombus
ATGATGATGATGATGATGATGATGATATATGATGATGATGATGATGATGATGATGATGATGATGATGATGATGATGATGATGATGATGATGATGATGATGATTCTATTGATGATGATGATTGCAATCACCGGGCGGTAAGTGTCCTTTGATCATTTAAAGTGTTTTTTTTTTACCATTTTCTCAATCTTTTTGCTAATCCTGGGGGGAGGGGAGAATTTCTTCCTCTTTTTTCGCTGGTGAGAAAGGAGATATCTGGTGACAATTTCATCTCACTTTTTGAATTTTATTTCATTCATCATTGTTTTGTGACCATTCTAATTTCAGCCTCTATTGGTTCCGTTCGATCAACAACTGTCACTTGTGATTTTACGTCTTGATCTCCGTGACCCCTTCAATTTGTACGGGCTAATTCGTTTCGATCTTGTCCTGTAAGTTCCAATTATTCTCCGGGGGGATTGATGTGGGTTAATGTGTCAGGTCATCGCGCATTAATTCCCGAACGTTCTTACTCACAAATATGAATACGATTAAGCATTTCTATCGCTGCTTTGTTTAATCGAATGGCAATTACGGAGAAAGTTCTTATCAGCTATGTTTCTTTTGCTTTGATCTCGATTCGTCAGATTCACACAGGCAATTTTATTAAAAGAAAAAAACAGGTCGTAGGTGGACTGGGTCGTAGTGTTTATGACTCGTGTCGATGGTGCTAACAAGGACCTTCTCTATTTAGAAATTTGTGGTTATATATTTGATACGGAGCAGTGCATCTACTGTACCAAGTCGAATCCATTAGTATTGATATAAATAGCATCTGGGGAACTCTTATCACACGTCAATTCCTGAACAAAGAACGGTTACCAGGTCAAGAGGGGGCAATCCAAATATTTCACCTAAACATGATTCCAGTGAATAGAAATATTGAAAAAAGACAAAGTATATCAGTTCAACGATGCGTCTATATCTGTGATACACGATTTCAAAGGTTTTCTAAACGAAGTAGTTGTAGCATTAAGAGTTGCGGTTATAGTAGCAGGAAGGGGGACAAGGAAGAAGGAGGCTAGAATGGTTCACCCAAAAATCTGACCAATGAAAAAAAAAAACAATCAGTTAATTTCAACTTAGAGGCAGTGAACAGTTTTTTTCATCAATAATTTGTTCCAAAGTTTAAACATGGTTGTTTATTTTTTATTATTTACTAATCTATTTATCAATTTATTTATTCATTTTCATAACTGCCCTGTAAATTGGTAAGGTAACCATAACATTTTTAGCTTTGAAATTAGTTAGAAATTGAAAAGTCTAGCCGATTTTAGGAATATTTAAAGACGGCTATATTGTTTATAACAAACGATACAACTTCTATTTTTGACATCACAACTCTTATGACGTAATAACAGCCAATACATAGAATAGTAAATTATCTCCTCCCGCTTTCTTTTCGCAAACACAACTCGGACAGAACGACTGAAAGGCGTCTCTTTGAGATGAGTGGACACGCATGAAAACATATGTGATGTCCCTAATAGAATACGAACATGCGTTCCTGGAAGTTGTTCCACATTTTGAATCCAAGAAAACCGACAAATACAGGGGTATAAACGACCGTTTAGAATAAAGGATAATACAGGAAATGAAATTAACTAACCATTCCGAACAAAATAATCAATACAACCCGATGAACGAAATTCAGACAACAATTTCAGCCACCTATACACATACATACGGTGAATTATAATCGGAAATTATTTTAATTTTTGCATGCATAAGCCCTGAAAACCATGCGAAAAATGGATATCTCGAGCTGAATTTCATAGTGAAAATCTCAACCTGTGATATTTTTGTTAATCATTTTCCTTCATATTCTACCCAACTGTATACAATTGATTGTCACATCATAGACAAAAACTACATTTCATCTTCAGTCGTTCTCTCCCTATCATTTGTTTCTGTCTTGTGTTTTTCAACTGCGACCTAAGTCGACAATCCTAAGAAACAGGAAACTTTACATGTTGAAGCCCGATTTAAATAGGTTAATAGCGTTAAGGAATTAGGTGACCTGGAGAGACAGTGGTTAGAGAGGGATAGGCAACTTTTTTAAAAGTCTTTTTTTTAATCAGTTCATAGCGTTCGGTGAAGATTGAAAAAACATACCTTATAGAGAGTGTGCAAAGAATGTGTTATACTGCGTAATATTACTCCTTTGATCACTTTGAGATAAACAAATGGTAAAAGAAGGAAAGAGAAGACAGGAAAAAGGGACAAAAGAAAAAAGCAAGAAAAAACTATATATTCGTTATAACTAATGTAAACTCTCTCTTTCTCTGTCACTGTCTCTCTGTCACTTTCACTATCAATCCATCCATTTCTCTATCTATCCATCTATCTATCTATCTATCTATCTATCTATCTATATATATATATATATATATATATATATATATATATATATATATATATATATATATATATATATATATATATATATATATATATGTATATATGTATGTATACTCCCTCTGCATTGTATTTTAAATAATACAATGATTATTTCTGTTCCGGATGTTCCAAACGGGATTAGCTTGGAAACCCAATTGTGAACAAATAGTTTCATTACAGAAACAAATGTTGATAAATGCTGCCAGAAATATGTGTACAACGTCACAATTCGGGGACAAAGTCTGTTCTTATTCTTTTCATATCAATATCATTTTTCCCCTCTGTTTGTATTTCATTATCTTGTCCTACTTGTTCATTCCTTACATTTTCTCTTCTTTGTTCCTTTTCTACCTATTTTGTTCTCTGTAATGTTAGAAACTGTCGACCATAACTAACAATATGGGTTTCTTCAGGTTTCAAGTGAGACTGGCTGGCTGAATGGTTTGCTATCTATTTGTCATGCGTACAGGCCTCAATAACGAAGCAAGATGAATTTTAAGTATTCTTTCTACAATGATGATGGACTCCTTTATCGATCTTTGATGTATGGAGGACCAAAAGTCTGTTCAGTAGAACTGCTAAACTATCAACACAGATGATTTGTTTATGACAGTGAAGGTTTCTGTTGAACCAGCCTTACTTTTTGGGATGAGCTTATAATAGATTAATGTTGCACAGTGTAGCACAAATTATCCGAACAAACATTCCTTGTATCATACTGAATCTAGTATCCCCGATGGTTACCCATCTGGATAAATACACGGCGTTGCTCATCTCTAAAGATCTCTGGTGTATCCTACGCGACTTGAGTGTGTAGGATCCTCATCGTATTACACAATCTTCTCTCTTACCCAACCAAAATGAATTATTAGGAAACGACAATCAAAATTATTGAGATATCAACATAGGTTTCCTCTGTGTTTGAGTGATTTGTGAGTCCTAGAGGTTATCTATAACCAGTTAATCAAAACTATCAACATATGTTTCATCAGTTTTTTAAGTTGGTCTGGCTGGCTGTTTACTTATCAAGTGTACAGGCTACACAAAAAGAGGACTTGGACAGTAAACATTTATAACGTAAATTTTTGCTAAATTGGCTAATTTGTTTGTGTCTGGCAGCATTTATGCTTGTTTCTGGAAATTCAGACTTCTTGAGTGATTTATGCCAAACAATATTTAGATGGATCATCCCAAACATGGCATGATACCAGAAGTCATCAGTCCTTTGACAGTTTCCATTGAGTCACTAACCAGATCTGTCATAATGTTTTTATAGTTAAGGTTTTAAATATCATTAACTTTACCATCACCATCATCATTATCATCATCAATGTCATAATCGTCCTCACACTTTTCATCATTAACGGATACTTTGAACATCTTTGTAAATCATACTTCTATTGATCTTCAGTAAATATTACTTTGAGATTTGACTTCTAATCGTTTTTCTCATCTTGCCAACCAGTGTTTACCCGATGCTGAATCTATTTGTCAAGTGTCTGATCATTCCTCGAACTAGTTAATCTCTTTTTTTTTCAATTGCTTTGATACTTTTCAAAAACATAAAATAAGAAAAAAAGAAAAACAGGGAGCGATTGCTTTTACAACCACACGCAAAATCACCGATGCAGTTTGAACTATTTGATGAAATTTACTCCCAAGGCAAGCCGGAATTTATCAAAGAAACAAGTCTGGTTGGTCACTCAATAGAGATTGCTATATGACCATGCTACATTGGGGGTGATCAATTTTTAAAAAATGAGAGAAAGGCTACTGGGCACTAAATGATCAATTTAGCATTAACATTGCAAATCGCCCCTTCACTATCATGGAACAGGAGTTGAAAATAACGGGTTTTTTTTCGTTCGAAGAAAGAACCGAGGACATCTTGGAAACTTAAAAATCTTTGGTGATAGTTTTGGTTGTTAGTCCCTTACAACAGTAGAATATAAGTATCTGACCAATGAATTTACACCGAAGTATTTGTTTGTAGATATATGGCTTGCTTAACATCTTGTAAGTTGCATCAAAATCCATTTACTTCAACGCCTGCAAAAAAAAAAATCAGATACACATCGTTAAACAATTAAACCCAAACAGAATACTTGGTGTTTAGTGTTGTATTCATGCGAGTTTACAATGTTTTAAGGGACAGAATGCGACTAAGGGTGCCTGGACAGACAGAAAATCAGGAACACACACACACACACCAAACCGATATTAAGATTATATCACTTTGATGACAACTGAAAAAAATGTGCATAATTTGGCCTTCCAGTTTATGTACGCATTTAAAGGAGAATGACTATTTTTTATGAATAATATCAGTATGGGCCATTCTACTTTACATAAATTAAAGTTAATGATGATCAATCGTCCAACAGATGCAAAATATGCATGCAAAAGCAACAAAAATTCATGCAAAGGCTCCAAAAAGCATAAATATACAATGTATTGATCATATATTGACACGAAATTGAGAAAAGGCCATATTTCTTTTTATCAGATACCTGAATTGTTGAGAATATCTTGCTCCCGAGAAAGAAATCATAACATTAGGCAAGTCGGATGCACGTCGTACCTGCTTTAATGTATTGTGTCCAATAATCTGATAAAAAACGATAAAAGCTTTTAACTAAATAATTGCAGCAATGTATTATCGCTGAGATGCAGTGTTGTACTTTTTGAAGCATTTGTATCCTGTGTTTAACTACAACATTTTATGTCCGTAAGACCAAGCAAAACCATTACTTCCAATTTACGATGTTTAAAGTAACATTGACCGTCGATATTTATTTGCTAACCAACAGAATGCAACAGATGGTCAGTTTCAGTTTGTGTGGTAGACTGTATACACAAAGCTATATAGCTCACGTCTCAAGATCGTGTTTCACATCGGTTCGTTCAGAAATGACTCTGTTTTCAAACAGCTATCTATTTTTCTAGTATTTTTTCCTATTTCTCTCTCTCTCTCTCTCTCTCTCTCTCTCTCTCTCTCTCTCTCTCTCTCTCTCTCTCTCTCTCGTTACTCGTAAATTGGCATCTGTACCCCACTACACCGTATGAAAATATTTTTTTGACCTGGTGAGGAATGATTTTGACGGGTTTAATAATAACATCTAGATTCTCCAGCAACAACCCTTTTCTAGATTTTTTCCTACTCTATTTTAGTTTCTCAGTGGAAAACTCTAATTTTGTCATAGATAAAATTTATAATGACCATATTTATTCTTCGATTGAATTTTTTTTTTACAGAACTTCAAATTTTTACGCTATGGTTTTTCAATTATTGACTGTGTTGGTGAGTTCATTATTTTTTTCTCTTCTACCCGTCCTTCTTCTATTCTTTCTCTTCTTCTTAAGTAAAATACAATTCTAAATCACTGTAGCCCCACAAAGGGCCCGCCTGACTAACCACCCTAGTGGTCCATGGATTATTTTCTCCTTAGTGTCTGTGTGTGTGTAGTTGGGTGTGTGTGAAATTTCAGATGCTACAGCCTTAGGAAATTGAGGTAAATACAATCTAAGAATTTTTTTGTTTCTCTTTATCCATGGTCATTTTTGGACCACCAATGCCGTAATCTTGTGCAGTTTTTTTTAGTAACTTATTGATGAAAGATCTACTTTTTGGATGATTTTAGATATTCATTCTGATCATTACTTCTTTACTTTACACATGTGGTCTAAGGTGTTTCATTTATGCAAGGTATGTACGTATCTTTTTTTCTGTTACACAATTTCCATTATGTATTGCATTTTAGAATTTCTCTTGGAGAAAGAAACTATTTCATTCAGCATGTTGAGTTGTTTGATCAATTGAATCTCAACAAAAGAACTTTCAGCAATCTAATTACGAAAACAAATCACGACATTTTCCAATCAAGCTGAATTTATATATTTTTAAAATATTATACAACTTTGAATTAACACTTTACGTAATGTGTACGCAAGTGAACTCATGTTAAAGACAGCCCAGCTCAGAAACTTTCTATAAGATCGATTCTAATTCTTAAATTCATTTTAATCAAAAGAAAAATAGGGTAATCTGAGGGAAGTAACTCCTGATTAAAGTTAATTTCCTTTAATTCAATTTTCGCTAGAGTTCAAAGAAAGAAACAGCAAGAACTATTCTTTGGAAAGTTCCGCAGCAGATACAGATGGTATATGAATGTAAGTGTTGAAACACGTTAGACCTATGTCTGCAAATTATATTAACAGGAGACTCGCACCAAACAAATTTCGTCTCCATCCATCCTGAGAAGTAGACAGTATTAGAGCTGTTTACTGTGAATGAAGTGAACAGATCGCTCCAGTCGAAATGATATGGCGTCTCCTGATGTCCTGTGCTGGGTAGGGACTTGATTGGCAATCTGGCTCTTTGTTGGCAAGGTGCTGTGTTAATCACTGGCAGATAATAGACGGCCACTGAACAAACTTTTTGCTACATGCAGTACCCAGTATTTCAAGACGGTGACCCATCTGTGTAACGTACAGTTTAAACGTTGCCTAACTTCAATGATCTTTTGAGAACTGGTGTGTCTAACAAGATTTGACCGTCTTTATTTGTTTATTTCAAAATACATGCACTCAAAATTGAACCGCATGCATAAGATTTACGGACTACTTTGAAGATAATATTAAAGATATCGTCTCCTAAATGTTGAACTGCAATCTTATCGATGGTTGGCAAGTTTCTCTAGCAGAATTATTAGATAGTTCGGTTATAGTTATCGGATATCAAATGACTACAAGTTTTTTTGCAAGTCTTCAATGACCTCAATAGCGTCATGATATGATGTCAGATTTCAGACGAACTTGGAGTTGACTTTTCAATTGTACCATCATGGAAAACAAGAGAAGGAAAAGACTCATCTTATTCAGGTGTGCAAACCCTCAATCGTCTTACAGGTTGAACCAAACCAATCTTTGAAATCAACATTTCTCAAAGGTGATTCAGAATCACGAACAGGTTATTGGTATGCATCTTTCTTACCGACTTTGCTAATCTAATAACTTTATATATCTTTATTTGTTTATTATTCATGCAATAAAAAAGCGGTGGTGATCATCATAAGTCGGGGTACATGCGTGAGTCCCTGCAGCAGTTAGGCTTGTATTATTCCCATTTTCTCTCCCACCTCCGAATTCTTAATCTTTTCTGCACAAGTGCTCCCATAACAATAGACATTCACCGTCATGTTCCTCAGATTTTGTAATCCTAAGAGTTTTAGATTTTTATCAGCCATGGGCCAAGTGGAAAGGTGGATCTAGCTCTTAGGCTTCGGGAAGGTAACCAGTCTACGAAAAAGACAACTGTTTCCGAAACAAGATAGTGAAGCACCCTTGAGGCGGTTTGACCCCTAATTTGGCTTCCCTCAGGCAGCTCCTGCAGCCAACCTGATGCCTGACGTATCACTGTTTGCTTTCTTTTGGACTTCATCAGCAAAATCATGGATGGTTCTGACAACTATGCATCTCAGCATCTCCATACCCTTTGCCTCGTTATGAATACCGTGTATGTTTGAAATTTCCATAGTCTGTACACACTTAACGTACGTCATATTTTTACCAACTTTTTTTTCTCTTTTAGACTCACTTGGTGACCCGTCAAAATAGCAATATCTACTCATTTGCATCGTTTTATTCCTTTGATCATAATAATTAAGTCTGGTATACTGAATTGGATCGGGTGATCTAATGATTAAACTTAAAAACTTGCTCCTCTTGTACTCAAAAAGAGGTCTCTGTGCACGGGAAAACCCAAGTTTTTCACACACACAAATTAAAATGTCTGCACATAATCATATTTTGAACCGTTAACCAAAACTGTCAACTTACGTTTTTTCAATTTCAAAGTGGGTCTGCCTGTTTGGCTAGTCGATTGGTTGGCTGTCTATCTATGTGTGTATCGAGTGTACATGCCGCAGCAACGAATCTAGACGGTTTATACGGTGAACCGTGACTCGTTTTTTTTCAACCCCCCCCCCCCAAATTGTTTTATCACTGGATTAAATTTACAAAGTGAGATTTTGGTGTCTTACTTTGAATCCAGTCACATTTTTAATAAATGTTCTGTTTTTGTGGTGAGCTGACAAGTCAAGATGAAAAAAAATGATTCGTTGATCACCCCAACCATTTTTAATTGAGCATCCCTGACACGGTATGCTGCCAAGAGATGTTCGTCACGACACGGTTTCTATTGAATGACTAACTGAAACTTTCTGATTCAATTTGTTACATTCGTTTACTTTATGATTGAATCCCTCTTTTTTTCCTCATTTTTTTTGTTTTGCAATCTCCCACATTTGCTGTCCTTTTGCCGTCCTGCCTGAAGCAGTTACTGGTTGACAATGGCCATACAGTGACGTGCGCAATAACTGATGACGAATCCACTCCCTCTTTTAAAAACCAAACTCCGGATGTTTTGTCATAGTTACCTAATCCCATTCGAAAGATTACAAATAAAGGAGCTGAAATGGGACGGTTAATTTTACGAAAATATTCTACAGAGAAATAAATTCTATTTTGTTCACTTTTTAAAATTTCAATAAATCTTGGGAGTTTGACCTTGTTGCAACCAAGCTTGTTTAGCTATTTTTGAGAATGCAAACTTGAAACTGTGTTGAAACACGAATCCATGCAGTTGGCATCTAGATAACATTCCAAATTATTTATCAGGAGACAAAAATGTTAGCAGTACGTGCTAAAAATATGTATGGAAATACCAGTACTATCCAAAATCAGAACATTCGTATAAAGACTTTTTTTCGGACAATTTTGCGTGGACCAAGGAAGCAATTACCATTAATTTATGAGATGAAAATCGTAAACGCTCACAAACCTGAAAAATTATGATGATGGTATGTAAGGCTGACTCGTTGGAGGTTTGGGTGGTGAACAATGCAGCAGACTACGTTGAAAGAGAATACATCGATTTCGAGGAAAACTTGTATCAAATTGTGGTTGAAAATGTGATTACATTATTATGAGTTTATTTTCAAAGAAGGAATTTCCTTAAAATCCAGCATACAAACTATTAGCCTATAGCTTGGCTCAGACACCAACCTCTGATGCTAATTGTCAAAACAAAAGAATCTAACCCTTTAAGGACACTTTCGAGAACTACTTTTCAGAAGTAATATTAGGTAGAAGTACTTTGAATCAAAATTAAATTATAGTACAACACAAGATCAGATTGAGAGGATGTAATGGAAATGATGATTTTGCATCCATCATGCGTGGTTCAAAAAGCAAAATTTAAAATTATTCCCTCTTCGTGAATTCACAAACTCAAAAGTGATATTAGTGTACATCCTCTCATAATATAGTTATTTAATTTGTGCTGACAACTTGAAATCGCTCTGTATTTCTCAAATAGCCCCTTAGACTCAAAAAAAAGGTAAGACTAGCTGATATCAGCTCACTCATACTCCTCAGAGCCTGCTTCCAAATGATCTTTAAAAACCCAAACTGGAAAATGGAGGAATTATAATAGACAGGGAATAAGTAACCAACGTAATGTTTGCATATGACATTTATTTCTACGGGTGGAGGTTATTTTTTTTTAGGAACCATCCACGACCTCCATCTAATGCTAGATGAAGAGAATAAAGAAAGCTTAAAAGTCGGCCTTCGAATGAACTTCAGCTAAAGAAAAGTCATGTTCAACGATCAAGTCGGAAATAAATACACGACCATCAAAATCAAAAACGCACAACTGGAGAAAGTATACCACTACCTTCATTTCAGACATCAGGGAGTTCAAATGGTGATAGGCTAGATCAATGGGAATCCCGATTCACAACATGAATCCCCAGTGATCACATGCGAAACCAAGGCCGGCAGAATGCAAGAAAAGATTAACTACACAAGTTCCAAAGGTATTGGCTCTGCAACATCAATGGTAGAGAGATTTAGCTATTCCTGGAGGAGATCTGTATCCAACAATGGACGATTCAAAAGCTTTTGATCAAATATCCTAAAAATAATTAGAAATAGTACTCAAGCGTCGGGAGTATCTTTGCGTTTCGCCCCCTCAGCATCTCTTGTCTTTCCACGCCCTCAAACCACCCTGTTACCATTTAGCACCCGCCGCTGGATCTTCCAATTCCCTTAAAGAGGTCTGTAGCGCTCACTTTGGGAATCATTGCTTCAACTGAACTTTAGTAAATAGTGAACACCTCACTGGCTGCCTTGAAATCATTTCTCGGGTGCAGTGGAAAAGCGATAAACTTTTATCAGAACGCTCAGTTACAAAAAGAGAGTGACAACAAACGAATGTATAAACACACAGATTATATCAGGGTGTGGAGTTTATATCATACAAAACAGGACCTGGTCGATGCAAGTATTTACATGCATATACAATTACAATTGCTTTTGAAGAGTCCGTTAGAAAACAGATTTATTTCTCTCTTTTTTGTAAAAACGAACATTTCCTGGTTATTCAAAAAACAGAAATTAACTGAGTAAAACGAAAGCCGAACCGATATATGTTCCAACTAACAATAAATAAACGACACCGTATCTTTTTTTTATCATCTGACGCACCGTATCTACTCCTCCCCAATTCCCCTCTTTTTTAAATTTTTACCGTCTTTTTATTTTCAATCCATGTACTAGTTTTTGTTCGGTCCCTTTTGAATTTAAATTCTAAACGCTTAGTCAACTAAATTCCAGTGTAGGAGAAACGGCAGTTAGAAACTTCAATCATCGCTTGGTGGAAGTTCAAATATAAACTGAACAGACAAAATGAATAGAGACAGCTACCTTAAAAACGTCTATCTCTGGTGAACTGATCAACAGTGAATACATCTTGCAGCATTAGAGAAGTTAACGATAAAGAGTCCAACATTCAAGTTGGGTAAATAAACATTTGTAGAGCTTCAATTCGGGATTTATGCGTGTAGAGGCATGACCAAAAGCTAAGACATGAATGTGCATGCGCTCTACACTTATCTATCCATCTTTTTTGCATTTATATTCTTGCCAAAGTACAGTTACATGCATGTGTATACATATATGTGTGTGTGTTTGCTTTGAATGTCGTGCTATTAAAAGATATATATATACATATATATATATATATATATATATATATATATATATCTTTTAAAAGCACGATACTTAAAGCAAACACACACACAAAAGATAGATACATATACATATATATGTATGTTTTAAAAGCACGACATTTTTGCAAACACACACACGCACACACATGCACATACATACACATGCACACACACACACATCGATGTCTGTGATTGTGCAGGTATCAGTCTAGATTGGGAAAAGTAGATATACTCTGACTTATGTTGCATATTCACAAATCTGCAATCACTCACACACACACATGTATATATATATATATATATATATATATATATATATATATATATATATATATATATATATATATATATATATATATATATATATGGACAGATAGAGGAAAAGAGACAGATATATATATATATATATATATATATGTATATATACCCACCGTAACAGTCAATTATTGAACAACTGTAACATCAACATTGAAAAAGGAAATTGAATGAATCTCCATTTGTGACATTAGTAGCATTTTTCATTGCACAAAATGTCATTAATAAACTATACCCGTCTCAAAACAGAGCATAAAATAGAGCAGTTTCACCCAAAATTCAAAAAGACTATTAAGAAGGTGTTTGGTGAAGGAAAAGAGGTTCATCTCTTAGGAGAGAGCCCCATGGGAGTATCAACAGCTGATGACGAAGTCCAGGTTTCTTTTGAATGCATCAGCTTAGAGATACTTACAAGTTTCAAGATCGGTTGACGCCACGACTTTATTCTTACAACCCTGTATGGCCACCTTATTGGAAGGATGCAAGTCCTCTCAAGGTATAAGTCCACTGTAATCACATATATTCGAGTGTATTAAATCAGTTACTGGGTGCACAGAGAAATACGTCCTAATGAAGAGATTTTCATACAATCTGTTCCTACCGGGAATCGAGCCATGAACCCTATGTGTACATGGTACACTTGCTAGCAGTTGCACTCTCCGAAAGGACTGATATATGATTTGGAGTCTTTGTGGGGGTATATCCATCCAGGCACGTCCCAGAGCTATCCATAACTGAGTTGTGTTCGTTAGGTGTCTAAGCAGGAAAATTAACGAGGTCTTCAACGCGTCTCATACATGACTGCAACAAGATTCGTGTTTGTTACATCTGTTGAGAAAGATACCAGTTCTAATTGAATGGCAATGATGGTTTCGAATTATACGTGAAATACTGAGGGAGGAATGTGGAACACAAAGCTTCGAAGTGAAGAGGACTCGGAATTAAGCTTTGGAAATTCTTGAATCTTGTTAGGTTCGAACACTGACTACTGGCTCTAGTGAGAAAATATAAATTCTTCTACTCACATGACACACACACACACACACACACACACACGTGTATACGTTCATATAGATAGATAAATACAGAAACAAATAAAAAAGGAAGAGCAAGTGAACATTACAGCGTTGAACATCAAATATATATGAAAAAAGAATTTTTTTCAAAAATTTGTCAATCCAGTCACTTATTTCCAAATATCTGTTCATTTGATTCATGATTTTTCTCCAGGGTGTTTTGTGTTTTACACGGGATTTAATATCATGGTCCTGTGTTGTTTTCTTTTTGCTTTAGATCATCATTTGTTTGCCATGTAACAGTTTTAGGAATTTCAAAACAAAACAGTCATTTAACATGGTTTCACAGCCGTTTTGAAATATATATATATATATGTGTGTTTGTGTGTGTGTGTGTGTGCATGTATGTATGTGTGTGTATAAATATATATATATATATATATATATATACATATATATATACATATATATATATATATATATATATATATATCAGCCGTTCTTATATACAACATAAGTACATCAATAAAAAAAAGTTACACTTATATTTTTTAAAAATTATAAGTAGATATGTAAATTTGTGTGGTAGTCTGTGTGTAATAGAGCCGATGAAGTGCACGAGAGTATATAATCCATAATTTGTACGTAATAACATACATGTTAAGTAAATGCCTTAAATACATATAACTCAGGCTTGTACCAGGGTAGAATATATATATGTATATATGTATATATCATTTCACCACACCAATCGATATTCTACTTATGAAACGAACAATGATTGATTGGAATGGGTTAAACTTCGAATTCAAAAATGGGGAACGGTATTTATGATGTATTTTCCTTTGCAATGTACCAATTTTCAGATATTCTTTTTCCTTCTGAATATATGTTTTCTGAATTTTTACCATTATTTGCTTCACTTACTCTCAATTCTAACATCCGATTATGTACATGGTTTCTATTTCAGCTTTAAAATATGTAGAGGAACAAAACCAAAAGGTCTATGCGACGATACATTTGTATTTTTTTATGGTGGGGTAGAGTATAAAAACTTTTGAACAAAACATTGCTCAACTTACAAACGCTAAAAGGATACGACCTGCCAGTTGGAACAAGAACTCGTTGTAAGTCGAGGAATACCTATATATGCACACTTGCACGACGCCATTCAACTGGTGATGGAGACAATATCAACCACTTTTTATGATACGTACTAAGAACCCACAGCTTTGGCTCCATTGTATCATAGTAGTATCTCAGCTCGTGTAATCAGTAACTAAGCCATAATTTTCAAGGAAGATCAGGTTCTATTCAAAAACATAACTCGCCCGACTGTCCGATCCCAACCAGATCTGAGTGTGATACAGGGTCGATTTGACGTTGGGATATCACCAAATCTAACGTGTGAGTTCGAATTCAGCAAAAGTTTTCATCAGTCCTCGCAACCACTGTCGCAAGTACATGAGCACTAGTCTTTAGGACGAATCTTGGACTCTTTTGACTTGACTACACAGAGCAGCACCACCCCTAATGAAGTAAAACCAAATCTGCCATGGCACCACATTTGCATCTTCCAGGTCTCAAATGGTCATCTGAATGATGCAATTAGCCTAGTTGCCCGATGGATATTTGTTTGAAGATTGAGGATCAGTTAAGCAGGAATGGCTTTAGCCATATCCAGCAAAAGGGTATTTTTTGTATTTTGATAAATACAAGAATTGAGCCTGGATCCAAGGGTCTCTGATACCAAATTTCAGCCCACTCTGGAGGTCTTTAGGGTAACTCCATGTAAAAGACAGCAAATAGTGCAGGTCCTTTTGCCACGTTGGTTCTGCGATTAAATCTCGCCTCGCTCTCATAATTCAATCATATATTTCAAAGTGTTGAAAACATCGTTATTACATGAAAACACCATTTCAGTCTTACCATGTTTCTACAATAATAATCTCATATATTGAGAAAAGAGTGTTTTAAATTGATTAAAATCGCTTGAAAATAGAAATGTCTCTCATTTTCCTCCGTTTTACCTTCAAAATACATTTTTTAACGAAAGCGTAATGAAACGATTCGGTAAGACACTTATTTTGTTTTATATATTTTGGAAACATAAGCATCAAACTCGAGGAACACATTCCTCGAGCTTTTTTTCTTTAGT
>OY735200.1:78093423-78103423 GCA_963457665.1 Thysanoteuthis rhombus
TTGTTCCAAGGAAAGGAACTCAAGCGAGCATTTCTCAATCCATGCTCTCTTAAAAATATATTCCCAAATTTTGTAAAATAAAATGTATTCCAAATTGTATTTCATGTATAAAGGAAAAACATATTCCCAACTATAATCCGTGCAATGAAATAGAACTATATTCAAAATGCTAATTCTTAAGGAAAAGTATACAAATATAAACTCCTAACATACCAACTCCTTAGTTCACAAGTGTCTTCGGTGTTAAATAACCAATCAAGAGTTCTTATGCAGATAGTCCAACCAATAACCTTACATTCATAATGTAACACCTGAATAACTCATCTTGCAGCTGGGGTTGTTGTATATTTCCAATCAGCTCTAGTGAAAGGTGTTTTAACTCAGGTAAAAGCAAGCGTTTACGATGCTGATTTTCAATCTTATAACTTGAAAAAGTGGTGTCACATCATCTTCCTAAGTCTCATTCCTAACCAAACCAGATCTGGTCAGTCTCCCGATAGAAACCATATTGCGACCAACACTTTTTGGCAGCATGCCATGTTGACGTTGATCAATTAAAAAATGTAAAATAGGATGATCAATTGATAAGTTTCTTTCCTCCCATTTTGCTGGGCTGAAATCAGTAAAAAGTCTGGACGATAAAAAAAACAGACATGGGCACAAACTAAGTGATTAATTTAGCATAAACATGCATTGCAAATTGAACCCATGCTAAAAACTACCGAGTGATGAGAAAAAAAATAGAAAGAAATTTTTCAGACTTAATAAGGATTCGATGCTGAAATTTCCAGCCTTCTAGCTCAAATGTTATGCCTTGCACGCGTGATGCATACATGGCTAGCCAACAAGGTAGACCAGAGTTTTGGTTGAAAGTTCTCTACTAAAACGTCATGGTCTCCGTGTGGGGCTGCACTTAAGACTGTTCTCTCAACATATTACATCACAAATATGGAGATGTATATCTATTTTAATGTTTTATTATACGGAATATTATTCAATCCAATCCTTTATCGAATGAGGCTCACACAAAATAGCCCCGTTTTTCTTTGCTTCCCATAATTTTTACAGCTTTTATCATATTTTATTACTAAAAAAAAAAAGGATCATAAATTTTGGTCCATTTTTTCGGGGGCAGGGAATTTGGGGGTATTTAGAGAGTGGGCGTACTTGAACTTAAATAGAGAATAAAGATTTTGATAGATTATTTAGAATATATGTATATTATTTTGCTAGGGAACACTTTTCGAAAAATCAAATCAAAACATTGGGTGAAGAAAAATAAAATTTCCCCAGATATTTTTAAAAATAATCCTTTCGGAAAACGCTGGTAGAAGTGTTTTTACTCATTTCCCCCGAAATGGTGCTTATTTCATTAAAATCAGTTCGTAAGTGAAGGAAATTTGAAAATTGTAGTTTTGAAAAAGTTGGGTTTTTCCATATCCAAAACATCTCATGTATAATATTACATTCATCCATCCTACATTGTCCAGTGATATTTTATTTCCTGGTATCTTGTGGGATTCTCATGATGAATGCTTATTCATGAAATAACAAACAGAGAAGTATAAAAAAATCACACTTGTCATTATTTGAGTATTTGTTCACCAGAGACGTAAATGATTGACAACAAATATGATATATACAAATCCACGATGAATTTTGAATAGATCGGTATTAGACATTTCGTATTGAAGAAAGCTTGCAAAAATTATTATGGAATCAGTGTGTGTGCTCTGTCCGGTGTCAACTGGCTCAAATAAACGCAGTCTGTTGACTTATAAGGCAATGGCAAGAGACAAAACGATTCAATTTTTAACATTCACTCCTAAAATATTGATTTGTCTGACTTGAAATCAATTTCAGTTGCAATGAACTTGGAGAATAATGTTCTATTGACCACGATTAAATTTTCATCTGTTTTTTTTTTTGTTTTTTTTTTTTGTTTTTTCTGTTTTTGCATTTATCGCTTTTTCTATTCTTATATCATTGTTTAAATCCGGCATGTTTTTACGCCATTACAACATGAATGAAATTGTATAAATGAACTATCTTACCACTTAAGCTGCGTCCCTTATTGCTACAGGAGACATCTGTACATTTACTTAGATTATTTACACACACACACACACACAAACACACACACACACACACACACACACACACATATATATATATATATATATATATATATATACGGACAAAGAGAGAGATAGAGAGAGAGAGAGAGAGAGATGTGCAAACATTCATGCTCGTATAGATACATGTATGTGTTTATGTTTTTTGCATGGATAGTGACGTCAATATGTTTTACTTTGTGGTACTCATTTTTTTTAAATACAATTTTGATTTTAATGGGAAAGCAACGCTATTTCTGTAGCTGACACAGACTAATCTTTGTTAACGAATTGTCGTAGATTGTAATAAAATCCTCCACTGGAGCGCATATCCGTATAGAGCACCAATAGCCTTCCGCAAAATTTACGGTTATTTATTTTTCTTTTCATAAATTCTAAAATACTGAGAACTCAAGTTCTATTAAGTCTGCCACAAGGACATAATAAAAGGGCACCAGGTAAGTATCGTACTCAGTACAGTACAGAAAGTCCAATGAAATGGCTGAAATAATGATCCAAAAGGGCTAAAAAATCACAGTAATCAGTTTTTTGACTACTATGATAAAGCAGTTGCTAAATATGGCCAGTCTGTATTTCCCCTCAGACTTCTTACATTATTCGTTAGCTCGCATAGTGTAATGGTAAATACACCTGACACACGCTGATGTTCAATTCTACCTGTACAGTGATCAAATTCTCCACCGTGACAAATTTCCCAGTTAACACAAAAGCAAATTTGTTTCATTGTAAGTTACATGATTAGTGTGGAGATGACTATTCAGTTGACTTGCATCCTGACTTTGGGTGGTTGTAAAAATTTGTGGGAATAAAGTCCTGGTCTCGATTAGACCTGAGATTCTGAAAGGTCACCA
Source organism: Thysanoteuthis rhombus (assembly GCA_963457665.1). Classification (NCBI taxonomy): domain Eukaryota; kingdom Metazoa; phylum Mollusca; class Cephalopoda; order Oegopsida; family Thysanoteuthidae; genus Thysanoteuthis; species Thysanoteuthis major. The sequence goes on from OY735200.1 coordinate 78,096,410, forward strand.
AACCGACACATGCAATGGAAAAAGAGATTTCAACACCTGGCCATTGTACTCTATCGAGAGTTGTTTCTTGGGGGACGGACATTTTACAATATAGCATTTTATCACTTGGACAAAAAAAAAGGCATTAATTTCAAAATTTATTCCAGGTTAATCATCATCATTATCAGGTGGAAAGGTCTTCCCAGAGGCCCCTGACACGTTGCTTCAATCCTGTTCGGTTCTCTATCACAGAAGGGAGGTCTTCTTGTAGATATCAGCGGTCATTAGTCAGTGGATGAATGTGTGTGCGTAGAGGTCTGACAACTGAGATAGTTTCAGGTTATTGGTGTCATAGCAAAGATTATTCAGTTGTTCATTTTTGCAGCATCAAGAATGGCCAGCAAAGCAGAATTTACTCTCTCTTTTGTAGAGGTTTTACTTGGAGGGAAATGTCCGTATAAATGCTTCTTTGTCGGGTGTTTTTGTCGAGAACCAGTCGGAGCATTCTCGTGTATGCATCATCCAAAGCAGATTAATTCCACTTAGAATACATCTGAGTTGTGGAGCCGTAAAGTAAGAGAGATTCAATGGTGGCCCGGCGAAATTCTTTTTCAGCTTATCGGGAAATGTCGACATCTTGTTTTTTCCATCCCACAAAGGAGGTTCAGGCTTTTCCCTTGCAGTCTCAATTCCCCTTTTAGTTGATTAGAGGTTTCTACCAAGGTTGACAAATTAATTGACTGACTTTTCATATTTCTCTCATCAAGGGACCAAATTTGAAGGTATTTCATGAAGCTTATACATTAAGGCTGGCAAATTCAGGGTATGGCTTATAGCTATCATATGAGATAACTCAACAAAACCAGTTGATATTATAATATATTTTCGTGAAGACGGACTAACTATGCTCATGCTTTTTTTTTAAAAAAAATAGTCAACAAAACTCTTAAAATACATTTCTTCAGTTTTCAAGTCAGTCAGGCTGGCTGTCTGCCAATGTATTTATCACGTGTACAGGCTGTACCAACTGAGCAAGGAGACAGACGTTCCCAACATTATCTACTCGATATGTTTACCTTAAAACGAATTCTTTATTAAAATCACCATCCTGAATGAAGTTTTAGTTGTGTGTTCAATTCGAAGAGTAAACTTCTGTTGCATTGATTCCCAGTCTGTGCCAGCATTCAGACCGCCTTTTTTGAGAGTTTAAACTGTCTCTGTGATCACTTCTCAAGAAATTCACTAATCACTTTTAAATCTTTTTTTTTTAATTGATCAACTTTAACACGGCATACTGCGAAAAGAATCGACTTACCTAACCTGACCTCTTCATTTGATGCTTTATTTCACATTTGCTTCTATGCTTATTACGTATCGACACGTATTGCCACAAGAAGAACGACAGACAGAGACGGATATGATTACTTTGCTAAAATCAAATCCGTCAGCAGGTACAATATAGATGCAATGAATCCATATAGGAGATACCGAATAGGAGAAATGTTCGTGAACAACTTGGTAAGTGTGTATATGTGCGTGATCTTCTTAACACACTCTTTCATAACCATAGTCCCCTTGGATTGAGTAATGATTAGCACGTCTGCGTCCCACGCAGAAAGGCCTGGGTTCGTTGTCTCAGTTTGAGCGATGAGAGTGGGGAAACTCTCCATTAAGACAAATTACATTATGCACTCAGCAACTGATTGAGAATAGTTTACCGATGGACTCACATCCTGCTAAAGGATGATTGTTCCTGTGATCTTTTCAATGCACATTTTCAAAGCCATAAACTTTCTGTCACGCATTGAGTTTCTGACCGTCAAGATCAGACCATTTGAATGGAACTAATTTTGACACTTCAAATTTTCAGTTAATGAAATGTTCCATTATTTTTTCATTTTATTCATGAAATATTATCTTTGAAAGTTCGAAACCCACGCCCACCTGATGTTAAAATTGCACATGAATAAAAAAAAAAATTTAAAAAAAGAAATACAATTATTCATAAGATAAAAACAACACACTCCAGTATCTGAAAAAGACGATGAAATGTCAAAATCAGTTCATTGTAATGATCTGAATTTGACGGTTAGAAACTCCACGATTGCCAGATTTTTTCTTTATTATCAAGCGGATGGGAACGAACAATTGATGAGTGACTGCTTTATATAGGAACATAAGTTCAAAAAGTAGATGTCTATTAAAACGAGTTTTAGATTATTACATTGTGATTACTATCATTTTGATCTGTGTTTTATTGAAGGCTAACATGGACAGGATTTGAGCCAAATTAAAGCATGTTCTGAATATAATGTGAGCCAAGTTAAACCATGTTTTGTATTTAATTTGAGCCTTGTCTCGTATATAATTATGCTTATTATCTACTGTAAAATTAGGAATTCAAATAATGGCTTCTAATTGAGATTGTATGTTGGAAGTGGAACATACGTTGTCTATTGAAATAACAAGGAATTCATGTCAGACAAGGCAGGTTAATTGTATGATGGCATTGAGCTATGTGGGTGGATAAAAAACTGATTGTTCACAACGGGGTCACCAAATCAGCCATTTTTGGTTAAATCTAGAAGATTTTTTTTGACTTAGCTGATAAAAATCTACGATAACCAATTAAATCCAATTAGTTTGATAAAAATGAATGTCCAATTTTTTTAGGTACTTGTTTCCGAGTCAGATTATATAGCTATTTTTTCTGATAAGTGGGCTATAAATGATGATATATGTACATGACATCAAAAATGTATATATGATGCGTGAAACGTAACCGACTTTATCCATTCTAGAAATTCATTTATAGCATTTGTTATATTTTGGATAGATTTTTGTATAGCGGTTGAACATATACACAAACACACACTCACACACACACTCACATATATATATGTGTATACTTAGATATACATTATACAAATTAAAACGTATATATATCATATATCATATGTAGTGTATAATACATATATTATATGATATATACATTAAATGATATCCATATAATATATATTATATGATATATATAATCCATATATGATGCATATGCGATATATATATATATATATATATAATATATTCATATAATATATATACAATATATTATACATATATGATATACATTATATAAAATATATATATACATATAACATATATAACACTATCATATATATGTATTATGTACCATATGTATTATATATCATATGTAATACACTCATATATATCATACATAATGATATTTGTTATATATAACATATATAATTGATACAAAAATAACCTAAATGTCGTCTCACCAAAAAAAAACAACATATTTTTAAGCAATAAACAACCTATCAGCTCTCTGAGCACCATGATAACCGATTCTCAAGAGTGACTACTTTCTCTGACAAGCACAGCCAATTAAATACCCATAACTGCTACGATTACTTCAAACAAGTTATCCAACTGAATCACGACAGATTTTTTCACAGACATCATTCATTCCAGACTTGTCGTGATAAATTCCTTGGAATCCTCATTGCTGATTCCCGTTTTTGCTCTCAAAACAAAACATCTGGTGCTAAATTGGTTTTCTATGGAGACCATCTTACTACTACAATGTACATACGTGTTTCTGAAGAAGGTAATCACTCCCCAAACATGCATTGCGTAGTTATCAGTTTATTCATGAAATAACTAATCAACGAATAAAGTCTCTATATACTTTGAATTCTGAGTCCGTTTAATTCCTTATTGTTCATATATATATATATATATATATATATATATATATATATATATATATATATATATATATATATATATATATATATATATATATATGCACAAAAATATTATATACATGATATATACATATATAGGTTATCCATAAGTATCATGAAAATGATATATATGATATACATCTATTTACATATATAGCTCCAAATTCGGCGATATGTTTTTTACGCATAATTCACCATCTACCAGAGTGCTCAATTCGCAAGTTAGAACAGCGTTGCACATTTGCTATTTACAGAAGATTACCATTCTTAAGAGTGCTAAACCCTAAGGGGGAGAGTTAATGATAATGAATAATTGTGTTTACAGGCAGCTGTTTTGTCGTATTACGATACTTTAGTTCAAATATAGACTCAATATCAACTCAACTGCTGCTACGTGGGATTGGAACCTTCTTACCCCTGCCCTATGCAGAACTGGACAGTCAGTAGGACAAAATTAAGCGATACTTTTTATATGCATAATCCACATCTAGGCAATATATAGTTATAATGCATAGATGAAACATTATATATATAATATATGATGTATATAGATAGTAGAATGGGGATTTGTATCACAAACATGTCCATACTTCTTCCCTGTCTTAGCCTTTTCAGGCGAATGATTAGGTATATTTCAGTAAAAATAAAACTTTCCAATATAGAACACGCAAAACCAGCCATCAATCACTGATAACCTCAATACCATTACCATAACTCTTGGCATTCAATTACTGCCACCATCAAATTATTCAAACTGCACATCTAACAATTTTTTAAGAGTTTCTTCTCCCTAGTGACGCACATAAAAAAATTCAAAAATATCCCTAACAGAAAACGCAAATAGACCTAATCATTCGCCTGAGGAGGTCAAAACAGGGCAGAATCATAACTTTCTTTGGTTTTCGATTCCCCGTTCTGTTATATTTTCTATCAAAATTTAAAGCGCAATGTATCGAGCACTCTGTAAAATAAACTCATCATACATCGGGAATCATATTTTGCTATGTTATGTTCCTGATCTGTACTACATATAATTATATATATATATATATATATATATATGTGTGTGTGTGTGTGTGTGTGTGTGTGCATCTATTCGAGGATAATTATTCACATACACTTCCTAATTGTGTTGAATTATTGTTGTTGTACCCATTTCAAAACACTTTATATGAATAAGTAAAATGTTGTCTAAGCATTTCCGTAGTTTCGTACAAAATTTGAAGCAGACAGAAGTATTCGAAGACATCTTAAAATCATATTTCACCCATTCAAAACATCATTTAATGATGAGTTCATAATGAGTGGAATCTCCTTTTTTGCTATATGACTTTCAGACATCATCAGGATAAAGAGATTACACGTCGAGAAATACTTTATTCCTGAATCGCTTGTTTCTTGAAACGGTAATCTCTCTCATTCTCGGGTGATATTTATCAACTTCAGTTTTGACCAATCGATATAAATTCTCTATGAAAGTAACTTAAAAGAAGTTGACTGGCTTGTCCATAAGCTGAACTCCATTTCTGGAAAAACATGTTCATTCAATTACTTTGTAGCTTTTTCACGGTGCACGATCCTGTAAGAATTTATAACCAGCTCACAAAGTATCTGGAGCAACAGATATTGTCCACAAACAATATATTATTTACGCATTTTTTTATTTTCTTGCCAAGTGTGGAGAAGCGGTTCCGGTCGGCGAAATACGTCCTTCCACACTGAATACGACTGGTCCCCCACCATGTTCAACGGTTGAATTCGATATAATTCGAAAACAAGACATTAGGATCTGTTTCATGTCCGTGGTAGATATTATCTGGCAAGCTCTAAGCAGTGATTGTGGTTTTTACGATGAGAGCAATTGAACTCCATACATCTTTTGTACCCAATAACCTGCAACTGCTTTTGGACAGTATTCACGGATATTACTTTCAGGAAATTCGACTCAGAGTAAGACATTGCTCTTCCGACCATGCTCTCGCAATAAGCTGATCCTCGTGTCCGTTTTGTGTCTTTGGTCCATTCTTAACGTGAGTTGATTGATTTTATGGGCTAGCCAGCTCTTAAGTGCGATGCGCAGTTGCAACAAGCATTGATGGCTACCCTGCATACCGATTTACCGTTAATTGCGACATCAGGGTTTTAGCAGGCAATTTCGGTTCAGGCGTAAATTTTTTTAAAGACATATTTTACATTCATCATGTTAGTCGACCCTTTGTTTTCGATATATTCGTTAGGTTTACGGAGCCATAATTTACGGTATTCAGTTTTACAAAAAAATACAACTTAAGCCTTTGTTCCAATGTTCAGCTTATTAGCAATTTATGATTTTAAGTACTCTTTTAATTACAGCATTCCACAGTGTGTATTACACATGCCTTTTCAAATGGTCTGATGGTTCGCATGTCTGCTTCATACCTAGAGGGATCCAGATTCGTTTCTCGGTATGACTGAAGGATGTGGAGAACTTTTCGTCAGGACAAATGTCCCTGTACACTCAGCAATCAACTGAGTACACCACAGCCTGTGGGTTGCCTCTAGCTGCCAGGGTATTTCGAGTCTTTGAGTTGGGCTGGATTGCTTTGACTTGCATGTATCGTAGATTAAATGATCAATCATGTAAAATTGTAATAAATATGTACAACTACGCTTGTCAAGCGAACGAATCAGTGTAGTTAGAATTAATGAGAGTGATCAAAGTAGCCCAATCGAAAAGTTCTCGTTCGATAGGTCGTAGTTTAATCCACCATTGAGTCATACCAGACTTTTAAAATAGTAATCTATGCTTCTCGGGTAATTTCTTAGCACAGGCACAAGGATTAAAATCAAGAAATTTCGATGTTATGGTGGTATGATCCAAATCACGTTGGATACACTGGTCAAGCCTAAAACTGTAGCAACATAGATGACCATTAGTTTATACCAGGTGTTGTAGGTAGAACAATTCTTTAACAGGCCTTGCAAGCCACATATGTGCATTACCATCAAATGCCCATATGTACTTTACCAAGCGATATCCTCAGTAAAAGCACAACTGAAGCTGATACATACAGAGAAAGTAATGTGTGCTATGAATATCATGCTTAGACACTTATTCCTAAAATGTAAATTGATATTAGCCGTATCCTCATAAATATTTACCCCAAAGCACAATATGATTATGATCAATAGAGAAATTATATGCATGACATAAAAAAGGTATTCGGTGTTCATATTGTATTTTTCGTAGAGTAAACTTTATTTTACATGGAACCAGAATAGTGTAAGA
>OY735200.1:78108423-78128423 GCA_963457665.1 Thysanoteuthis rhombus
CTCCTACGCCCGAATTTCCAGCACTTCTGACCATCCAACCCTAACAGGCTATTACCATCATTTCTCGTTGGCTTGCAACGGTTAGAAAATCCAATGAAAATAAATAGCAGTCGCTTCTTCGTTGTACACCATTCCCACTGACGAGAGATTTCTTTTAAGAATTGTCGACTTTCGGATAGCAAGGAGAACCTATGTTAGCAAAATTGGTGGTTTTAAATGAAGGTTCTTTAATAGTGAACTTGGTAGGATTATTAACCTAATCAACGACAAACAAACGATGCTGTATATTACGGATTCAATGTCCTCTGCCATTTTATTTCCACTGAGCTAAATTCAAAAATGGCTACGGCTGTCAGAAAAGATCGTCTAGTGTCATTTTACTCGTGGTAATCTCATTAAAGGCAATTTTAACACGGTGCATCATCTCTAATTCCATCTATAATTGTGCCATCTATCGCTCTACAGCATATAAAGGGCATTTTCAATCAAAATACGCACGTCCGTGAATAGACCAAAATCGGCGTATATTTGAATTTAAAGAATGGGCGTCAGATATCTACTTCTCCCCCTTCCGTTCTAGCGTGCGTTTGATTAAGATAATGAGATTCTTTTTCTCTTTTGTTAACTTTATCAATATTCCACAGACCAATCAGCTTTCTTGGTTGGCGGTTTGACAAACAAGATACATACACTGAAAAGACGAGATATATTCGGGAAAAGTTGACCAAAGATTTTTTTTTAAATACTGTTCTCAAAGAGGAAGATGAGTAAGGAGGAGATGTAACAAAGAGGAAGTAAACAATAGAGAAGAAATAGAAAAAGGAAAGGGAATGTAAATAAAGCTTGGAATTTTTTTTTCTCAAAGTCAAAGGAAGCAACCCTAAAATTCCTTGCGTTTCTCAACACTTCTTTCGAAAAAAAAGGTTGGGTGACTCCATTCCTAAATTTTTACCCTATCCACACCACTTATGGTGTATTAAGTTCGTTGCAGACTGTCAAGGAAAGTGTGTCCTATTGTTTTACACGCTTTTCGATCATACCGAGAATCGAACCCAGACCCTTCTGTATGTGATATAAGTAAAAATAATGGATATATATATATATATATATATATATATATATATATATATATATATATATATATATATATATATATCACCACTGATTAGGAATGGATGAAATGAAGAGATCAACTCGAGGTGACACGAGTAAAAGAAGAGGATTTGAGGGAGAAAGTTTGAGGGAGGAGATTTAAAGGTGAATAAGGTTTGGGCAAAAAGATTTGAAGAAAAGATTTGCGGAAGAAGATTTGATGGAAAAGACGAAAAAGAAAGAGATTCAGAGAATACACTTTAAAAAAGACTTGAATTAGAAGATTTGAATGCTGAGAAGAGTATTTCAAGGAGGAAATGATTTGAAAAAGAGAAAGGGGGAAATTTATCGGTGAAAATTTAAAGGGAAGAAGAAGAAGAAGAAGAAGAAGAAGAAGAAGAAGAAGAAGAAGAAGAAGAAGAAGAAGAAGAAGAAGAAGAAGAAGAAGAGGAAGAAGAAGAAGAAGAAGAAGAAGAAGAAGAAGAAGAGGAAGAAGAAGAAGAAGAAAAAGAAGAAGAAGAAGAAGAAGAAGAAGTTGGGGAAACTTGGAAAAGCTAGAAAAGAATAGGAAAAGGTTATCAAAATCAGAGAAGGAAAAGGTGAAGGAATTATTAAATAATTGGAATGAAAATGAAGAAGTACTCTTGCACCGACAATAAGAACTGCAAGCTGTAAGCGAGCATTAGAAGACAAACAAGGTAAAGTAGGAAATGGAGACGAGAAGAAACAATTGGATAATAAGAAATGGTACGAATAAAAGAAATGTGTCTTCTATTCTTGTTAAAGGCTTGTAATTGCGTTCCATTGAAAGAGATCGGCACTTAAAGAAAGTTTCTCAATGGTAGAACGTCACTTAGTCTTCAACTAGCAGACAAATTCATCACAGACATACATGTCCTCGGGCATATACAGAAGATAATAATGGGTATGTGCGGAAGAAAGAAAGGGAAACATTACAGAGTACATCGAGAAAAAGCCTACCAACTGCAGGGTCGAATTGCACTTCTACTTGTATTCCGACTGAAGTTGATTGCTGAAACTTTTCTTTTGTCTATATATAATCAATAAAACGTTATTGATATATATATATATATATATATATATATATATATATATATATTTATATATATACATATATATATATATACATACATATATATATACATACATACACATATATATATATACATACATATATATATATACATATATATATATATATATATATATATATATATATATATATACATATATATATATATATGACAAAACGCATTATATACAAATTTGTTGGAATATGAAAAAAGGGCAAAATAATAATATAGTATAATATATTCCTCAACAAAATCAGAATCTCTGTCTTTTTAGGATGGCTTAAATTGTGTTTTCTGAGTAAAGTGAAGCCAGTATTGATAGACTGACCCTAAGAATCAGCAGTGAGGGAATAATTAATTTTGTTCCATGCTGTTCAAATCTAGCGTATAATGCGTTTTGCTGTAGAACTCATCGAATAGTGGTTGAACTAAGCTGTTATCAGATTATGATCCAGAGTTCTGTTATGTTTTTTGGCAGCGAAACCATCCCTACCGAGAACCCTCGGCACCTCATAAGTACCTTGCGATATTACCTCACTTTGCTTGTTCTCTGTCACATTGTAGGAATACCAGATTCAAGCAAATGAAGTGTCTGCCTGATCTATCTTTCTTTTATCATAATTGGAGTCCGGACACGTTTATTGAAGTAACGAAACTACAGTATCTGATACAAACAAGATGAGTGCTGGTGGTTTAGCCAATTTTCTGTCTAACTATGGCACAAAACGATCACTAACCACTTCATTATTAAGCATGAAAAAATAAAACAACCAAGCAAGCAAATAAATAGAAAGTATTCAACTGAAGATAAGTAAATCCAGGATATTAGTAGATGGCAGCTCCCACCTTAGCATACTTGTCAAATTACAATATCAAACATTGATATGAATACCCTGCTACCCCAAATACTCCTCCCTGAGATTTGGAGGGGTTCTTGGGGCTCTAGGAAGAGAACAATGAAAATTCGCTACTATATATCGGCTAAAATCGTGTTACAGGGCATAGTCTAATCGAGTGCTGCCAAGAAGTCTTTTTGAAAACAATTCTAAAATTTTGTATGAGATCTTTTGAATGATAATATAGTATATAACGATTTAATGAATCAAAAATTTATTATAAAATGCGTGAGGACTTTATTTTCATTTATCTGGGTGTGAGAACGCAGCAAAATGCGTATATCTCATGCAGAAAGTGCGAGGCTTGGAAAGTCTGCCTCAGCATGACTATCCTGAGTTGCAAAATGGAATGTATCCACCTTTTGTAACAACCACGAAGCTGCAGGTCAGGGGAGGGCTTTAAGTTCCTCGAATATCCTTTTGCAACGGTACAATGTGAAGTTCTACACCAAATACTCATCTCGTTTATTTTTTGTTTTGGTCAATTCGTCTCTTTCAATGCGACAGTATTCAAAAAATAGACGTGTTTGGTCCAACAGAATGAATTATAGATTATGTTATACTACATAGAAACTTATTTGAGATAATCTCCAGTTGTTACATGGTTGATATATTACTTACCCTAGATAACATACATAGAATAAACAATTACGAATCATTCTATTGGACCAAATATGTCCATTTTCTTCATACATAATTGTCGCGTTGAACGAGAAGATAGACCAAGATTAAACGAGATTAGAATTTCGTATGAAAGTCGTTATTTGGGCCTTTACATCACTTGACATGGCGTCTGTTAAAGTCAGTGGTAAGAATATCGCTACATTTATCCATCTATCCATCTATCTATCTATAAATATATATATATATATATATATATATATATATGTGTGTGAGTGTATGTGTGTTTGCGTGTGTGTGTGTGTGTGTGTGTGTGTGTGTGCAAATCAATAAGCAGGTATGATTTACTTTGTACCGACGTATGATATAGTAAACATTGACGTGACCAATATTTATATGGATAATACAATATATATATATCGACTTAAAAGTAATTTTTCTTCTATTTCTTCTGTTCTTACAAAGACAGAAGAAATCCTGAACGAAATTCTACAACAAAGCACTCAAATGATCTTGTATTTGCTCTTGTCTATCCATGCACGTATAACTTAAAATACATATATCTGGAAGGCATCTCGTTCACCGGGCGCCTCCGTGAAAGTCAGTCGTAATGTAAACATCCACTAAAAGTTTCCGGTCTCGAAAGACTGCATCAGCGCTGAATATATGTGTTCAAAGTTTTGTGTTTCCGATAATATAATTCATCACTGACTATCTTGAGAGCTGAAAAATGGCCACTTTACCAGGAAGGAATGAAACAAAAGAGATGAAAAAGGAAGAAGCGGTAACGGTGTGGGGTAGCATGAAAGCTACGAGTTATAACCGAAGGATATTTGAGATTTTGCACCTGTTGTGCCAGCGGCACAGTCAGCGTTTCCTACAAGCCCAGGTAAGGCTCGCCCGGAAAGCATAAAAAGTTCTTACGTAAGTAATAATATGAGTGTTATATAATAAATCAAATTCAATGTCACTTCATAATGTAATTGTAAAGTTACAATAAATTAAAATTGGAATGAGGCATGAGAGATGGGAACCTCTATTACAGAAACCACACAAAATCACCTCTCTTCGAGTATTTAGTCGCAAAATGAAGGACAGTAACTTCAAGATTTGGGCTTAAGATTAAATTTTGTGAGTCCTGTCAAGGCTGAGGCATGACTGCTGGGAGCCAAAGTAATGCTCAGGGCTACCCTGACCTGGTGCATATGTCGGTAGAGCATTTTCTCAAATTAGAAAAAAAAATCAGAAGGCGAGATTATTCGAATAGGGATAAGTCGTTCAATTATAATATCATGTCTTTAATTAGTTTTACGAATATTTTTTTCATTTTCTTTGCAGTTGTATTTTATTGCATGATGATAAAATCACGTGCTCTGATGGAAAAAAAGAACCAGATCATAATGAAATCATTCTTTTTCCCAAATTGATGAAGCATTGTCAACCATTTTTTTTTTTTTTTTTTTGACAAGTATTTCTTCTTAAAAACAGCTTTGGTCCAGAAGAGAGCGTAAGCTGTCAATCTGACTTGAACTCATTCTAAAAGCCTGGTTATCCATACTAGCTGCTCTATCATTTCGATAACAAGAGCTTCCACGGTTTGATGCGTAATTCTTCCATCGTAATATTAACGGATTTTCATCGTGAATACTTAGAGCATCATTCTAAGATTGAAAGTTAATGATCGTCTTTGTACTGACTAAGGTTGAAAATGCTTCTTCCAATAGAAATATAATAAACCCAAGATAATATTGCTGTCACAGTACCATTACTGTACGTAAAAACAATGTTAAACATGGTGTCAAACAATCAGGGAAAATAATGGGTAAGTTTTGATGATTAAATCAAATACTTGAAATTTACTCCCATTACATAAACTCGTATACTAGTCATATCAGCAGAGACAACGTATTTGATATGATAATGTATAATATAAATTCTGACCTTAGATAAAAGAGCAGCCATTGCAATAACTGAAAATGCTACTGAAATACTTGCCTGTGTGTTATTCTCTTTCAGAGAATTTCATTCAGCTCTCCATATCACTTTCTGAATAAAATTAAAGTTTAAACTTCAAAATTGTTGCCTGGAGTTTCAACAGTTGAATAGCAACGTATTATCAGCAGCAGCAGACGAATTTTGTCTGTTGCTGGACATGCCATGCCCCAAGATTCACCAGACTTCTCTATCATGGGCATTGCAGAGTACACTTTCTGTATTTATCGAGCTCACCATAACATATTACTTTCTATCAGTAACACTTTCGCATATGACCTCTTGGTGTCCACTTTGTAAGTCATAACGTGGTCTGGCGTTCTTGCAACATGTGCAACCCATTGCCATTTGAGCTTTGCAACAGATTCTATGATTTCTTAAAGTCATGTTTTTTCCCTGATATAGTGTGTTGCCTTAAAATCTTTCCATCTTATATTGAACATGATTCACTTATGCGTATGTTGCATGGTTCAACTTCATAGGTGATTATTGATGAGATTCATTGCTTTATAAAAACAGACACCATAAAAAAAAGTCAGCAGGAAACATTGGTTATAAACCATTCTTTCTAAGACTAGTGAGATTCTCTTATTTTTGCGCTACCGAAAGCTTGTCAGCTTAGTATGACTCTTAGATTTGGAGGATCATCTCAAGGTAGATCTGGAGGGTCTTGGTGAGCTGATATCACCTTTTCTCACTCCTTTTTCTAGTTAAAAGGGCCCACTCTTCATGTAGCCTGATAAAAACTGCAGTGACGGTAGATATGATGCAATATTTTTACATCTAAGGGTTCTACACCTTGTTATATCATTGCGTCAATGATTTTGGGAATTTCAACTGAATTGGAGGTTCTTTTTAAAGTGAGCCGATGCTACTATTAGTCGTATTTTCTATTCTGCTGCTTCCTCTTTTAGTTTGTTTACTGAATGGAACTAATTGATAGCTGAGTAGCTTTTTTTAGGACCAGCTTGTTCCTGAGGTTGGTCTCCATCTAGCGTTTCGGTAATTTGGTTGGTGATTATCTTGGAATAGAGTTTCCAGATGCATTTGATTAGATTCATTGGTCCGTAGTTGTTGAGGTCTTTGGGGTTTCCTACTTTATGTAACTGCTTTATGATTGCAGTCTTCTAATCATCTGGAACCTCATTTTGTTCGATGTATAAGTTGAATTGGATAACTGGTTTTCCTAGTGATGACTTTTTCAGTCTTTTTCTAGCAGATTGATGATGATGTTATCAGGTCTTGGGACCTTTCCTTTCATTATTGTTTGATGGCTAGCTCCACTTCCTTCGGAGTAACTTCTGTGGGAAAATCATTGATTTGATTTCTCTTGGTTTGTGTTTCCAGTTTTTCCTTCTGCATCTTTTGTTTGGTAGGAACACAAATAGAACCATAACAGGCAAAGGCATACTTGATCAATGTTGATTAATGCTAATACTAACACCAAATGTCCAATAATTAAGGAGCCCCACCCCACCCCAGCTAGCACACCAGGGATCACAGCAAGAAGCTACCAATTCAAAAGGCAACAGGATTGACAAGAAACAAGAAACTATTCTCTGTAGTGACAAATCAATGGAATGTAAGCCATATTATATAAGCTCCCTCAAAAGGAGGACACTAAATTGCAATATGATGGAATATGATATGACATCTAACTCTGGATGATGGTGCTGCATATCACGAAAAAAAATACTTATTTTAAACTTCAGTCATAAAAGTTTTCCGGAAATAATTTAATGAAAGATAGAAATTAGAAGGCAGAGAAAGTATCTAAATGTTTTTTACATATTGCCATAAGCGAATCTTCAAACAAAATTTACATCTGAAAAGTATCGCCGTATTTCTTTCCGGGTACTTTCCGTTGCGTTAAAGTGGATTTCATTTGATGCACGGATATCTCAAAAACAAGGAAAATGGGAATCTCAAATTGAAAAAACATCCGTACCACTTTATTAATTTTCTTTGCTTTAGGTCTGAAGCCACCAATAAAGAATGATTCAGTTGGTTGAAAATCGCCAACTGTAACAAAGCATGCTGTGCGCAGTTGGTGATTTATAAAATCACGTGGTCAAAATTTCAAAGGAAATCTGACGAGCAATTATTTACCAAGATTGTAGCTTGTATTAGTCACTAAAATATTCTTGACCTAATTAAGACACAACCTCCAGGCATTGCAGTCTTTACACAGTGGTGCACTCCATCGATTATAATTTGACCGAAACAAACCCAATAAGGGATCAAGATCTTTATCTTCACCAAGAGAGGATTCTGAGCAAAAAATGGGGGATCAGTGAAACGTTAGCTGCACATAAGGATGTGTTACAAATTGGTCTCAATAGTCATTCAAAAGATACCATCAGGTGATCAAAGATTAATGACAGCTTGCCTCGACGATTAGAAGATCAGGATGATCAAGGACCTTTTATTGGGCTGTAGTCATTAAAAAGTCTGAATTTTAAAAAACAAAACAAAAAACAAGCAAATGTGAATACTGCAGGATCAATTCAGCATATAGTCAAATTGGTAACGTCCCATCCATCCATCTTGGTACATAAACAGAACTGAAGTAAATGCATAAATCATATTGTTATTGCTTTGAATAAATTGAATAAATAAATTGTTTATATTCATACAATGTGAGTGAGAGAAACATTGAAAATTTGAATGGAAAAGAAGTTTTTATTCATTTTATTTCAGCGTCGTTTGAAAGATTAACATTATTTATGTACAGGAGTACAGTTTTGGTTAGTGCATGTCTTGATGACGGACTGATATGGAATTGGTGTATAAATTAATTTAACTAAATATAAGCAGGAAGAACAGATTACACTGTTGCAACCATCACAAACACACACACACACACACACACACACACACACACACATATATATATATAGACAGAGAGAGAGAGAGACAGAGAGGGAAAGACAGTGAGAAAGGGGGGGGAAGAGAAAAAGGAAAGAAAAACGGACAGACTCACATTGAAAATCCATGGTGACAGTTTTGTCGACTTTGAATTAGGATTTCGAAGAATTCAACTCTGACATTCCTAGCATTCACTTGGTATGCCTGTATCAAAAATGAAAAAGCACACAAAAAGATGCCATGATCGGAGAGGGACGCATCTGAATGAATCTGGCATTTTTCATACTGACAACCGACGAAATACGTTGATGTCACGGGTAACGGTCGGACTGCTGCAGTTGGGCGTTATTTTTAACCCTAGGGCCATTGTTAAACTTCAGTAAGACACATGCCATGTACAACAAACCTGTAGAGGACTATGAGGCAATGATCCAAATAGAAATCGCAGAGCTTAAGAGAGTAGATCATGGCATCTGCCAAGGACAACAAATTTCCTTGAAACCCTGAAAAGGAGATAAACTCAAGCGAAGAATCACTCTAGGCTGGAAAACTTTTGGTGGAGCAAGTTCAACCTTTGAAAGCCAAACATTCCATTAGTCCTGAAGTTATACAACCGGTGGATTTGCCTGATAGTCACCTATGGAGCTGAAACACGAAACCCAACCAAATGTATGGCCTTCAGATTGAGAACCACACAAAGTGTATTCAACATCAGGTGGAGAAATTGTAGAACAGTGCGGTATTTTAGAAGAAAACATTAGTCAGAGATATAATATAATCTATTTGGAAACTCAAAAGGCAATGGGTAGGTCAGGTTCAAAAATGTTAGAGAAACACTGGGCTACAAGACCGACAATGTGGATCTTTGAGGATCATTTGTGAAACTGTAGCTGTCAGATTAGGAGTTGGTGTGATGAAATTATCAACTTCAGAGAGTATTGTGTCGATGATGCCTGTGATACGGAGACCTGGTGGATTATGATGAAGGTCTCTGTCCATCAACAGACATTGAAATGCTTCTGCTGATGATGATAATGATAAATGCCACTGTTTTCATGACAGTACATGTATTATATTGGACAACCATACCTACAGAAGATGCTGGAAGAGTTATATGCTGTTTTAATTTATACGTAAGAGTGTTTGTGTACTTGTTACTCTGTTTGTGGACTCATGGACGTGTCTTGGAACAGAATAACTAGTACATAAACATACCTACTGACTAAAAAAAATGTGTATCTACTTACTTGTAATTAGCATTGGTATTCCTCTTGAACCCAACGGAAAAATTGTGGGGTGAACATTTCTTTAATTCTTGGAAGCCTTATTTTGACAGGTGAAATTTATCTATAACATCTCCATTCTAAAGATTTCTAGGTGTTTCTTACTCAGTTCAAGATGTTTATCAGTGAGAATAGCCTGTGTTGTCGAAAACAGAATTCCGACCATATTTATTCTATGATGAACTTTCTTCATATGACTTCAAATTTTAACTTTCCGGTGGTTCAATTATTTACTGTGATGGTGATTTTCCTACGAATTTTGATCATTCAAATGACTAAGGTATGTTTGAATCATAGTGGTACTTGCCACAGAAACATAATTAATCTTCATCTTTGGAAAAGTGGCAGATGCTAACAATCATATCACACTGAATCACGTCTAATCGCCAAAGGTGAGCAGTAGTCAACCCTAATCAGCATTAAGATGGATGACTACTTCGGAACATCAGCTATTGTACGCAAGTTTTAAATACGTGTTCCTGCCTCAAACCAAGGCTCAGTTGTTCATTCTTTACGTCATTGGGAGAGGGTTCCATACTCACAACTTGACATATTATTTCGACCTTGGTTAGAACAATGCAATGCTTGTTGAACAAACACAAAAAAGGGGGGGAGTGATTAAGCAAGGAATCTCTATGGGATGGCAAGATTTCGAAAGGGCAAAGCCAACCTTTAGGACAAAAAATCCCATTATTTTCAAAATGAACGATTCACAACTAATGTCACTTATATAACTTAAACATTGAACCTAAGCAAAAGATTCACCCTCGAACAGAGAACCATGTAATGTGCACATGAGAGAATCATGCTCAATATCACTCACAGGAATAAAAAAAATTAAAAAAACAGCGAAATATATGAGAGGAAAAACGGGTGACAGATACGCCATAAATCCATCGCACATCTAGGTAGACAATGGGCTGGTCATGTAGCAATAATGTTTGATAATTTGTGGACTCCAAAACTTGCAATGTGGATCCGAAGAGATCGTATAGAAAACACTGGCGAACAAAATATGAGACTTCATGACGTTTTGAAGGTAATGGCTCTACAACGCCCATGCTAGAGATGTCTCCCGAATCTTTGGAAAACGCTGTACATAATAAATGTTGGGAATGTAATCACAATATCTTTCAATAAAGATTCAAAACGACAAAATGCAATACATTTTCAAGAATGTAGTTAACTTTTACGCATTTTAAAAATATTCCTTTCCAGAGGTCAGATTGTGGGAGACTTTCGATATGTTATTTAACATATTCTATACTTCGAAAACCTCTTGCAAGTAATTTCCATCACTGTTACTTGAATCTAAATAGGGAATATGTGAAATTGGGCTCTCGTATGAAAAAAAAAATCATAAAAACGTTTATCTACACATAACAAAAAGTGAATGTTCTGTAAATTTTCAGCCTTCTAGTTCCCAGCATGTGCAGCACATACATAAATAGTCAGTCAGCCAGACAGACAGATCCACTTGAAAACCTTAAGAACCTATGTTGGCAATTTTGGTTGTTGATTTCTTAAATATTTGTAGATTACACGATGTAATTATTCCAGAAAAAGCATTGAAAGCAGAAACGTATTTCAAGGGAATACAACGTTTAACTCGTTATTAACGAGTGACACACAGCCTTACAGTAACACACTTTATACCAATATTTTATATACAGATTTCCCTCGGTATTTGTATCTGGTTGATGCCCATGAACACTTTTCGTAAACTGAAATGACATGAAGAAAAGGGGCAGCTATCAGATTTTTAGGGAGGTTTTTCAACTGCTGATGATTGTATGTTAGACTGAGTTGTCAGGGGTCTGAATGGTCGGGGACACAAGAAACTAGAGTTTGGAAAGGAATGAAGAGGGTGCGCACTGCCTTTGGAATGGACCACTGCTAAGAAAAAGCTGAACGATTGTTCACCTTCTCTCTTTTTCATGAGACCAAAGTGAGAAAACCTGCAACAATATTTGCACCATTTTTTACGAATTTGTCTGCATTTGCTCCTTTAAAAAACTATGTTTCACATTGATTTGAAAAAAAGAAATCGGACAACTGTAGCGTCAAAATTTGATCTCTTGTAAAGAGATTCCATCGAAATATAATATATTCACTATAAATTCTATTCATATGATCACTGGCTTTTTCCAACGAATAACTTCTAAAATATCATGAAAATCACCGAGAAACAATTAAACTTTGGAGAATCTAGACGTTAATAACAGACCCATCAAGCTAATGCCCGGCTATTGAAAATAATAATTAATTAATCGTTTTTTTTCAAATTAAGACGAATTTTGAAGAGGATATTGTGGAATACTGATGCCGATTTTCAAGTCTGTAAACAAAACAGTGTGGCCAGTAGCGGTAAAAGCACAAATACAGAAACCAACATACAAACATTTTGTTCGATGTGTAGATGTAAAAGCATTAGAAGAAAGATGCTATCGTATTTTCTCAAACCTGATTCATTTTCATTTGAATCCAAGTGTGAATCTATTTATTTGTGTGCTGCATAAGTTAAAATTCGTGAGTCTGCACTCGAAATATGGGATATGTTATACGTCTGAACTTCTTGAATTACGAACGCAATATTTGACGTCACATTATTATTATTTTTTATTCTTAGAAATGGTTTGATAAAAATATAGCATGATGCAAAACGCACCGTCTCCGTTCAGTCTGCACAAACAGTTTGATGCCCCATGTACACTGGGACCATGCTGTGAGAAGCGGATAAGGATCCTGCAATGCTCAACCGTCAGAATCCCCCCACCTCTATCTTGCCGTTGTTGTCGTAAATAAAGCTAAAGTGATGTCATTAATCAACGTGGCTATAGTAACTGTCAGAATGACGTCCAATTAGGCACCAAAATGCCTCTAAAAAGGGTCCACTCCCTTGTTTGAAAATCAATTGTCCTTTACCTAGACTGGTTACCTTTCTTAAGCTAGAAAAACTGATTCTGCTTAGATTCTTAACCCAAGCTGTGCAAATGACGTAGTGTGACTTGAAGTAGAAAGAAAAGTATCGCAATTCCTCTTACAATTGTCTTGTCCCTTTGTTTCTCATGAACCCTTTGAACATTTCCCATTTTCAGTCTGAAACAAAGTGATTTTGGCAATCGAAGAACCTGTCCACATTCGTCTAAGGTAAACAAGAAATGGAGAGAGCAAATCTTTGAAAAACAGGTAATAATTGTATACATAATGGCTACCTCCTTTCGGTTCACTCAGTGCAAAGCGTATAAGTTGGGGAAAATATCAAACATTCGTCAGAAGAAGATAACATTCCTGAGTTAAAAAGAGAATAAAAGATAAGCACAATGAAAAGACTATTTCTGAAAATGATCTGTCGTTCATGAATATAAGACCATATTCTCTCCTCTGCTTTTGCGTAAGTGAACAAACAGGTAAGTACATAGTTAGAGACATGGGATGGTGTAAGAGATTCTTGTTGGGGGAAAAGATGTATCGTGACATGAGGAGGGCAAACGAAAAATGCACGAACTATGAGATAAACTTCTTTCGAAATAACTAGTGAGTTTCTATTAAAGAGTTAATTCCTATTTGAGTGTTGCATTTTCACCAACATTCTGTACTTTACATATACCAAATACAAACAAACCCTGGTATAACGTGTGTGTTGGGTCCCAGAAAGCGAATTACGTTATAACCGAGCCGTGATGACTGAAAGTGGATGTGAGCTATATTTAAGGGTGGTTAATTTGTCAAAAGCGGCATAAACAAAATATTTTTCATATTCATATCAATGTCTTGACCTTTTGATCTCTTAGTTTCTCTATTTCTAATACCTTGCGTCTGAACATCTTAGTGGAAACCACAGCAAGGTACAGAGGTATTAAAGAGTGTATGTAATTATATGACCGAATTTCTTGTCTCATCGGTGGTCTCAGTTGGAAATCAGTTGCATATTCGATGATATAACTGAAAGCATAATTAACATTGAAGATTTTGAAGTTTGGAAGAAGACGGTTTGGCTCGTGGACTATTGAAATATTTTTTGTGGATTTCATTTTATTTTCACAGCTCCTTTGAATTCATATATATGTTTCTACGGAGGATTGGAATTATGTTATCTCTGTCATCAAATGGGTTTGAAGAATAACACTCTGTACGAATAATCGGGCTTATGGAAACCTTTTTTTTTAGTTGATTTCTTTACAGATGAGAGACAATAATGGTAAAAAATGTTAGTGCCCACCACCTGGCTAAAATAGTGAACCACACAATAGCAAACCACGTTATGCATGAAATGATACTCAACAACTGCAGAGAATTAATTAGATTCTCATATTCTTCACCCTCGCTAGTGAGAGACCCTCAACAGTCGACTATTGATTGGAAAATTTCTATGACGACCCTTTGTAATCTCAAATGACAAAAAGCCAAGACGGAGTTACTAATGATTTATTTCGGAAAAGGCTTTGAATGTTAGCAGACAAAAAAAAAACTTTTTCTGAATTTCTGTGATGAAAGGGCATCATTATTATGCACTAAATCTACATACCGTCCTTTTTAATCACTTCTCAACAGCATTGACCAATGATGCTCAAACAACGTTTCGTCCATCTAAACAAAATAAAATGCTCAATAATTTCCAGAAAATTCACTACCCCGCTAGTTTTGTTCAACCTCAGGCAATAAGCATATAAAGATTTGCAGCCTTCACCGTACCTACTTCACTTCCCTTTCACAGATAACCATATTTCCAAGCATTTTGATCTTCACATCCGTTGATAAAAATTCAATGATTCGTCTTCGTGTGCAAATATCTGACTCTCTCATCTTGGCTCAGCTGAACTGATTTCAACGCAAATCCGCTCGATTTGGCCAGTGTACCGACAGGAATAGGGCAAAGGGATCATTTACCTTATTCTTTGTTGCTTATACAAAAAATCTCTTATAGAGAACAAGTGACACAAATATTAAGCGTGAGTTAGTTCGGCACCTTAGTAAATCGATAGATATTTGAGGTACAAAGACATATATATAATGTATCAACATTTCAAAATCGTAAGATACTGCTGATAATACTCACGAAAGCATAAGCAAAGGTACCAAAATCGAAGATTAAATTTGTAAAATTGGCAACTTTTAATCAGAAACCACGAACATGAGTCTCTTCAAGCACATTGCATATCTCCACCCAACTCCATTTAGGTCCTAACACACATCAAGCACTATATATCTCAATCTAGATCCATTTGGCATCAAACAGCTGTTCATCAAGCACGTTGTTCACCTCCATCTAGCTCCAAACAGCTTCTCCGAGTGCAATATGTGTCTCCATCCGACTCCATGTGGCTCCAAACTAACTTTCATAAAACGCATTATATGCCTCCCTCCGACTCCATTTAGCTCCAAGCACTCATCAACCACTATATATCACCATCAAGGTCCATTTGGCCCCAAACAGCCTTTCATCAATCAAATCGTTTATCTCCATCCGACTTTACTTTGCTCCAAACACTCAATCAAGTGGTAAATATTTCCACCCGACCCCTTTTGGCACCAAACACTCAATGAAACACTTTATATCTCCAACTGAATACATTTGGCTCCAAAGTCTTATTAAACACTATACGTCTACATCCTGATCCATATAGCCCCCAAAAGCCCTTCATTTATTACATATATATATATATATATATATATATATATATATATATATATATATATATATCAATTCAGTTCTATTTGGCCCCAAACAGCCATCAATCAATCACATTATGTGGGTCAATCCAACTCCATTTGGCTCCAAAAACTCATCAAACACTGTGTGTCTCGATTTGTCACTATTTGGCTCCAAACACTCCTCAAACACAATATATCACGACCCGATACTATTTGGCTCCAAACACTCATCAAGCACTATATATCTCTATCTGACTCTATTTGGCTACAAACAGCATCTCATCAATCACATTACATATCTTGATCCGATTTAATATGGCTCACAAACCATCTCACTGGTACAACTACTGCCGTATGGTCTACAAGTGTAACTTGCTTACCATTGCGCTACAGCACTTTCCCGTACATTCAAATTCAAATTGACAAATTGGAGGAGAAAGATATCCCACTGTATTTTTTCTCCGCTTCAATTCCACTTTTTTTATCGGTGCAACAGTTTTTAATGACCACCCAGCTTATAAACTCTGATTATATGGAGAACTGCCCGGGACCAACAGTTTAATCCGAGCGAAAGTGCATAGATATTCTGATCCTAAGCAGAAAGGCCAATCCATATGTGAATGATATCATCATGTTTCAAGTAACTATGCTAGCGTTTATCTAAACATGAACTGGCATAAGAAGTTATATATAGTGATATTGTATATTCTTATACACATACACACGTCTTCGGTCGTATGTTTTATTTATTGTGTGGAGATAAACTGGGTGATGGATGAATTTCCATGGCTCTGTATAACTTTTTGCTTGTTTTTTATTCCCTGCAATTGCATTGCATAAGTATATATATATATATATATATATATATATATATATATATATATATATAAATAATGCGTGTTTATATATGTACTTTTATGTAGAAACGCCCGAATTTGGAGGCCAGCGTTTAGGTACTGTCTGGGCAGAAGCAAAAAGAGAGAGAGAGACAGAAAAATATCTTGACGCGTGCAGGGTGCTTAGTGTCACGTTATGTTTATAGCTGTTAACAAAATGTTTCGAAGACCACCCAGCCGAGGTGAGAAAAAATTCGTAAATCATAATAAAGTCGACCCTGAGAAACGTTTTTTGTGCCGGAATTTATACATCATTGAGTCGGAATATTTAATGTGATGCCTTATGAGATACAGGTTATTTAGATGAAAGGAAGTAAACAGGAAGAAAACAAGGACTGACATATGAAGAGAAAAGGAAGCAATTAAGACAACATTAACATATATATATATATATATATATATATATATATATATATATATATATATATATATATATGTGTGTGTGTGTGTGTGTGTGTGTGTGTGTGTGTGTGTGTGTGTGTGTGTGTGTGTGTGTATTTATATGAATATATATATATTCATTGGACCCCGGATCCTTTTGTGCGTGAAACGGGCGTGCAAACTATTACATCATCTGGGTTGTATAATCGAAAGTGTATGGAAAATTTGCTATTAGGATAAATCCCCTTGAGCTTCTAACAGCTAACTGAGTACACCCTAAGCTGTGTGATTAGGATTGAATAAATTTGGATTAGAGTTGCAGACACCCCTATTAGAAAGGATTATAGCAAACGAAAGAGAAGCCTTCGGGTCTACTCCGACGGTGGTCGGCCCATTTATGCATGTATAAATATATGTAGAGTGAAAGTTCCAAGACTTGCTGAGGGGAGGGGAGAAAAAGAAGAATCGAAGAGAAGAAAAAGAAAGGAAAGAAAGGGAGAGTCGACGAACGGCAGAAAAGAAAGGAGAAAGTACAAATAAAATAGAAAACAGGTCTGGTTAGTTAGCTTATAGGAACCGCCACGTAACCAGTATCTTTTGGTGGTATGTTGAGGATTATCAATTAAAAAAAATGGTGATTGATCAATAAGTAATCTCTTTTGCGTTTTGTTGGTCATTGATGACTAAAAAAACAAATCTCCAACGGACATGTGTGAATGCTGCCGAAAACAAATTGAGTGACCAATTGAGCATAAGATTGAACTGAATTGAATCCCTGAAAACTTAGTGTTATAGTTTCAAACAACAAAATTTCTTCTGTATTGATGATAAGGAGTGAATGTTCAAATTTTCAGTATTCCATCAGTGTGGATGCATGAGACATATATAGCCAGTCAGAATGACTTCAAGACTGAAAAGACCTCTGTTGACTGACTGACAGTTGGTAGTTCCGGTTGATAGTTTCTTATGAACGTGGGAAAAAAAAGAAGTTGACGAAGAGGGTTAAAAAAGACAGTAAGAAAGAAGTGAAAAAGATGCAAGAAAGGAGAAAGGATGGAAGGAAAGGAAAGAGAATTGATAAAACGAACTTTTCGTTGTTCGTTTGTGGCCTCCCCCCACCCCATTGATCTATGACGTCTTTTAAGCAGCAGATAAGATTTTATCTCCGTCGATATATAAGTTAAGTGGTCTTTCGGTAGGAAGGAATGGATGGGCAGAAGGAATTTGATGAGATAAAAACCTCATAAATCTGTGGGTAAATGAATGAATGGAATGAAAGAAAGGAGAAACAGCAAAAAAGAGAGGGACAGAAAAAAGAGGGACAAGAACGAAGGAAAGGAAGAAAGAATGAGAGAAGAGAAGAAAGATAAAAAGATAGACGAATGAGAAAAAATAAGAAACGAAGATGGCAAGATAGAAAGAAAGAGGAAGGAAAGAGAATTAGAAAAAGGGGAAAAAGGAAAAGAAAGACAGAATTTGGACAGTAAGAACAAAAGAATGAAAAAATATAGATAAAGAATAAATGAAAAATAAGGAATGAAAGAGAAGAAGCCAGATGGAAATAAATTGATGAATAAACAGGTCGGGTTAGGCTCTCAATAGCAACCGTAACGTGACCAATGTCGTTTGGCAGCGAGCCATGTTGTAGTGATCAATCAAAAAATTTGAAATCACTCCCCACGCCGTTTGTAGGAGGATTATCGTTAAGTCCAATTTTCAAATATCTTTGATAAAAAACTGATGAAATTTAGCATTAATTTACATCGTAATTTGAAACCCTGGCTGTTCAGTCCTTAAAAACAACAACCAAAAAAAGCTTTTTTTTTAACATTATACAGGTTAGATACTGGAATGAGCAGCTCTACTAGTGCGGCCCACATGCACTATACATACATAGATATCCAGCCAATCATACAGACCCGGTTAAAACTGAAGAAACCTATGTTGATTATGTTGACTTTGACTGTTTTAGTTGACAGTTCCTCGAAAAAAAAAACCGATGGGAAGGTGGAAAGAAAGAAAGCTTGAGGGAAGAAAGAACTGTTTCATTCATTGGACTGCCGTGAAGACACGATGTGACCATTATATCCAGTTCTGCTTGATAATTACTATTGTCAGAGGTAACATGTAATAAGCATTCATAAAAGTGAAATGTAGGCCTCTTTTTCAAGCTAGTCGAAGATAGACACTGTCTCATATTGAGTTACATCAAGGACAGTACCAATGACATACATCGACGTTTGACAAATAGAGGCTAGTCAACAGTTTACGACTTCAGACCTAAAGGAAGGCGAGAAGAAATGGTAACACCCATCCAATGAGAAAATTGTAATACCCATCCAATGAGAAAATGGTAAAACGATTCATTACCGAACGATGAAAAGGGGAATACTCATCAGTATCAATGAAAAAAAAAGACGATATCAATCATTACCCAACAAGGATAGGGTGATACTCAACTGTATTAAATGAGATAAAGGGTTAAAGCAATCCTTACCTGATAAGAAAAAAGTGATATTCATCGTTTACCATAGAAAGAAAGTAAAACAATTACGTGCTTTAGAAAATGTTTTATGTATCAGTGGATATGTCTGATGTACAATGTTGTAATGTGTGTAGGTATGTGGATATGTTTCCTCACTCATCACTAGAAAATTACATTTTGAACAAATGGAGGGTTTCACAGCTAGTATTCTTACATTTCGTACGAAGGAAATAGAAGAAAAAAGAATTAAGGTAGAATAAAAACCGAAATAAAAAAAAGTGAATCATCTTAGGGTAAGTATATTAAATGATTCAAATACATAAAGAGGGATAACGACTGATACCAACTGTTAAAAGCCAATTAGAAGTAAAAGAAACAAAGCAACATTTGAAGCAGCCCACCAGTCCATCCATTGACAGTCGAGGGATCAACAGAACTGAACTGATAATCCAAATTTTAAAAACAAAATCATAATAATGAATTTCTCAATAGGAACCAACAAATGAACAACGTCTTTTGGCAGCGAGCCCCATAATGGGTTATCAAAAAAAAAAAAAAAATAAAGAAACAGAAAAAGGGGTAATCAATGAATAAGTATTGTTTAGTGTCATAGGTTCCATAGTGGTATGAATCTGCAGTGGTTTGTTCAACATGATTTCTGATGAAAAACTGATTTTTAATCATACTGTCACTGATCCACTGACAATTGAATGAATTGTAACATTGGAATATTGCAC
>OY735200.1:78130923-78163423 GCA_963457665.1 Thysanoteuthis rhombus
CTGACATTTTCTGAGAGAATTGTGCTGTAAGGAAAAATGGGGGATAGTTTTGTTTGCGTGGAAATGCACTTGTTCATTTCTGCATCTTACCTCGAGTCATAGTCCAGGTTTACGGATATTTTCTGTAACTAGGGACAGACTGACGGACAGACAGAAAGACAGCAGCAGAGACAGACGGATACACAGACAGACAGACAAAAGGTTATAATTAAATAATGAAATACATGATTTTGAAAAAATCTAATATACTTTTTTTAGATGGCATTTTTCTAGTTTTCGCTTCGATCCCCTTATATATATATATATATATATATATATATATATATATATATATATATATATATATATATATATGTATATATATGTATATATATACATACACATATATATATATATATGTATATACACACACACACGTATTTACATATATATATATATATAGAGAGAGAGAGAGCGAGAGAGAGAGACACACACACACATATATATATATACACACACACAAACATATATACATATCTATCTATCTTTCTATATGTATATATATAGAGAGAGACACACACACACACACAAATACATATATATATATATATACACACACACACACACACATATATATATATATATATATATATATATATATATATATATATATATATATATATATATATATATATATATTCATATATACATATATTGAGTTGAGAATAGGGGAAATGGTTGTGTAAAAATTACATCTATTCTATTTACATGTTTAACCTTTCAGGTTTATCAAAGTGGCTATTTCAAATGAAACAGTTCCGAAATGTTCGTTTATTCCTGGTTACATCGTCCCAAAATTTCATGATGCAATAGCAGCTAACGCCAAACATTCAAGATTTGTCAAAAAACTGCAAACCTCAAATGGATCCATGTATTCGGAAAATCAAAATTAGGAGTATGAACTATGGTTATAGAGGATTTTCAGGTTTATCTTTTTGGCTCCATTAAATTGTCTGTAGTTACTGTCCAGCGTTTTTGAATCAGAAAATAAGAACTTATTTAGAGCGTTTAAATTTGATGGTAATGATGGTTGCTGGTGGATATTTCATGTCTTTTTTTCAGTAATGATTTGGACAGTACAGGGGGTATGCATTCGTTCAGCCAATACTTCAATTGAAGTTTGAAATTTCTTCTTGACGATTGTCATGGATCCCAAATCGACAAACCTTCATTATAATAACTGGAATATACGAACAATCTGTTTTACTAAGATGAATAGCCATCTACTACCCAATCTGTCAAGTAAATTCTAAGATCATTGGGGATACAAATTCTTCAAAAATGTCTACTGATAAACATTCATTCATTTGAGGCTGCTGTAAGAATGAGACTTGCTCTATTTTTGAATACTGGGTCTTACTGTTCGCTAACTAAAGTCAGATAAGGAAAACCAAGAAATCTTCTTTTTTTCGGGGTGGGGGAATGCAACGTCACATCTTCAGCGAAGTCAGCAGGTCGGATACAATGAAGCCTCGGTCCAGATTCGACCCATGAACCGTGGGTCACCGACCCTTGATCTATGAGATCATAGGTGTACGGTCTCCAAAGCAATTCTCGGGCAACTGAGGTTATTTTGCAGTGCCTTTTCTTACTTGGAGAAATATGAACAAATTATGCCTGAGCTAAAATTGAAACAGTGAGAGGAAAGAATCCCTGGCCTAACAACAATTAATAGACAAACACATATGTAAATAATTAAACAGTGAAACAAAATATACGTAGGTACATTAATAAATCCGTGTCTTGATGACTGGAAAAGCATTTATCTCAAAAATGTTTAATCTCCAACATTCGTTTCTTCCTTGAGATTATATATAATTCAGGAATGACTATTGTTTGCGTGGATAAGATATTATATAGTGAACATTTTAGATCAATACCCATATCATTACTACTGGTATGGTTTCAGATTCATTGATCAAGCCTTGTAATCGAACGTAAACCTAAAGAAAATTGGTTATAAAAGTTCTAAAGTACATATAAAACAAAATATAAAAGGTAGATCTGGTTATTTTTTCTTATAAAAACTTTTGGTGACCGATGTCTCCGGGCAGCATGTCATGTTAGAAATTATCAATTAAAAAAGTTGTTCACTCAATAGGAACTGTCTTTTGGCAGGTTGATATGTTGATAAATGTGAAATATAAAATATCATGTCGTTCAAAAAGGGAGACAATCATTTTCCGGTATGTCTTGTCGTCTGTGGGTATCTTTGCATATGCTGTACAGTAGGGTGTAAGGCCAAAGGATAATAACGAGAATAACGAATTTGTGACACCTCTTCCCTGCATGCTTTTTTAACTACGTGATTTACGTAGCAAAGACCTCATGCAAGTGAATAGCATATAGTGTTATCACGCCTTCTCATTATTACCCATTGGAAAGGGAGTCGTAAATAAATACAGTCTGATACAGAGCTACGAGAAATTATTTCAAATTAGATCTCCTGATATTTGATCAGTATGAGATCTTATGTTTAGTTCTAGAGGGAAGGAAGTAAATTACTTCAGCTTCCGGTTCTGGAGTGTCTCAACAGAAAAATTACCAATTCTTGGAGTCAATCTACTACGGCGTATGACTTTTATTCAAAGCGTGACTTTTTAATAGACTATCATAACTCTTAGCAACCATTTCCAGATCAGGATATTTGTGCCAATCTTGTTATTGTTACGGGCAACAATGGCCATTCTGACATAATCATAACTGGAAATATTGACCAATATTTTTTCTTGCTCAAGGCATTGCTCCTTCGAATTCCTTTTAAAATGCCAACTCTAACATGCATTTACGAGGAAATAGCCGCCATCAAATGTATGCCGCTCGCTTTGAGTCATAATTTAAATGCATGAATGGTTTCTTGCTAAACGTAGCTATTATGCGTCAGCTATATTTACAGCATGTTTCTATTGCTATCCACTCAAAATTGAGATCGAAACATGAGAAAAATTGCCATATTTAATGGTAAACAATTCTATTTTTGCTTAAGGAGATATGCATGCGTACATTTACGCCTGTTCCTGTGCACGTGTGTCCAACTCTTTATGCTTTGATACACACACAAATATATATATATATATATATATATATATATATATATATATATATATATATATATATATGTATATATATATATATATATAAATATATATATATATATATATATATATATATATATATATATATATATACTCAGCTGGATGGATAAATAGCAGGAGTACGAATTATGCAAACATGGCATCTACCAAGGAGAGAGGAATTTCACACCCCTGATAATAAAAAAAAGACCAACTTTCAACTGGGGCTAAAAAGATGGTTCACTACCCCAACTACGAAACGATCCCAGCTTTGAGTCTCAGGTCATACTTCAATTGTCTCACGGACGTGTAAGAACAAACATGACTGTGTTTTGAAAAATATGTTCAAGTGTTGGTCCCTCTTACCTCAGCTGTTTTTAAAGACGGCTATATCCGGAAACGGCCAGAGTTTTTTCTTTTTAATTTACTGGAATTCTCTGAGTAAATATCGATAAGAATTTCAAAAAACATCAAAATCAGCCATTGGTTTTCATGATCAGATTCCTCTCGTGTGGAACTATTTCCCTACTCATCGATCCTTGAATTCTTGTGACTGTCTGATGTCACCAAATTTTCAGTATCTAGGAGCAGAGGGATCTGATTACAAAACTCAAATGTTTTATTTTTCTACAATGTACAAAACTTAATCGGCAAGATAGAATAGAGATTGGGTCTTTTTCGGTCATTTATTCATTTACGTCTGCTAACGAAGTTAAAGAGGCTTAATTATTCGGTCTGACTCCTCTTTGCGTCTGTCAGTCTATTGACCCGTTCTCTAAAAGAATATTTCAATTTAATTTTGTGGAAGGATTGACCATGGGGTGAAATAAAGTTGGTCTAATTTTGATGCAGATTCAGGTATGTTGTTTCAATTTAAAAAAAACATCTCTGTAGACGTCAATAGTTTTCCATGCAATATCCCTCAAATGCTGCCAATGGATTGAAATTATATTTTGTGGAAGGATTGGATATTGGCTCCAAAAAAATGATTTTTTTTTACGGATGAATGCATGCACAAGTTACTTATTCTTTCAATGACGTTGACAGATATACACTTTCATAGTACATCTATTCTCTTACATGGAACCCCATGCATAAGAAAATTGTGTAAATTAGGCACATATGAGTTGAATGAAGTTCTTTATGCCGGTAAAAAATATGAATAACTTGCCATCACAGTCAATAGTTGAACAATGGTGACATCAACTTCTGGGGTCCAAATTCAATCAAGGAATGAATACGGTCTTAATAAATAAAATTCATTCATGATGAGACAAACATTTTCCAATTGTGAATATCTCCAATGTGAACAGAGAACATCTAGAAATATCTAGATTCATAAAAACATTACTAGGAGAGGTCTTGTGGAGTACTGATGCAAATATTGTTAACAGAACAATATGGCCAGATACACTGGAACATAAAATCAACGCATAAACAATCAAACACATCTGAAAAAGGATAGAACCCTTCTCCAATTTTTTTAGGGAACGGTTATTCATCTCAGCGTCCAATTGTAAGCGTTTTCCCATCTAGTCACATATTCACAATAGAATGGCATCCTTCTGCAGTATCTTTTATCATCATTTAAGATTAATGGACGGATGAGTCAGGCTTGTCATCCAATGGAAACCGTTGCCTGACCAACGTAATATGGCAGCATGCCATGGACAAAGTGATCAATCAAAAAATTGGAGAAAAAAGGATGATCAATGAATAAATTACTTTTGTTGCGTTTTGTTCGCCAGTTATAACTAAAATTATTCGAAATAAAAAAAAAGCGTTAAAGTTGCCAGGCACGTGTTAAAAATTAATCTTTCCCTACTAAACACTTATTTTTCTTCTTTCTTCCTTCTTCCTTGTGAGGGATTAGAAAACGAGAAGAAACAGTTTTTTTTCCCCAGATATAAGGAGTAAAAGTTTGAATTGTCAGCCTGCTGCATTCATTTGTGTGGCCCTGTATGCACGATACATACATAGATAGATAGTAGGCCAGACCAACTAAAAAAGGAGAAACTTACAGTTTTGATTGACGGTCTTTAAACAAATTTCGTTACTTAGCGTTATAACACCTTCTGACTCGCATCGAATAGCAAAGTAATTTTAGTTGTCAGGCAATACTTTCCTTGAACAGGCAATTCTTTTCAGGAACAGGCTATTCTTTTCTTTAACAATTGACACCAATTAATCAGTCTGCGTTGAATTATTAATTATTTTCCTTATTATTCTCTTTACAAAAGCATTGAACATGTCTTCAGCTATTCAACAGTCGTCCAGCAGCATTCATATGAAAGAAGAAGACTAGATATAAATAATTTTTCGATTATCAAAAATAGGTGAAAGTATATATATATATATATATATATATATATATATATATAGAGAGAGAGAGAGAGAGAGAGAGAGAGAGAGAGAGAGAGAAAGAGGGAGGGAGGGAAAAAAGTCGAAAGATTGAGAGAGAGAGAAAGAGAGGGTGCGGGCACCAGGTGACCAGGTACAGCCAGTCTAACGTTATTCGGAAAGGGAATCGGCACTGACACTACTGATTCAATGTGACCCACTTCAATCAGACTCAAGTTACTTAGTTAGAACACACACACACACACACACACACACACACACACAAATACATTAGCTCACATACATGATAGTTGTAGAGACATTTTATTTGGAAACATATTTTGTTCAGCGACGGACGTGGTTGGCCGTTTGATTTTCCTCTCCGGTGCCGGAAGGAAAATGCTTCCAAATAAATTGTCTGAACATTTTTCACATTCAGTTTCTCTCTTTCTCTCTCTGTCTCTCCCTCTCTCTCTCTTTTTTTTCTCTATCTATCTATTTATCTATCCATCTATCTAAATATATATATATATATATATATATATATATATATAGTCAAGCAACCTTTGCAGCTCTCATCATCAAACACTGAAAACGTTTTCAATGGATGTTTTGTGTCATTCAATTCATATATATATATATGTGTGTGTGTGTGTGTGTGTGTGTGTGTTATTAGAAAACGGACCCACTTGTATATTCCATGATTTGACAATTTTCCTTGTTTTCTTGACAAACTATTTGATGGCAATATAGAAATTATGTGAAAACATACCGAAACTTTATAATTCCGAAATTCAACACCATCCTACCACCATTTTCATCTTTGAGAATGAGTTGTTTTTTTTCAAATAGTCCGTTGTATTTTCTCCAATAAGGCTTTTTAGAATTAAGCATATCGCTCCATTATTTCACAATCAGAAATTCATGATGATTTCTAAGTATTCTTATTAATATTGGAGATAAAAATACAAATCCACATCGAGGACGAGTCACCAAATAGTTCGCCTTAGCAAAAGGATTTCTCCTTCGATGCAGCGCCTTCTGAGAGAATCTTCTGCCAAAGAGTCGATGGCTTGGGAATGTACTCAAGTTCATCTCCTCACCAAACCCTGGGGCTTCACGGAAGATTTTGGGACAGACGAGCTCGCACAAAAACGTCTTCCATCAACAACACCTCAGCTAAGATAAAAAACTATAAACTTTTCTTGCTTGAAGTCAGCAGCAGTTATTGTAGTTAAATCATTTGATAAATGATAAATAAAGATTTAAATTGGATTAGAGCCAGTTTTACTTTTCTTAGACTAATATGTTATGATAGATTGATATTTGGCTCGTGAAACTGCTCAATCGATTGATAAATCGTTATCTTAATAAGTCATTCGCCTTGTTTTGATGATACTCACGACCAAGTTATATTCATTGACCTTGAAGTAGTTAAGCATCAGAGTGATTTCCGTTGTTCAGTTCCGTCTCCAAGAACAACTTCGGTACACAATGAATACCATATCAGTGACAAGTCGTTCAAGTAGATATACCCGTGTTTGAAGGACAATATACACTGATTCAAAAAGGTTAATCATCTCGAGGAATTCATTCGGCCACAATTGGCTTGACATGTGCTTCAAAAGGAATTTCGAAGCGAATATTGGTTCTAGCGCTCTCGGCAAGGGTAAATAATTGAAATGCCATCAACAATTCATAGTCCCGGGTTCGATCACCGGTATGGCACACTGGAAGAAATTTGCAGCCAGCAGCTAATTGAGTTAATCTTGAACTGCATGATTCTGCTGGAGGTATCCTTTTGGTGGACCTGCATCCTGCCAAAGTTGGTGTGAAAATAAATCTGTAATAATGAAACTCTCAGAAAAGGGAAGTGATTGAAAAGTCAAATGAAATATACTGTGATCCCGTCCCCGGTGGGACTTGGGACGAATGCAAAAAGTTTTGATTCCCACTTAGTTTCTCAGAGACTCTCTAACTTGACCAGCCAGATTTATATTTATCAAACTTACATTTATCTGCTAATTGCATATGATATTTACAGATGTTTACTTATGGAATATTGTTCACAATAATTATTTGAATTGAGAAAATCAGATGGAGGCAGTTATAACTTAATCGGGGATGGTTGCAACATATCAAAAATTCATACATTTCATCAATCATTCTTGATATCTGATTCTATGAGTATATTATTCAGGAAATTTGCATTGTTTTAAATTGATATCATAGTATCATTTACATATAATAATGCTATAATATCCATTGATGAAATAAAAGTATTTTGTTTGATAATGTATAGAACATATGCTTACCTTGAGTCACTTAGTTTTTGTAACAAATGCTATTCAATCCATCCAAAATTCTGTGTTGGATAGAACAATTGGCAATGCAACATTGTCATCTCCATCATCATCAGTCTCTTAATGTCCGTCGTAAGACATTGACCTTACCTAAGATTCGCCACAATTCTCTATTGACGGGCGTCGCAGAGCCAGTATCTTTTAATTTTATCCAGTTCATCTCTCCATTTTGTATTCTGTCCAACTCAGATTTGCATATGATCTCTAGGGATCCATGTCGTGAGTTGTGATTTCCATCAGTTGTCAGTCATTCATACAACATGGCCTGCTTGCTATTTAAGTATTTTTAGTAGATTGTATGATGTCTTAGACACCCGTTTTCTTCCTTGTATACTGTGCTGTCGAGTGATTTATCCATGTGAGGTTAAGCATCTATATAATCACTGTCCCACCACAGTAATATGTGACACAAGGTCGGGCTTAACGTGGGAAGAAATTGGAGCAAACCTTCCAAAAATGGCTCCAGCCGACGTGGCTACGGTTGAAAAGCTCATCGAAATGGCTAGACAACGTCACCTGCGAAAGCATCCACCAGGGGACCTGCTCCTTTAAGTGCAATGGAGCAGTGCTGCCCCAGGGAAACTGAGACCCTGCAGCTGGGCCGAGTAATAATGAGAGAGCCGAAGGACGAGTCCAAAGGCTCCCCAATGCGCTTATCAAACGCAGCCTCAGTGAAACCTCATTGACTAACGCTTGCACCGGCACACTCGGTCTTTGATGCCAACCACACCACAATCTCTAGCCCATTCAACGGGCAAGTGTCAGTACCGACTCCTCGGTCTATGCCGTGGAACAGACACTACACTTTGATCCCGAAGGAAAGGCCAGAAAAATGTGAGGTTGCACATGAATGTCTGATGTGCAGGTTGCATACTTTTCAGTCAGCAGGTCTGTCTCTTGGTTAGGTTCCATAGTTTAGCTATATACGTGACCATTGGGAAGAAACATCGGTTGTGTACTCTTTTTTTTTAGTTTTATTGGTATCGACTAGTTTTTGAAGGTTGAGTTTGCTCTGCCTAAGGCTTGCCATCCTAGGTTGATTCTTCACTTGATCTCTTCCTAAACTGCAAATAACTCAAAGAATATATTTGCCACACTCCAGTGAATGTGAACCGCAACCTTGTGTTTTTTTACAGATAAACAGACATCCAAAAATGACAATTTCTTTCTCAACCTTTTTTCAAAATTCTGCAGGTTCTTGGAAACAGATTGAGGCAACAGTTTCTAGCCATTTCAAACACTAAAAAACACAT
The DNA here is from genome assembly GCA_963457665.1 of Thysanoteuthis rhombus. NCBI lineage: Eukaryota > Metazoa > Mollusca > Cephalopoda > Oegopsida > Thysanoteuthidae > Thysanoteuthis > Thysanoteuthis major. The sequence continues at coordinate 78,139,993 of OY735200.1, forward strand.
GTTAGCTAGACATACTGACTTCGACACATGCTAACCATGTCCCTTACTGATCAACAAAACGAAGATTTTAGCGGCCACTGAAGTGAGAGAAAAATTCAGCTCATGGTATAATTACTTTTCCACCCTTGAAAGATTTTTTTTTCTTTTTTTGCTAGATGCAACAGTAGGCCTTGAATGTGTTTTCTGTCATCCTGCTGTGGGTAGGCTCTAATTTTCAATTTTTTTTTATCGGAAGTATAACATTTGCTGGTCCCTACTTGGTACTGTCCACAGCCTTTCCTTTCTCCAATCGGAGTCGTCTCTTGGAACAAAGGCGCTTTACTATATTCATTAAGCTGAATTATATCCTAGTGCATTTCCCTTTAAGGGTTAAATTTCTACTGCTGTCATTTCTATTTCATTATAAAGTTGTTCTACCAAGGTTACACGATTAGTTTTTTTTCTTTCCGTTCTAGGTTTTGACACGTACTAACCTGTATGAATACTCATTCCTATAATGCAGTACTAATTCAGTAAAACGTACTGAAGATCGAAATAAATGATTATGTACGTCAGTAAAAAAATGGAATTAAGCAGCATAGCGGTTTTCAGCACGAAGGGCCGTTTCAACGAACCGAGTTCTCGATTGAACTGTGTCTACATATGTTCACTTCACGATTCGCTCTTACAGAGTAGATAAAGAAACTTTATAACTTCTTCCCATTGTCAGATGTCTTGACAAAGGTTTCGACACTGACCACGTAGCTGACTGTAGAGAGAATAGAAAAGGATTTTTCATTGCTTCGGATTCCACGTGACCCTGAATGAAAAAAAAGTCTTGCGTGACTTGGAGATCAAACGGGCACCGCAGCTAACGATCCTACGTGATCCGGTACAGCCAGTGTCACGTTCTTCAGAGAGGAGACGTTCACCACTGCTATCGATTCCACGTGTCTTAGAAAAACCAGTGTTATATTCCTTTGAGATGAGACAGGCAACGCTGTTTGTTATGCTATTTAACCCTATGGAACCAGTTGCACGCTCTTTGGGGATAAAAACGGACCCGGTGCGACAATTTCCTTTAACCGACCAACTAAATTATAGGGAGTGGGATCAATTGCAAACCAAATGCAGTCCCCAGATAGGCCGGTAGCAAGTGATTGTTTGTCAAGAAAATCAGTCTTGGAAAACGTCGGATTCACCCGGGCTCTTTTCTCTCTATCATTGTCTCTATTTTTCTCATCATTCATTCCTTCAGTCGTGTTGTTTGACCATTACAATATTTACTGTACTTTATCCCTCCACTTAATTTTTAATCCTGTTAACCATCTACCAAAACTGTAAGCAAGTGGAAAGCTTTAATATTTCTAAATGTATTTGAAATTGGACTGGAATATTCAGCTAAATCCCAAAACAGATAGATCTGAAAACAAAACAACCTCTTAAAAAAGGCAGAAAGGAAAGACACATTATCCTCCTCATTCAGCTAGGCGTAGACCGGCCATAAAACTTGGATTAAAAAACAGAAAATTTTCAATCATCTTATAATAGAATGTATCTTTCGTTTTCTGTCTTTTGAGGGGGGTTGTCATATTAATATGAATGATAATTTTCTTGCTGCTTGCAGTTCGAGTGACCGATGGATTCTTTAACAATGTAAGAAGAAAAATGAAAAACTTATCCTGACTATAATAAGATCTCCCTACCCCCTTGCTAGCTGATGCCAGATGAAATTAAACGAGATAAGTAAACCTGTGGACTATGTCTAAGAACTGCAACCAACATTCCTAACCACTACGCAATAACATCTTGTCACTATAAGGCATTATCTATTGATCATCCCTCGTAAGAAATTTTCTTTCTACTTTGTTCGAAACTACTCGTGGTTCTCTTTTGTGAATAAATAACAAAGAAGCGAAGAAATATTCATTGCTATTTATGAAATCAGAAAACTAGATCAGATTGTCTGAGATGGGGGGTCAGTAACCATGGCTGAATCATTGGAGATGAAAGCAGCGATAGTTGTCCCCAGGGGAACAATGAGCAGATATATAAAAGATGGTCACCTGAGTGGATTCGGCATTATTCGAATAAAAAGAAAAGACATCAATTTTAGATGATCTGAAAAGACCTGTATTGAAAGAAGGTAAACCTTTGATTCTTTCCCAAAAGGGAGGCTTGGACTTATTCTTACTTGTTTGTTTGTTTTGCCATTCCGGAAACATTTACCTATATCGTCACTGCTCCAACTTCGGGTTATATCTGAGTAGAGGTTTATAAAACTCACCAAACTTTTTTAGTTCCAAGCATAAGTTGCATGTACTTTGGGGCAATACCTTTTATCTCTGCTATTCCTTCCCAAACAAAAACTATTCCTGCCACTCCTCAATTGATTATATCGAAGTGGCAGGGGTAGTTTTCGCATCAAATTATTTCATTAAAGTATGGGGGAGTGGCAGAGAGTTTGTTTATGTTTGAAAACAAATACTTTTAAGAACAGTACGTTTAGATTTTGCATCAGAATAATCCAATTAAGAAGATGTCAGGATAGGTTTTTCGTCAAAATATTCGATTAAAAAGTGGCAAAGATAGTTTTTGCATCGAAGTATTCCATAATCCTGTGACAGACATGAATTTATTCAACATTTCCTTGTTTGCTACCATGTATAATTGTAATGTTTTAAACCATGTGATGAGTTTTCCGGTGAAAGAAAAAAAAATGATGAATATGGATAATCTTCATATCATAATTAAAACTGTTTTATCTCTATACAAATCATCTGATATGCACAATACGATATGTGTTAAATGTTGTACGTACGTAAAGATGTCAAAAAAGATATTTTGAAAACTTAAACGAGCCTGTGATATCTAGGAATTCCATTTATCTCACATTCAATATGAAAGTGTCTACTCTCTCGCCGTTCTGCATTTTGTAATTATTTCTTTACACATTCGAATTGAGTTTCACCATCTCTAAAAAGAACAAAACTGCTTCGTCTACGGCTGCAAAAAGTTATAGGACCAATTTGGGAAAACGTCAAACGTGTAAATGTAGAGGCATCTCTGAACATCCATACATAATCTGCAGTTGTTCCCAGCAACTGCTTGTAGAAACCACCCGTGGGAAGCTCGTTGACGACATTTTTTCACCAACCTTGTGGAAGCTACAAGGGGTTCACGGTACTTTTTTATGCTTTGAGGTGTCAAATATAAATTTCCTTTTTTTTAATTAATGAGTAATTTTCCATCAAATTATGGGAAACTTAACTATTAAATGATGATGTCTTAATTTCTGATTATTTGTGCACTGTTGACTGTTACTTCGTTGCTTTTACTCTTTGCCTTCCACGAGTATTTTGCATCGGATCCTTTAATATTGCAGTGGAGCAGACCGGACCATAATTTTGAGGGCACGTTGGATCACTTCGGTTAAGTTGTTGAGCATAGGATGTCAGATATTGAAGATAGTTTGCTTGTGAAACTGTTTGCTGTTTGCAGTAAACAATTTTACTATGTAGCTCAAGTAATTGACGAGGGTAATACGGGGTTCATTTATAGCTATTCAAGCCAATCCAAGAAAATGCAGTGCATTTGTTAATTCCAATGTCAACACCTCAAACGTTATCAAAGAGAATGTTGTCGTATCCTTGACACTACCAATCTCAGTTGGAGGTACGAGACTTGCATAGTCAATTGTGTATTTTCTGTATACCCAGCAGCATTCAACTTCCAGTAGGTTAACAAAGTAATCCTAATTAGGTCCTGTGGAAGCTAGACTACCACTTTATACCAAACAGCTCAAGTCGTTGATAGCAATTACGATACTTATTGAAACTAGTAACTTTCTGAAAATTCCAATCGCAAAGTTGAAATGTATTTTAGTGGTTCCAGAACCAGAATTTACAGTTTATTTTCCCAATTTTCTCTCCTTGGTTCATAGTGCTCTTCATAATGACCTTATGGCAGACATATTTGAATCTCAATTTCTTTTTCAACAACATTTCTGGAATTGATATAGGCTTACATTCAGCAAGATGTAATAAAATCATCCTGTGTAAGAATCTGGGACTCAATCACAAAAGTAGTTACCTGATGATAAGAACTTTAAAAAGTGGACCAAGGTGCCCAATACATCCCTACACGCTGTGGTGTGTATCGTAGTGGAATACTTTTCCTGATCATGACTCTTACAGCATGTTTGATCCTCAACAGTTATCTCACACGTATCACTGTGTTGGCCGGATGGTTTTGCAGACTATCGCTACTGCCATGATTTACGTTCTCATTGAGTACAGCTCACCTAATCATCCACAGCTTCCTCGAGATGATCTTCAGAAGCCCAGACTGGGAGAGTAAAAGAATTAAAATAGACGGCGAGTATCTGAGCAACCTCAGATTTGTAGAAGACATTGCTTTTTTTTGCAGAGAACCTACACGACCTCCAAGTAACGATCGATGAACTAAATGAAGAGACAAGAAAGTGGGACTACACATGAACTTCAGCAAGACGAACATCATGTGCAACAACCACATCGGAGATAAAAACAAGATCAAAATGGAGGACACGGAACTGGAGAAAGTAGATCACTACATCTACTTAGGACAACAAATCTCCACGAGGTCCTGAAAAAAAAAAATCAAGCGAAGAATTACACTAGGATGGCAAACCTTTGGCAGAGCATGCTCAACCTTAAAATAAGAAGATCCCATTAATCTTAAAAAGAAGGGTTTATAACCAATTCATCCTCGCAATAGTTACTTATGGAGCTGAAACGTTGACCTAACCAAGAGACGGATCCGCAAATTGAAAACCATGCAACGTACACATGAAATAATTATGCTGGGCCTCACATGGAGAGACCACAGGAGAGCACAGTAGATCCGAGAAAAGACAACAGTTAGGGAAATCATAGAATCCATTAAAAATCTCAAATGGCTGTGGGCTGGCCGTTATGCGAGAATCGCAGACAACCAATGGACATCACAGCTCACGACATGGATCCTCCCAGACCACATGCACAACCGATGATGATGATGATGATGATGATGAACCAATAGTCTTGTGCCGGACTGAGCTAAACTAAGACAATACTATAAATATGAATATTTTATACGAACATATATATATATATATATATATATATAGAGAGAGAGAGAGAGAGAGAGTGAGAGAGAGAGAGAGCTATAGAGAGAGAGAGAAAGAGAGAGAGAGAAGGAGAGAGAGAAAGAAAGATAGGTAGATGAATCGATCAATAAGTCTATAAACTGACACGTATTTTATTGGCTGAACATATCTCAAATATTCATTAAATAATGTTGGTTTGCTTAAGTAATATTCGCCACTGATTCAAGTACATTATCAAGAAAGGAAATCCTGTCCAGAAGTAAATGTTTTTTGGATGAAATAAATCCTTTAGTTTATCATTAGGTTGAGGATTTTCAGTTCTGTTTATGAATGTACATAATGTCATACCCGTTGATTTGGTCAGTTGTCATTTGATTTATGAATTTATTTGTTTTGGTAACAATACTTATAGAGACATACGCTAACTGTAGTTTTTTTTTGTTTTTTTTTTAATATGTCCATTCAATTGATTTATCTTGGTGTTATCCACCTTGGACTCCAAATAGTACGTGTTGGTTCTTGCAAATACGAGGTGTTATACAACAGTATAGACATTTGGACTGCGTGAGTGAAATGAATGTAGCACTGGCTCTTGGGACTAACCTTTGTGAGTGGTACTCATTATGATGAATTTTTTTACTAAAAACATTCAAGGTAGTACCTTGTTCATATTCACACACTCACACACGCGTACATGAATACATGTATACGCACACACACACACACACATACACACACATACATGAACGAATAAAGACATGCACACATGCAATATTTGTCACTACTGATCAGTCTTTTCACCCGTCATGATCGATGGATAACTATTTTTTTCCCTGTTTTCCTCGTGTTCTTATACCACTTGGGTTTTTTTATGTTGTGTTTTTTTTTTGTTTACTACCCTTTCCTGTGTATATGGCCTAGTTGTTAGGGGACGGTTTTTCGCCCCGATCATGCTTATTCAGTTCAGGGTTAGGGGAATGATTGAGTGATTTTAGATGGGTAAAATGTTCGTTGTAGGCTGGTGGAGAAACTGTTGTAAATTGGGTTCTTATATTTTACAGGAGCAGATGGGGCAGTGACGGTGTTAGATTTTTTTTTATACATTTAAAATTTCAGTGAAGCTGGTTATTTTGTAATTATTATAATTATTATTATTATTATTTATATCATCATTATTATTGTTGTTGTTGTTGTTGTTGTTGTTGTTGTTGTTTTTCACACCAGTTGCCCACTGGTCACAACTGAAGACTGAGAGAAAGCAAGTCTCCTGAGGTCTCCAGCCCACCTCTCCACATTATCACAGTCCAAAGCAATACTGTGGTTTACAGTTTCACGCAGGTTATCCGGTGGTTATGGCTAAGGACTGAATTACGGATAGTTCTCCCAGGCCCCCTTCTCATATCTCCCTTACCTATCACAGTAGCACTGTGGTATGTACTTCTACCATTATTTATGGTGTGTATTGTGTAGGTGTGGGATTTTTTGTTTTGTCTCTTTCTGCTCTTGTCTTCCCTTTGTTAGGCAACTGCTAACAGCTTGGATCGTAAATTACATATTTCGTGTCCTTTTCCTATTCCTCATCAAATATGTGGTCTATATGGTCTTGGACCTTCCTTTCATCCCGAGTTCTAGCAATATTCTTCTTCTGCTTCTTCTTCTTCTTCTTATTATTATTATTATTATTATTATTATTATTATCATTATTATTATTATTATTATTATTATTATTATTATTATTATTATTTGGAATCTCACACCAGTTGCCTGGTGGTAACCGCTGGAGTTTGAGTGACAGCAAGTCTCCTCAAGTCTCCAGCCCTCCACTCCTAGTACTCATAGGTCGCAGTAATTGTGCAATTTACAGTTTCACACCGGTTGCCCAGTGGTTATCGCTGAAGGCTGAGTGACAATAAGTCTCCTCAGGTCTTCAGCTAACGTCTCCTCTCTCTTTCGCATATCATGACAGAGCTACGATTCGTTGCAGTCCTTATATCTCGAGCACTTTCCTCAGTATCCGTGCAGTTCCCAGCAGTGCTGTGGTCTGTACGGTCTCTATCCTCCCCCTAATCCCGATCTCCTCCAGTCTCTCCCTCAGCGTTTTGGGGACAGTTCCTAGTGCTCCCACTATGACCGGTACTACCCTGGTTTTCATGTTCCACATTTTCTTTAACTCCCTTGCTAGGTCCTGGTATTTTTCCCTTTTTTCACCCTCCTTCTTTTTTACTCTATGGTCTGCAGGTACAGCAACGTCTACTATTTGGCAGGCCTTCCTTTTTTTGTCTACTATTACTAAGTCCGGCCTTCTTGCCTGGATGAGGTGGTCAGTTTGGATGTCAAAGTCCCACAGTAGTTTGTGGTTGTCATTCTCCAAAACTGCCTCTGGCTTGTGCTGATACCACTTTTCCCCATGGTTGAATCCCATTTGTTTACTTAGTTCCCAGTGTATCATCGTTGCTACTCTATCGTGTCTATGCTTATACTCCTTCTGGGCGAGTTGGCTACATTCACTAGTTATGTGGTTTACTGTCTCATCTCTTTCACCGCACATGCGGCATTTGCTGTTTGTCTGTGTTCTGTCGATTTTTGCTTTTATGTAGTTTGTCCTTATGCTTTTGTTTTGGGCTGCCATGATGAGCGATTCTGTTTCTCTCTTAAGGTTTCCCTTTCGTAACCACGTCCATGATTTCTCGTCTGCTATATCTTTTATCTGTCTTTTAAACTCGCCGTACAATTTTTTCCTTTCCCACTTTTCTTTTCTAGTTTGCTGTACTGTTCCATTGTTTTCTACTTTATTGTTTGTTGCACTATCCCTCGCGCTCTTTATGATTTCTTCACTATTTGTTTGCACATATCTATCTAGGACTACTTTAGCTCTCTGGACACAATCTTCTATGCTGATGAGCCCCCTACCACCTTCTTTTCTCTTAACGTATAGCCTATCTGTATCATCCCTAGGGTGTAATGCTTTATGCATCGTCATAAGTTTCCTTGTTCGCCTATCCATTGATTGGAGCTCTTCCTTTGTCCATCCTAGGAATGGTCCTGTATACCTAACTACTGACACAGCCCAGGTGTTCATTCCTTTTATTAGATTTCTGCTATTTAATTTGGTTTCTAATATTTTCCTTATCCTTCTGAGGTATTCTCTCTTAATTTTCTCCTTCATCTCTTCCCGTTTTATCGTGTCACATTCAAGGACACCTAGGTACTTGTATCAGTCTTGTGCAGTCAATGCCCTAATCTTGTTGTTGTCCGGAAGTTCAATTCCCTCAGTCATTGAAAGCCTTCCTTTATGCATCACCATGATTGCACATTTTTCTATCCCAAACTCCATTCCTATGTCCTCACTATATTCCCTCACTTCGTTGAACAGAGTCTCAAGCTCTCCCCTGTTTTTTGCAAACAATTTAATATCGTCCATGTACATTAAGTGGTTGACCTTTCCTTTTGTTTTAGAGAAGTGGTATCCTTTGCTGTTTTTCAGGATTCTGTTAAGCGGTATCATTGTTAGAACAAATAATAGTGGGGACAACGAGTCCCCTTGGAAGATCCCCCTTTTTATCCCTACCTCGGCTAGTTTGTCCCCTGCGGCTCTCAAATCTACTTTCCAGTCTTCCATTGAATTACCAATGAATTTAACCACCGGTTCGCTAATTTTGAACATTCTAAGGCATTCGAGTATCCAGCTATGTGGAATCATATCGTATGCCTTTTTGTAATCTATCCATCCCTTTGCGATATTCTTTCTCCTTTTCCATACTTCTTTTAAGATCATCTGGTCTATGTAGAGTAAATTGTTTGCCCCTTTGGTTCCTATCCTACACCCTTTCTGTTCTTCTGGTAGTAGCCCCCTTCTATCCATTGACATGTATATTCTCTCTGCTATTTGCCCGGTCAGGATTTTCCACATAAGTGGTAGGCAAGTGATTGGTCTATAGTTGCTTGCTATGTTCCCCTTTCCCGGGTCTTTTTGGATGAGGGTGGTTCTGCCTTTAGTCATCCATTCTGGTGCTTTGCCTTCATTTAGACAATTTTGGAGTAGGTGGGTGAGTCTGCCGTGTAATGTGGTGAACTTTTTGAACCAATACCCATGGATCCCGTCGGGACCCGGTGCTTTCCAGTTGGCTACTTTCCTAAGAGTATGTTTCAATGTGGTTTCATTCAGTACTATTGGTTCTCCCTTGTCTATATCTTCTAGTTCTTTTCTCATGTTCCCTAACCATTGCGGTGTTACATTGTGTCTTTTTGGGTGCCCCCATATGCTATTCCAATAGTTCTTGGCCTCTGTGGCATCTGGTTTTATGTCCTGCCTTTTTTCCCCAATTAAATCTTGGTAAAACTTTTTCTCATTGTTTTGGAATGTGCGATTTTGTGTGTATTAGGCCGTTCTTAGTCTGTATCTTTTTAGTCTTGCCTCTTTGGCTAGTCTTTTCTGGTGTAGCTCTTCGACTACAGTTGCGATGCCTTTTTGCGCTACCTTATATTTGTTATAAAGTCTTACTCGTGGTCTGTCTGTGTGTGGTGTATTTCTAAGCAGTACTTCGTCTCTCTGTAGTTGGGAGATCTGCCTTTGTAACCTTCTCTCCCAGTTGGGTTTCCCTTCCCTATTATTGCTCAGGTTCCTATCTTGTGTTGTGAAGCTTTGTGCTACCATTTTCGCCCCTGCGTAAATTAGGTTGTTGAGTTCTAGGAGGGTGTCTGTTTCTATGTGCTGTAAGAGGCAGTTGACCTGTTCGGTCACTTCTCCGACTTTCTTTCTGTCTTTGTCTCTTAGGGAGGGGAGTGTTGTTTTCTCTCCTCGCATGATCTCTTTCAAAGCTTGTATTTTGGTTTTCTCTTCTTCCGTTGGTGCCTAGTCATCACCCTCTGGTGCGTAGCTTACTGTGGGGGTCTCATGGGGGATTATTCTAGTTTTGTTATTGGTACTAGTTGTGCTGGGGGGCATTCTTCAGATGTGTCACCTGAATCTCTCTCTACATTAATGCGAATCTCTAGTAGTTCAGTCTCAGACAGCCATTTCTTCTTTTGAATTTGCTTTACTTGGTCAGCAAGGCGTTGGTTCGATACTTCCACAGCAGATTTTTCCCTCCATATTTGGAGCATACGCTCTCTATAAGATCGCACTGAAGGCTTGCTTTTATAGTAACAGTACATAACTAGTCTATTCTATTCCCTTGTCCATCTCTTTCTCTTGTTCTTTATAGCAGTCACCCCGTGAGGACTGCGCTTTCCCTGGGTGTCATTAGTGGTATACGAGTTTTGGCCAACAGTAGCTGTGTGACGACTGTGTCCCTCCTGAAGGCCATTAAGGGTACACGAGCCGAGATTTTGGCCAGCAGTCACAGGATGACGACCGGGTCCCTCCTGGTGGCTAACAAGGGAACACCTGCCGGTTACGACACACAGGTCTTGGATCTGTGCCCCGTTTTTTGCAGTAAAATGGTTTGGTTGTACTGTCATGATAGGGGTCTTTGGTTCTTTGGAGGTAGTACCAGACCTTGGTGGGTTGGTTAAGACCGATGTGAGTCGGAAGTAACCCAAGAGCCCCACCGGCCCTTTTGGTTCTTTTAAGGTAGCGCCAGACCTTTGTGGGTTCATTGAGACCGATGTGCACAGTGGTAACCAAAGAGCCCCACCAGCTCCTACCACCCAGGGTATGGCCCCACAAGGACAAGCCATTCAGGCTTGCAGAGATATCTATCTAGTGATATGACATTTGCCTGATTGTTGAACTAAAGAAATAACACTAAGCCTTTTTTTGGGGAGGGGGGGTTACATACATTAAAGATCATATGTCTCCCTTAAATGTTATAAGTCTCGACTTAGTAATAAGTTTCGATATTCGTTGTTTTTTCTTCCAATGCCCGCTGGGTAGATGGCCAAGCGACCACAGCCAATTTATACTATACTAATCTCGGGGGCGGGGGGGAGGAGGTTGCAAGTGGAAAAGTTCATTCACACACATATATATATACTCGCCCCTCGCTTTTCTATACTTCTATGGGACAACTCATTTTGAATTATAAATTATAAATGTAATAATTTTAAATTTAATTTTAATTCCACTTACCCACGTGCAGGTCCAAGAAAGAACTTTTTCCGACTTGGCAGTGGCCTCTTCATTGCAAGAGAAAATTTCTCAGACTTCCAAAGAAAACCATCTCAGAGGTACAAAGATACCATCAAAATATCAAGAATAATCAACCAAAGTAAAATATCATTAAAATGTTCGAAAATAATCAGAGTTCATCTCAAAGCCAAATGTTAAGTATCATTAGAATCTAAAGAAAACTTCTTTAAATAAGCCCAGTATTATTATTATTATTATTATTATTATTATTATTATTATTATTATTATTATTATTATTATTATCATCATCATCATCATCATCATCATCATCATCATTATTATTATTATTATTATTATTATTATTATTATTATTATTTGGAATCTCACACCAGTTGCCTGGTGGTAACCGCTGGAGTTTGAGTGACAGCAAGTCTCATCAAGTCTCCAGCCCTCCTCTCCTAGAACTCATAGGTCGCAGTAATTCAACGATTTACAGTTTCACACCGGTTGCCCAGTGGTTATCGCTGAAGGCTGAATGACAATAAGTCTCCTCAGGTCTTCAGCTAACGTCTCCTCTCTCTTTCGCATATCATGACAGAGCTACGATTCGTTGCAGTCCTTATATATCTAGCACCTTTTTATTATTATTATTATTATTATTATTATTATTATTATTATTATTATTATTATTATTATTATTATTAGCAGGAGCAGCAATTTTATACCAGTGGGTAAATGGTTACCGCTGGAGGTTGAGTGATAGCAAGTCTCCTCAGGTGTGTAGCCCTCCTCTCCACACTGTCATGTACTTTGGTTAACAGTTTCACACCAGTTGCCTGGTTGTTATCACTGAAGACTGGGTGACACCAAGTCTCCTCAGGTGTCCAGCCCTCCTCTTATATCATTTTTCTCCCAACTATCAACTATCACAGCAATGCTGTGGTTCTACTACTCTTTAGGCGTTTTTCCAGCCTCCTCCTCTGTTAGGCCACTAATGTGCTTCTGTTCAGTACTATTGCTTTTCTGTTATTCATGTCCTTTTTGTTTAGATTTCTTTCAGTTTTGTCATTTACTACATTGGTAGTGTTGAGAGATCCTTCTCCAGGTAAGCCACTGCTTTTTCTTTCTATTTCATTCCTTATCTCCTGTAATCCGGCCTCTGAGAGCTATTTGTTCCATAGAGTTTGTGTTTTTTCTTGATCTCCAAGACCCTGGCTTTATATCTCCACGGCGGTTTTTTCCCCTCCACATTTTGAGCATGCATTCCCAATAACACCGCACTGATCGTTTGCTTTTGAAGTAGCAATACATTACTAACCTGCTTTCCTCTCTTGACCATTTCCTCTCCTTGTTCTGGCTAACTGCCACTCGATGGCTGCTGTTCTCCTTCTGGGTACCATTAGTAACTGGGGTTTTAGCCAACAGTAGCTTGGTAACGACTGTGTGTCCTCCTGAAAGCCATTAAGGGTACACTATCAGGGATTTGTTGTTGTTATTATCATTATCATTATTATTATTATTATTATTATTATTATTATTATTTGGAATCTCACACCAGTTGCCTGGTGGTAACCGCTGGAGTTAGAGTGACAGCAAGTCTCCTCAAGTCTCCAGCCCTCCTCTCCTACTACTCATAGGTCGCAGTAATTCTACGATTTACAGTTTCACACCGGTTGCCCAGTGGTTATCGCTGAGGGCTGAGTGACAATAAGTCTCCTCAGGTCTTCAGCTAACGTCTCCTCCCTCTTTCGCATATCATGACAGAGCTACTATTTGTTGCAGTCCTTATATCTCTCGCACCTTCCTCAGTATCCGTGCAGTTCCAAGTAGCGCTGTGGTCTGTACGGTCTCTATCCTTCTCCTAATCCCGATCTCGTCCAGTCTCTCCCTCAGCGTTTTGGGGACAGTTCCTAGTGCGCCCACTATGACCGGTACTACCCTGGTTTTCATGTTCCACATTTTCCTTAACTCCCTTGCTAGGTCCTGGTATTTTTCCCTTTTTTCACCCTCCTTCTTTTTTACTCTATGGTCTGCAGGTACAGCAACGTCTACTATTTGGCAGGCCTTCCTTTTTTTGTCTACTATTACTAAGTCCGGCCTTCTTGCCTGGATGAGGTGGTCAGTTTGGATGTCAAAGTCCCACAGTAGTTTGTGGTTGTCATTCTCCAAAACTGCCTCTGGCTTGTGCTGATACCACTTTTCCCCATGGTTGAATCCCATTTGTTTACTTAGTTCCCAGTGTATCATCGTTGCTACTCTATCGTGTCTATGCTTATACTCCTTCTGGGCGAGCTGACTACATTCACTAGTTATGTGGTTTACTGTCTCATCTCTTTCACCGCACATGCGGCATTTGCTGTTTGTCTGTGTTCTGTCGATTTTTGCTTTTATGTAGTTTGTCCTTATGCTTTTGTTTTGGGCTGCCATGATGAGCGATTCTGTTTCTCTCTTAAGGTTTCCCTTTCGTAACCACGTCCATGATTTCTCGTCTGCTATATCTTTTATCTGTCTTTTAAACTCGCCGTACAATTTTTTCCCTTCCCACTTTTCTTTTCTAGTTTGCTGTACTGTTCCATTGTTTTCTACTTTATTGTTTGTTGCACTATCCTTCGCGCTCTTTATGATTTCTTCACTATTTGTTTGCACATATCTATCTAGGACTACTTTAGCTCTCTGGACACAATCTTCTATGCTGATGAGCCCCCTACCACCTTCTTTTCTCTTAACGTATAGTCTATCTGTATCATCCCTAGGGTGCAATGCTTTATGCATCGTCATAAGTTTCCTTGTTCGCCTATCCATTGATTGGAGCTCTTCCTTTGTCCATCCTAGAAATGGTCCTGTATACCTAACTACTGACACAGCCCAGGTGTTCATTCCTTTTATTAGATTTCTGCTATTTAATTTGGTTTCTAATATTTTCCTTATCCTTCTGAGGTATTCTCTCTTAATTTTCTCCTTCATCTCTTCCCGTTTTATCGTGTCACATTCAAGGACACCTAGGTACTTGTATCGGTCTTGTGCAGTCAATGCCCTAATCTTGTTGTTGTCCGGAAGTTCAATTCCCTCAGTCATTGAAAGCCTTCCTTTGTGCATCACCATGATTGCACATTTTTCTATCCCAAACTCCATTCCTATGTCCTCACTATATTCCCTTACTTCGTTGAACAGAGTCTCAAGCTCTCCCCTGTTTTTTGCAAACAATTTAATATCGTCCATGTACATTAAGTGGTTGACCTTTCCTTTTGTTTTAGAGAAGTGGTATCCTTTGCTGTTTTTCAGGATTCTGTTAAGCGGTATCATTGTTAGAACAAATAATAGAGGGGACAATGAGTCTCCTTGGAAGATTCCCCTTTTTATCCCTACCTCGGCTAGTTTGTCCCCTCCGGCTGTCAAATCTACTTTCCAGTCTTCCATCGAATTACCAATGAATTTAACCACCGGTTCGCTAATTTTGAACATTCTAAGGCATTCTAGTATCCAGCTATGTGGAATCATATCGTATGCTTTTTTGTAATCTATCCATCCCATTGCGATATTCTTTCTCCTTTTCCTTACTTCTTTTAAAATCATCTGGTCTATGTAGAGTAAATCGTTTGCCCCTTTGGTTCCTATCCTACACCCTTTCTGTTCTTCTGGTAGTAGTCCCCTTCTATCCATTGACATGTATATTCTCTCTGCTATTTGCCCAGTCAGGATTTTCCACATAAGTGGTAGGCACGTGATTGGTCTATAGTTGCTTGCTATGTTCCCCTTTCCCGGGTCTTTTAGGATGAGGGTGGTTCTGCCTTTAGTCATCCATTCTGGTGCTTTGCCTTCATTTAGACAATTTTGGAGTAGGTGAGTGAGTCTGCCGTGTAACGTGGTGAATTTTTTGAACCAATACCCATGGATCCCGTCGGGCCCCGGTGCTTTCCAGTTGGCTACTTTCCTAAGAGTATGTTTCAATGTGTTTTCATTCAGTATTATTGGTTCCCCCTTGTCTATATCTTCTAGTTCTTTTCTCATGTTTCCTAACCATTGCGGTGTTACGCTGTGTCATTTTGGGTGCCCCCATATGCTATTCCAATAGTTCTTGGCCTCTGTGGCATCAGGTTTCATGTCCTGCCTTCTTTCCCCATTTAAATCTTGGTAAAACTTTTTCTCATTGTTTTGGAATGTGCGGTTTTGTGTGTATTGGGCCGTTCTTAGTCTGTATCTTTTTAGTCTTGCCTCTTTGGCTAGTCTTTTCTGGTGTAACTCTTCGACTACAGTTGCGATGCCTTTTTGCGTTACCTTGTATTTGTTATAAAGTCTTACTCGTGGTCTGTCTGTGTGTGGTGTATTTCTAAGCAGTACTTCATCTCTCTGTAGTAGGGAGATCTGCCTTTGTAACCTTCTCTCCCAGTTGGGTTTCCCTTCCCTATTATTGCTCGGGTTCCTATCTTGTGTTGTAAAGCTTTGTGCTACAATTTTCGCCCCTGCGTAAATTAGGTTGTTGAGTTCTAGGAGGGTGTTTGTTTCTATGTGCTGTAAGAGGCAGTTGACCTGCTCGGTCACTTCTCCGACTTTCTTTCTGTCTTTGTCTCTTAGGGAGGGGAGTGTTGTTTTCTCTCCTCGCATGATCTCTTTCAAAGCTTGTATTTTGGTTTTCTCTTCTGCTGTTGGTGCCTCGTCGTCACCCTCTGGTGCATAGTTTACTGTGGGGGTCTTATGGGGAATTCTTATAGTTTTGTTATTGGTACTAGTTGTGCTGGGGGGGCATTCTACAGATGTGTCACCTGAGTCTCTCTCTACATTAATGCGAATCTCTAGTAGTTCTGTCTCAGACAGCCATTTCCTCTTTTGGATTTGTTTTACTTGGTCAGCAAGGCGTTGGTTCGATACTTCCACATCAGATTTTTCCCTCCATATCTGGAGCATACGCTCCCTATAAGATCGCACTGAAGGCTTGCTTTTAAAGTAACAATACATAACTAATCTATTCTCCTCCCTTGTCCATCTCTTTCTCTTTATAGCAGTCACTCCGTGAGGACCGCGCCTACCCTGGGTGTCATTAGTGGTATATGAGTCTTGGCCAACAGTAGCTATGTGACGACTGTGTCCCTCCTGAAGGCCATTAAGGGTACACGAGCCGGGGTTTTGGCCAGCAGTCACAGGATGACGACCGGGTCCCTCCTGGTGGCTAACAAGGGAACACCTGCCGGTTACGACACACAAATCTCGGATTTGTGCCCCGTTTTTTGCGGTAAAATGGTTAGGTTGTACTGTCATGATAGGGGTTTTTGGTTCTTTGAGGTAGCGCCAGACCTTGGTGGGTTGGTTAAGACCGATGTGGTTCAGAAATAACCGAAGAGCCCCACCAGCTCTTTTTGGTTCTTTTAAGGTAGCGCCAGACCTTGGTGGGTTGGTTAAGACCGATGTGGTTCAGAAATGACCGAAGAGCCCCACCAGCTCTTTTTTGTTCTTTTAAGGTAGCACCAGACCTTGGTGGGTTCATTGTGGGCAATTAGCTCAGTGACACTCTCGGAGTCCCACCAGCTCTTACAACCCATGGTATAACCTTACATGGATAGGCCATGCTGCTGCACAGATATATCTATTTGGTGGTATGACCATCCCCTTCTACATTCAGACCTAACAATTAACACATTAAGCTTCATCTGGGTGAAATTAACAACCTTGAAGGTCATACGTCTCCCTTAAATCTTCTAAGTCTTGACTTAGTATAAGTCTCGCAATCTGTGTTCTTTCCCAATGGTGGACTTCCCCCTATATCTACTTAGCAGTAAGGGGTCCTAACGGTCAGGGGTGGACAGACTCCATTCATTCATACTCGGGGGTAGCTAGGCATTAAACTATAAATTTTAAATTTAATTCCACTTACCCACGTGCAGCTCCAAGAAACAACAGACCACTCTCAACTTTTTTTTTTTTTTCTTTTCATTAGGTAGAATTTGGCAGTGGACAATTCATCTAGGTGAACATTTCTCAGAATCGCAAAGAAAAACCATCTCAGAAGTAGAAATATCATCAATATGTCAAGAATAATCATTCTTAAAGCCTAAAGTAAAATATCTTTTAAACCTTCGAAAATCATCACTGGGTTCATTCATACGGTCCAAATGTTACAACTACCACTTATAATTATAATTAAAATTATCATAATTATTATTATTATTATTATTATCATTATTATCATTATTGAGACAATATACATATAAGAATTTAGTCTGAGTTAGTTTTCAAAGTCAATCACCAGAAATCATTCAAAGAAAGAAATTTACCTTTTTGCCAAAAAATAAAATGCTTCTTCTACCGGCTATTTATTATTATTATTATTATTATTATTATTATTATTATTATTATTTTAGAAGCGTCCTTCGAGAGATTTTTTTGGGAAAGGATAGTTTTGTATTTTGTTTAATGTTTACAAACTGATTCAGCGATAAAGTCCAGTATGCTTACCTGTGGGATGAGAGAAATAAACATTTATGAATTTTGTAATAAATTGTTTTTAAATATTCCGTTTACAGAAGAGATTTTATAGTCATCATCATCATCATCAGTCTTTTAGCGTCCGTCGTTGGATATAGACCTTCCCCAGGATTTGCCACACTTCTCTATGATGGGCGTCATGGAGCCAGTACTTCCTGAACTTGTCTAGCTCGTCTCTCTATCTAACATTTTGCCGGCCTCGGTTGCACATGTGGTCTCGGGGAATCCATGTTGTGAGTCGTGATGTCCGTGGCCAGCCCAGCGCCATTTGAGATTTTTTATGGATTCTATGATGTCTCTAACTCTTGTCTTTTCCTGGATGTACTGTGCTGTTTTGTGGTCTCTCCATGTGAGGCCCAGCATTATTCTTTCATGTGGTCGTTGCATGGTTCTCAGCTTACGGGTCTGTCCCTTGGTTAAGTTCCATGTTTTAGCTCCATAAGTGACTATTAGGAGGATGCATTGGTTGTACACCCTTCTCTTTAGGATTAATGGGATCTTATTATTTTTGAAGGTCGAGCTAGCTCTGCCAAAGGCTTGCCATCCTAGTGTGATTCTTCGCTTGATTTCTTTTTCTTTTGAGGGTCTCATGGAGATTCGTTGCCCTAGGTAGATGTAGTGGTCTACTTCCTCGAGTTCTGTGTCCTCGATTTCGATCTTAGTGTTTTCATCTCCAATGTTGTTGTTGCACATGATCTTCGTCTTGCTGAAGTTCATGTGTAGGCCGACTTTCTTGCTCTCTTCATTTAGTTCATCTATCATTAGTTGGAGGTCGTGTAGGTTCTCTGCGAAAAGGGCTATGTCGTCTGTGAATCTGAGGTTGCTCAGATACTCGCCGTCTATCTTAATTCCTTTACTCTCCCAGTCTTGGCTTCTGAAGATCATCTCGGGGCAGGCTGTGAAGAGTTTAGGTGAGCTTGTCTTACTCCTTTCTGGAGCTGGAGGGGGTCCGAGTCTTTATGTAGCCTGATAAATGAGCTGTCGTGATTGTATTTTCTTTCAACACTTCAACATATACTGGATCTACACCTTGCCGACCGATGGCCTCCATGACTTTAGAGATTTCTACTGAGTCGAACGCCTTTTTGAAGTCGATAAAGGCTACGGCAAGTGGTAGTTTATACTCTGATGCTTTTTCGCTCAGTTGATTTATCGAATGCAGGTGGTCCATGGTCCAGTAGCTTCTTCTAAAGCCAGCCTGTTCACGTGGCTTATAGTAATATAGTTTTAAACATTGTAGAATGGACCCCTCTCGTATTTTTACGACAAATAGCTTATAACCAATAAGAAATTCAATTTTCAAATGAAATTATGTTTGACATGATTTTTGTTTATAAATAGATAGATGCTATCAGATAGCTTATTTTTAAACTAAATCTGAGAGAAATGCAAAAATATATTTTTTGAATTCTCAAAATAGCTATCTTCAAAATGTTTGACTGTTTGACATCGACTTGATCCCTCATGGACTTGGCTTGACACTGTTGTTATGGTCCTGACATCAATGCTACCGAATCAAGTCAGCTGCATCAAATCGTACCCAGCTCAACAGCAATATGTCAGACTAAGCTGAGTTTCAAAAAAAGATCATTAAACTGATATACAATGATATCCATATATGTTTATAAAGCTTACTCATGCAAGCAGAAAAATACAAACGGGTGCCAAGGAGTGAGGCTCTAACTTGCTAAGAGAGCAAATAGGTCTGGGATGAGCTAGCTAATAAATGGAGTACGTTCACACCAATGAATATTTGATCCCATATCATATTTATGTATGGATTAACTCGGTCATTTCCAGCAGAAACAATATGGCCTAAAGAGGCTGAAGTTGGATTGTCAAGTACAAATGAATGTTCCGATGAAAATAGCGATAAGCAATGCACAATGGAAAAAATCTTTAGAATTGCACCGTCAAGCTACTTAATAAAAGTATTTATTTGGTCAAAAACATTTGATAATGTCAAGTACACATTCTCAACTAGACCAACAGCAACCCAAGAAGGCAAAATTTGAGCCTTTTTAAGACAGGATACTTTGTTTGTTTGTTTTTTTTTGTTGTAGTTTTTTTCCAAATCAAAAAAGGGGAATCCGGGTAGAAAGGTCAAGAGATCTTACGTAAATTAAAGTTCTTCCTGTGTGCGTATTTGAATAAGCCTGTGTATCATATTTTGAATGTGTGCCTCTACGTTTATATCTCCCTACGTTTATTACAAAAGCACACACTGTAAACACAGAAATAGCCCTATTCAGGTCTTTGTAGCTCAGCCAGGAAGTCAGTAAGAAGCGAGCAACTGAATTCTGAACAAGGAAGGGCGAAGAAATACGCTTTTAGGGTCAACAGTTCAGACTAAACCTTGTATTTCAAAGACGTTCACGAGTCGTTATCATTGATTGGCCAAGAGAAATAGAGAATATAGACGCCATCAGGGTATTATCTCCAAGACCTGAATTGCATAGCAACTACAATTGAGATAATATTTATCTCTTATTTTCGACGTGAAATGGCTTTCTGGAGACTCTGGAATTGTCCTATTGTTTAACAGGCGGTTCCTTACTTTTTCATTCAGGCATCAACAGAGTTGTTTAGTGTGGAGGGTCTTTTGGATTCTTGACAACCGAACATGAAAAGTTAGATTCGGGTGAAGAAATAAAATTAGAAAAAAGAAAAAAAAATTAAATGAATTTGAATTTGACAAAATAAATCCATATTGTCTGAACAGAGATATCTTATTTTTTTTCTATTTTCATCTTTTTAATTTTCGTTTTCAGGGATCTTGAAAATCAGGTGATACTTCACCTCGGGAAACATTATTGTTGATCTCATGATCCCATCTGAATCAGTAAACATTTATTTCCAGTCACACGTTCCTCACTGTAAAATCCAAGGCTCCACTACTGCGACGAGAATAATGTCAGTACTACTATTGCTGTTTCTGTAATTAGAGACCGTCAATCCGAACTGTTGTTATGGCTTTCTTCAGTTTCCAATCGATTCGGGCAGTCTGGCTGACTATTAATGTATGTGTCACGCGTGTAGGGCACACCAATAGATCAAGACGATAGGGAATTTAAACATTCACCCTTTATCATGTCAACAAAACTTTTTTTAAAATTCCTCCAGCCAAATGGGCATTTTAGTTGAAGGTTCGATTTACGATGTAAGTTCGTGCTAAAATGGTCTGTTAGTTTGATTCTGGTAACCACCATTACGCTTTTTCTGTTTTTGTATAAAATCTGCGATTTTATAGTGATCACAGTCCAACAAAAGGCAAGAGGAGTGATTTACTCTTTGATTATCATGTTTCCTCGAATTTCTTTTAACTGATCACCCTAAGCCAAGATGTTGCCAAAAAACATCGATCAGGTGATTGTTTCTGTTTAGCGACTAACCAGACCTGTTGTTAAATACGTTCCCTTCCCTATCTCGACAATCCTTTTGTGTATTTCACCAGATTCCCTTTCTCTTTTAGGCAAACGTATATATGTAGAAAAACGCCTTTAGTAAAAATTACCTGCAGACATGATTCCTTTGTAAATCCTGGATATATGTGAATGCAAGTTGCGTGCGTTTCCTTTGTATTTCCACTCGTCTTCGAAAAAAAATGCCTTCAAGCAATCAAAACATTCATGATCAAAGCCGACGTTTCTTACAGAATACGCGTTCTTCAATGATTACGCAGATGGGGCTCACCACATGACAGAAGAGGTTTCCTTCTCTTAAGGTGGCCATGACATATACACCTCAGCTGCACCTGACTCTGGGTTCTGTTTTGTTCTCATCCATGCCCCGTATTGCATTTTTCTCCACGTCATCATCATCATCATCTTCATCTTCTTCTTCTTCTTCTTCTTCTTCTTCTTCTTCTTCTTCTTCTTCTTCTTCTTCTTCTTGCTTTCCATGCATCTTAATTAACAATAACGAAAACACTCTTTAATGCAGACATGGGCAACCTGTTACCCTTGGGTCCCATGCAATCATATATGATGCTTTATGTAGTACACCTAATTCCATGTTTATACCAGCATATTCAACTGTCATTAAAATCTCCGATACCCCCAAATATCTAAAGGATTAAAAAAAATTCAATACTGCGTTTCTCACTAAAACTCGTAATTAGTTTATTCCAGTATTCAATTACATAAAATTAAAAAAAAACTTTTTTTAAAAAATACATTTAATCTAACAGACTTCGTATTAGACATGCTGATAGTGAAACTTTCATTTTGTTGTCGATGGCTTGGTGGGTCGCCTCTATGACGGACAGGTTATGGCATTTGGATGTTTTTACAACGACCACAATCCAACGCCTGCTAAGGCATCTGTTTTCGCCCATACCTTTTCTATTTTAGTTGAGCAGTTCTCTACACCCATTTCAGGTTTGCTAAGCCAATTAAAGCCAGTTAATTGTTGATTGTATGTGTCTTATACCTGATTGAGACAGCTTCGTTTTCACCCTTTTTTTTTCTTAACAAAAAGTCACTTATCAACATTCAGTTTTTCTAATTGGAAAAACGACAATTCTTCAAGATTTTACAAAGGATCAAAGTTTTTACTAATTAAGGAGTTTAGATGAAAAGTGGTCTGGTTAGTCACTCATAGAAACTGTCATGGTGCGCTGGGATGATTAATTGCAAAAACTGTCCGGTCAATGGATAAGTTGTTCGTCTCAACTTTTGGTGGGTTTAGATTTATAAAAAGTCTTGATTAAACAAAAAAAAACAAGTAGGCAGTAACCCGAGGATAATTTTAGCATAAATTGAACCCTCATATAAAAATTATTTTAGTGCAAATTTTTGAAAAACAAACAAAACCTTCTTTGTAGGCTTAATAAAGAGAAAACGACTCAATGTTCAGCCCTCAAGCTCGATTGGTGTTGACTTTATGCAAGATACATACATACCTTTTTTCCCTAAGTCACCATATTTTCAAATGATATTCCGAACATAGCCATTTGTACCAACTTGAAAACAGAAGAAACCTATGTTTAACAGTTCTTGGTGACGGTCATGATTCATGTTTCCAGAGAGTCGATACCCAACTCTCTGTTTTTTTTTCAAGATTACTCAAAGATTCACGAATCAACAATGACTCAAGTGTCAACAGATGCAAACAATTGAGTCAGTATCAGTGTTCCATTTGAACCTAATCTTGCGAATTTTGTTGCAGAGAAACAACAATATCCATCGTAGAGCTTTCTTGAACAGAATCATTGTACACAAATATACATACATATATATATTACTCAAATAAATGTAAACGGATTTCGATAAATCTGCCAGAATATTTCTCTTTTAGAAAAAGTCTTTGAGTTTCCAAAGTTCCGAAATCAGTAGATTAATAGATGGATTCAGCCACACCAGTGCGTTACCAACATCGCCTGAGTTCATAAAGTATATTAAGAATAATAGGCGTAGACATAGTCAGAAGATCAGATCAAAGATGGCCTCGGCGTAATGTAATTTGCCAGTGTGTTGTTTTATTTACTAGCTACCGGGCACTCTTTCTTTAAGTATGATTGATAGCAATGAATTAACTCACCTACAACTTTCCTCTGTCGACCATTGTAGCATATGAGTGACAAGACATCTGACAATGGGAGAGACCGCATAGAGTTGATCAATGAGTATTAACATGGATATTGAACTTCTTCCTGCCTTGCACAAAGGTATATTGGCCAACGATATGGGATTTGTTCATGGGAGATCTATTCATTGTTGCTGTATCAATAGTAGGTTTATACGGAACCGAGCTTGATGCACTGCCTCTCATGAAAG
>OY735200.1:78168423-78228423 GCA_963457665.1 Thysanoteuthis rhombus
GTTGATAAATTACGTTCATAATTCTTGTTGACAGTGGCTCTTTCTTAGGGGAACTAGAAGAGTATTGGGTTGTGCACTCGTTGCTGAAGTCCAGCTGCTTCGTGTGTTTCAGAAAACATTGATTCAGTTAGAAAATAGTGAAAAGTCAATAATTGAGAAGACAAATAAGGAATAGATCTGGTTAATCTTTCAATAGAAGCCATCACGTGACCAAAGTCTTCTTGCGGTAGGCCACGTTTTGGATGATCAATTAAAAATTAGAAATAGGTTGAACAATGAATGAATTATCCATCCCTCTTTTTTGTGGTGGGGTGTTGATCACACAAAAATGTCCAAAATTTCGAAAAAAAAAATCAATAATTAATACTACCGGGTGCAAACTAAGGAACCGATTCAGCGTATTCTTAGATTGTAAATTAGAAACCTCATTAAAAAGACTTTGGTTTTAGGAGGAAGGCATCAAAGTTCAACGTAAGTGTTTCTTTAGATATAATGTGGTGTAGATGTTCAATTTTTTTTAAGCCTTCTACTTCCATTAATGTGACTTGTATGTGTGACCCATACATATGTAGATAGCCAATCAACAAGGCAAACCCTGGATGGTGATTTCCAACGGAGTGGGCTGAGTTTGAGAGAAATAATCCTCAACTTCAGAATATATTCACTCCGCGACGCCCACGATATAGAGGTGTACCGATCCATGGGTGAGGTATATGTACAACAACAAACGTGAAAATACTGATGATGATGATGATGATGATGATGATGATGATGATGATGATGATGATGATGATGATGATGATGATGATGATGATGATGATGATGATAACGACGACGACAATTATTCCTAAATCAATTCAAACACTATATTAGAAGTTTTAGAATATCTTGTCAATTTACGTACATACATTTCCTTCATAATGGAGTTATGGAGCTTAACTGACCTTAAATAAGTTAAATAAGTATTTGGCCCTTCATTGGTCTTATTCTGTACTATCTAGATTTACTGCCTTGACTGCATGATGATAGCAATCAGAAAATTGCTTTATATATATATATATATATATATATATATATATATATATATATATATGTATATAAACTATAAAAAAAAGACATAATTGATTGATTTTCAAGGATCCCTTTCTACTTTCACAGTCGTATAGTTTGGGAGAGTGGGCTACAAAAAAAAACTTCTCCAATCAAAAGATTGATATTAAAAAATGCAAGAGGCTTAACTTGGTTAAACTAATCATGTTTATAAGAAATTCGTACCATAAAGAGACTTTTGGGAGTTAATTTTTCTTCGACTCTTCCCCCATAGAAAATCTTTTGTTCCTGCCAATACTGTACGTTTTTACCTCTCATGTGCAACTCAAACCAAACTATAAATTTGTATTTTTCTCAGAACTTTTTAAATGTGTCGTTTATCATATTTTCTTAACTCACTGCCGGTTTATTCCAAGCTGTTCATCGAACTGAGACAGATTTCCAACACCTACTTATTCCAACACTTCCTGTTCATTAAATGTGGTAGATTTTCCATTTCCCCAAACCTGATTATTCTGACCCCCGGACGATTAAGCACCCATGAGTACGGAATATAGAAATTAATCAACTGACTTTTTCACATCAATGGATTCCGTGACGAATGTGAGATTTTTTTTCAGCCAGTTAGTCTTTCATCTTTTTAATCAATATGATAAAAAGCTTATAGGACCCAATGAATAAGTCACTTTGAATGGATCATAAGATCACACAGGCTTTCGCAGCCTCGTCTCTCATGTAGCTATACCAGTAATCTCTCAGTGAACGTAGCTTAATTACCTTGCATGACGTCAATATACATGGAATAACGGCAATTTACAATGTGTCGGCGATTCTATTCCTGTCTGTAATTGCCGGTTGTAAAGCATTCTACAAGGACGGAAAAGTGCAACATCGATGTAATGCATGGAAGTGGCAACATAAGATTAATGGACTTATTGTCAATGTCTACTGTGAGCAGAAGACTCTCGTCGATGAGGGAGCATATCATTGAAATAGTCGTGATAACTATAAGGAAATTAGGTTTCTTATCAAAGGGAAGTGAGCACTTCCTCTACTATACAGTGCATCAGCTAACGCCAAGTCAGACTTGTGAAATACTGTTTCTGCTTATCGGGAAAGGTCTTTTGCTTTCACCGACTACAATCCTGTACAACGTACGACTCGAAACAAATTTATAACTTTTCTGAACATTATCCAAGTAATTATCTTCAAAAGTATATATATATATATATATATATATATATATATATATACATGTGTGTGTGTGTGTGTGTGTGTGTGTGTGTATCGGTGTGTCTGTGTGTCTGTGTATGGATGTGTGTGTGATTATACATATATATACGTATATATATAAATATATCTGTGAGTATATACATGTGTGTATGTATGTGTCTGTCTACATAGTCTCTTAAACACGGTAAACATTGATCGCAAGAGGTGATTTCACGCGATAGCAAGTCAGCAACCATGTATATTGATCCGTCTATCTCTCCATCTATCTATCTCTCTCTATATATATATGTGTGTGTGTATGTGCGTGTATATATATATATATATATATATATATATATATATATATATATATATATATATATATATACGCACACACAGACACATGTAAAAATATGTTGGAGATTTCAGGACATTTGGTTAACTTTCCCGCTTTGAAAATCAAATCTAAAAGCCGATCTTTGACATGGTTTTGAAACTATACCACTGGTTCTAATGATTCATACTAAGCTATTCTAAGCTGGAGTGACCAGTATGCTCTATAGAGTCCAAAATTAGTGCTGGACACAAACTTGGACTTTGGTTCAATGAAATATCGCATTTTGAATTATTCCCCATTCCCAAAAAATCTATTTTTGGGTAATATAGAAAAAAACATTGTCTAAACATTATAGGGAATAAATGTTTGAATTTTCAGCCCGTTCGTCGGCGAGATCCACTTAAAACTAGAGGAAACCATGCAGACAAGAATCATTAACACCCCCGTGAAGTTCCTATAAATCATCCTAAGGAAACGACCGATCTTCACATCCCTCTAAATAATGCAAGCCAAAGCCCATTTACTTGACCCGCTTTACATCCTTGCAGACTTGCCCACTTATATTTTGTCAGCCCCGGTTTCGCAGATGCTCTATGGGGATCCATTTTGTGTGTCTTGACTTCCACCAGTTATCAGCCATTCTCGCAACATGACCATCATATTGCCATTTTAGTTTCCCCATGGATTTTAATGATACATCGAAATCCTGTTTTTATCCTAATACACTGTGCTGTCATGTTGTCTGTCCATGTGATGATTTTTTAGCTGCATGGTCCTCAATTTAAGGGTTAGTTATTTGGTAAAGTCTCAAGGCTCAGCTCCATAGGTGACTATCGGGGAGAGGCATTGACTTTTTACCCTTTTTTTCGACAAAAACAGAATGTTCTTCAGTTGAGCTCACCTCGTTGCCTGGATAATACAATGAAAATTTCAGGTAAAAAAATCAGCTAATGTGCTGGGCTGTATGCATCATGATCCACTCGTGTAATTATTTGATATATTTTAAATATCCATTCAACAATCTTTTAGGCTGTAAGAGTTCTTATTTATGTATATATATTGCTCATTAATGTAATATTTCTTGTGGAAAGAATATGAAATTGAGAAATAATTGTCTGCTATTTTGTATTATTATGTGTTGAAAAGTGACCATCATTAATAAATGAATAATCTTGAAATTATTCGATTTTCTAATGATGATGGTGTTATGAACAGACAATTACGTCCTATCACTCAAAAATACATACTGAATGGAGAAATGGATTCCAAATGTCTACAAATTACACTTAGCAAAGTGATTTTCACTCCTAGTTAGTGAGTGTTACTATCTGATTATGTATAAATAATGTATATATATATATATATATATATATATATATATATATATATATATATATATATATATATATGTATATATATATATATGTATGTATGTATGTATGTATATATATATTTATACTATTTATACATAATCAGATAGTAACACTCACTAACTAGGAGTGAAAATCGCTTCGCTCAGTGGAATTTATATATAGGAGAGTTCTACTCTGAAATAACTTAACTTCAATAGTAAAAAGTTGTATGCATTGAGCACTCTATGAAATAAATCCATCGCATATCAGACGTGTCTATATTATTAATATATTATATTATGTTATACTGTTAGCCTGATCTGTACCACATGGGATATATATATATATATATATATATATATATATATATATATGTATATATATTGTAGTAAGGATTTGCTACATTGACACGTTTATGTTTCTGCCCTGTTCAAACTACTTCAGGCAAAGAAGGTAGAACAGGGCAGAAACTTAAATGTCTTGACGTTGTGAATTCTTACTGCATTGTATTTCAAGCTGTGCTAAATCAACTAAATGCTTAAAACTGAATCATCGAGAACTCTACTAAATGAAACCATTACACATCGAATCTTATATCGTATCATATTAAAATTTCTGATTTGCATTGTATATTTATGTATGATGTATTGATAAGATGTATATATTCGGAATGGTAAATAATTCTTGGATGCCCTTGAAGAAGACATGAATCTACCGACTCACTAAGCTCTGAGAAAATGACTGTTTGGGCTTAGTAGCTCTATTGGCAGTCAATCTTAGATAATGCATATTTTAGATCTTCTTATGCGGAGTCAAAGACCCATACATTTGCACACACCCATACATCCCCATATATCCCCTATATATATATATATATATATATATATATATATATATATATATATATATATATATGAGATTCTACTGTTTTAAACACAAAACATCAATAAATCTTTTCATAGGATCTTTTTTGTGTCATATCAGTTGCCAACTTTCCAATACCTGCCAAAGCTATTTATGTAACTTTTTGCAGTGTTTTTTTCCCTACTGTGTCCCCAATATTTTGTTATTATGGTACAATGTATAAATTGTGTCTTGTTGGGATCATCAGCTGTTAAACATGAAACTTGTTTGCTGATTATATATATATATATATCAGTTGTCTATATCATATCGTCTGGAAAGCTTCACAGCTCTAAACACTAAATGTCAAAAAACTCCCATAGATTTTTTGTGGCACTCCTGTCACCCATTTCCCAATATCAGTCAATGCAATCTATGTTATCAATTTTTTTTTCTTTTTGTTTCCCCAATACTTTGCTATTACAGTGTATACATTGTTGTTTTTTTATTGTTTTCGTTTTTTTTTATATCTATGAGATCATTAGTTGCTCAAGTTGTAACCGTTTTGGGGATTTAAAAAAAAACAACGTTTGTATTAACATGACATGATACGACCAAGCACCTTCCCCTTCATTACTTAGTTTTCGCCGGACGTGTAATTTGTCATTTTATATGAGTTTTATGTGTATTGTACATTAATATTATTTTATATAAAATTCATATTTTTTGAAACAAGGCACACACACACACACACACATACACACTCACACACACACACACACACACACACACACACATATATATATATATATATATATATATATATATATATATATATATGTATATATATATATATATATATATATCAGGAGCATTTGCTGAATCCACTCCAGAAAAAAAGCCTTATGAATTTCTCTGATTACTCTACTAATCTTGGTCATGGTGTACCTTTCTATTCCAATCCTCTTTTTTGTGTCTGGTCTCTTTCAACTGTGATCACTGTACAATGGGCACCTGTTGCTGTATCTGTTATAATCTGTTCTTGCAAAGTATTCTGCGTTTCTCCATTCCAGTTTATTTATAAGTATGATATCCTTCAGCTTATTTTCTTTTCTGATCCTTGTATATCTCTTTCTATCTTATACTATAGGTCATTCCATAGCTCTTTTGGGATCGGACCATTGATATCTGAAGCTGGTCAGTTTGTAGTCTGAGATTAAATGCATAGTGGATTCTATATCCACATCGGTGGACACACAACAGCAGGGACACGAATACAACATGACACATCCGTTGCAATACTAACTGATCCCTTATAATGAGGTTTATACGTTTTTCTATCAGTTTACGTGAAAAGCCCTTTGTTTTGAAAAAAAATGTTGAGGTACAAAATAATATCTATGTAAAATAAATTACTATATAAAAAAAAACAACAAAAGTAATATTATGAAACAATCTTAAAAATAATATAGCAATCTAAATTTTTAAACGAATCAAAACCGGGGGGAGATGGTGTCTAATCAACACCCCTGGAGAATCATGTTATAATAATTGCTTTGTTTTCAAACCCCCGAAAGAGTTAGATGGTAAACTATAGATGATCAGCACGAGTAAAATTAGCCTATATTACAATGATATCTGATTTCGTGAAAAATATGTAACCGTTTGAAATTCTTACATTAATTACACTTGCATACAGAGAAAAAACGAAATCCATTAAAAAACAGCAAAGGGCTGGCTACAATGCTAAAATGTCAGACCAATGACGGACACGATGACTTACAAGGTGGATCCCTTGATATTATATACAGAACTGTGGCAAACTATATATAAGATGGCATGACGACGTAGACAAGTTCAGATAGTATTGGCTCCATGACGCCGGTGTTATGGAAGTCTGGTGAATCCCGAGGAAGGTCTATACCCAATGCAAGGTGATGAAGACTGAAAACATGTTTATAAACGATTTTGTATTAATGTTCAAAACTGTAGAGCTTTGCAGACTAATATAATTTACCGTGCAGATATCTAGACAAAATTTCTCCTCGCTGGCGAGTTAGATTAGTATACCGAGGAGGGATTGGATGAATTAGCACTTCGACACAGATAGCCATCCCCTAATTATGTTACCTGGCCAGCCAGTAGCATCCGTTGGCCCTTTCAATCGAATCAGGTTGTTTTTGTTTTGTTTTGTGGGTGTGAGTTTTGTTTTGTTTTTTCTTCCCTTTTTTGCCTACCCAAAGTGACAAGTTTGAGTTTTAGGTGGATCCCTGACATGTCAAAAAATAAAAGGGGGGATTGTGTCTTTGCAATTACAGTCACGAGAATTAGAACCAGGTTGGCTTGATCTTGGGATAAGCTTGACATGGCCCACGCAGGAAATCAAAAAACGAAACATTGGCAATGGCATTGCAGCTGCTTCCGGTTGGTCAGATCTAGCACGTGACGTAATCCGTTGTTTATTGTTTCAGGTAAGCGTTTGTCAATTCAGTCACGGTAAGAATCGAATACATGAGAATACAAACCCAACGCAACATATTACTTGCAAAGCAAAAATTTTTCTTGATGAAAAAAAAACTAACAAACACGCATCGGAATAAAAGGTCGTGTCTAGTTTTATTCAAAATTTTTGACCGGATTGTTGACTGTTTCATGAACAGTTTTATAAACAACCGTGGACATTCTTATCGAAATGACCAATCATATTAGTTTTGTCTTTTGTTGAATGATTTACGAGATGGAAATCTTGCTCACTTGCCCTGCAACTGACATTTTCTCGATTCCTTAGCACAGTAATCTATTTGAACTGTAATCGAATACAGAGCGAAACGTTGCCAAAACACGTTAGACTGGGTCTGAATTATAGATATTTAGACGTATAAATAACGAACTGGCTAATACAATATACTGTTAGTATTGAACAGCTGTGGAGATAAGATCCCCATATATATATATATATATATATATATATATATATATATATATATATATATATATATATATATATATATATATATATTGTAAACAAACTCTTATTCTATTTTATTTACTAGTCTCATTTTTTTCATTCAGTTTTTATATTGGTATCTGATGTCGCATTCGTGTCAAATTACATTTTGCTAATATCGAAAGCAATATCAGCGACAACGATTGACTACGTGAAGGGGGAGTTAAAGAAAAAAATCCGTCTAAGAGAAAAAAAATGAAAATGCAACAATAGAACGTACGTAAAAAATAAATATACATTTTTTTTTCTTGCCAATGCTTGGAACAATTTTCATTTTTTTCCATCTCCAAGTTTGACTTGTAAGCGACAACAGACATGATTGCTTCCGCATAAAAAAATTAAGTAAAATAAATTTAAAGAAATATTGCCCCTCAAAATCTCAATAGGTAAGGATATATATATATATATATATATATATATATATATATATATATATATATATATATATATATATATATATATTTATAAACACATGAATACGCACACATACACACACATATATGTGTGTGAGTGTAAGTATTTATTGAGAGAGAGAGAAAGAGAGAGAGAGAGAGATGCATAGATAGATAGATGGATAGATAGATGATAGAAAATAGATTAAGAAAAAAAATTGTCTATCCTATAATATGTTGTTATAAGCTATTTTATAGGGTCGAACTAAAATATATGAATTTTATACGGACGATCACTAACCCAAACATATCTAAATTCAGAGGCTTTCGAAATGCGTACATATCTGTTTGAGAAAAGGTTTTTCAGCATTCTTTAGACAGTATCTTTTTTTTATGTATCAATAACAACCCTCTTGTAAATTGTGCACTTCATACTAGAAGAATGAATTTGATTTAGATCTTTTTTTCCGGGAATTTTTTTTTTTATATCTTTAATCTGATGGAACCGGTGACTAGAGGAAGGGTGCTGTTTGGGGCAGAACAAGTGATGAGCCTGAAGATGACAGGTCTGAAGGGTACGCTACATCTGACAACTATATGATCATTTATTGAGTTATATTTGCAGCATGAACCCGGGCATTCTCCTGCAGCAAATTTGTTGGTTATCCTCATTTTTGCTCGGGAAAAAATCTTCTTCCGTTCCAATACGTCGTTCATATGAGCCAGTTTCTCAATTAAGCGTCGCACAGCAAATTTGACCAGGTTCCAGCAAACTGCAATAAGGAACATTTTCGAAACCAACCAAACATTGGAGATGAAGTATTTATATATATGCGTTTGTGGGAGAAATCAGTTCGACTCAACAGCAGTGTTGTCAACTCAAAAGAAATCATAGCAGGAAATCGTTCTCCAAAAAGCGCCCAAAGAAACCTAAACGTGGTCAGAATCAATGTTAGCCATTTAGTTGTCATTTTTAGTACCTATAGATCTCTAAAATGGCCAGGAAATGGGTTATAATCTGCCAAAATTGCTGAAAGAAAGCACAATAAAATGCGCTATAAATGGTGCTTAATCTTGAGACAAAAATGCCGTAAATGGAGTGCTCAATTGACAACATTGCTGGACAGTCTGATTCGAAAATAAAATTTTACCATGATTTCAACAACTATCTTAAGTGCTTTTTTGAAAATCAAAAGAGAGTAATCTACACCCGTTGGAGAAATACTTTTATCTGCAAGGCCTATACATTCTTTTTTAAACAAAAAATGGGAAAAAAAGTTGAAAGCATCGAGAGAGCAAGAGCTGGAGAGGGGGTTGATAGAGAGTGGGGAAATATTTACAACATTATATTTATGACCTATTTTCATTACGTCGTAATAGAAGGCCTGGATATCATAACAACTTATTCTGAGGAAACTTTTCCCAAGTTTTTCATGTATCAACCGGACTAATTTTATGATCACAAGTTTTTTTTTCAAGCCAGACCTTTTGCCTGACCTTATATACCAAGGTTACTTTTCATTGAATGTTGTGGTCAAAAGATCGGTGGGTTCAGCTTTCAGGAGTCAAAAATGAGGAGAATGATACAAAGTACATACATTGCTAATGATTTCACTATAAAAATGCATTGAAAATGAGGGAGAAATGCATTATCAGAGGTCAAGAATTGAACTAAGTGTTACTGGCAGGATAGGGTTTTCTTAGTCATATAAAATGCAGCACAAATAATTCAACATGATGCATTTATATTCTTGAGGAAATACTTCAGTTTAATGACATTCTGTAATTTTGTCGATATAGTCGGAATAAACGTCAATGATTGTGTAATGAACGTTGCAGTTTTAAAACAGAATATGCTATTCTTCCTGTCAATAGTTACGAAAGTCAAATATTATTTCTGACGATTGAACTGCATGTTGTTTCGGCCGATTTTATTCAACGACTTTATTCTGGTGTACTATCCGAATGTTATGTTGGTAAACAGAAATATCCAATGGTTATGGTCAAGTAAATATTCCAATGGTATGGTTTTCCATACCTTATCCCGACTGAACAGGGAAAATATTGAAATTCAGCTATGAAATTCCATACTTAACAAGGAAAAAAGAAGAATTTGACATCACCTAAATCTTACATGGTAGTAAGACTACAAGGGGAATATTCTGTTTATCATAATTATTGGATAATTCTGGTTATCATCTTTACAATCGTTTTACACCTGAAGAACGTAGGATGAATCAGCCGAAACGCTGTGTTAACAACACGAAGTATAAAAAGTTCAATCGTCTGAAAAACTCTTTGAGATTCAAACAATAAATTTTTGAGGGCAACCCATTTTCTCATCAAACACCAGATAACTTTTTGAAAATCTTGAAACCTAGTCGAAAATACGCAATGAAATACAAAATATTATAATAAAAGGAAACAAATAATACATTTAAATAGCAACAATCCGCTACTCTATCGAATGATTTACAACTTTTTTTCGGATAACGAGAATAAACGCAAAGAAAACTGTGAACAGAATCATAAGCCTTTTAACGCCTGTCGTTAGATATAAACCTCCCATAAGATCTGCCAGACCTCTCTATCATGGGTGTCACGGAGCTGATACTTTCTGAACTTGTTTAGATCGTATTGCTATCTTATATTCTGCCAGCATCGGCTCTACATGTGAATCCTGGGAATCCACGTTATGAGCAGAGATTTTCAGCGGTTGTTTGGGATTTTTGCAATAAAGTTTGTTGCCATTTGAGTTCTCTAATAGATTCTACAATAAGCCATTCATTTGGTTGGTTCCGAAACCATTATAAAAATAATAATGTGAGGATTGAAGTCACTGAAAAATGTCCTGCTAAACTTACTCATCCCATCTCATTTTAAAACGTAATATGGACAGGTCTGGTGAGTCACTCAATAGAAATTGTCATGTAATTAACGTTTTTAGCAGCTTGTAGTGTTAGGGATGATAAAAACAATAAAGACAGTGCTGATCAATGAATAAGTCACCTCGGTCACCATTTTCAGTATCATAAAAAAGTATGGATTAAAAAAAAAAGTGAAATCATGGACACAGCCGGGCACAAACCCGGAACAAATTTAGCATAAATTCACATAACGGAAAAAATCTGGTTTTTGTAGATATCATCATCGTCATTTTCCAGACCTCTGTATTGTAGGCGTCACGGGGCCAATTCTCTCTCAACTTGTCGAGTCCATTATAACATCTCATAAGGGGTAAATGTTCAAATTTCTAATTCTTCATTGTGGTTTGTACACCTCAAACATGCATTGTAAGCCAGAGAGTCGGACAAACTATAAAACTGAAGAAAGTTTTATTGACAGTTTTGATGATAGTTACAGTTGACATCTCCAAATTTTTGTTAAGATTGGCTCAGTCTGATAATAGTCCGACGTATGGAATTATTCCAGGTAGGAACATTTCATTGTAATAAACTTCCCAGGGGGAGCAGCAAAATTCGGAAAATGGTTTATATATCACCAGAGACTGGCAGTCTACGATAAACGCAAATATCTCAATCACCAAGCAGTTTAATAATTCCCTTTCTAAAGGCTAAAACAACGGGGTGTACACAGATGTTCAAACTCACCACGAATGGCTTGTGAGACTATCTCGATCACCATAACGGATTTACGGTTTTCATGAGAGCATATTTCAGATTAGAGAGTTTGTTGTAGAGGAACATCTCCTGTGGTTAATAGAGGTTTCGATCTTCGGAGTGTTCTCATAAAATCTAACCTTGTTCCAAAGTTGATATAGCCAAGCAGCTAGTTGTTTGTAGGTTTATCCGAGGTTTAGCTGTTATAATTAAACATTGGAATATTTTTCCTATGAATATATATCTAAATACATGCTTAAACTCAGCTCGATTGGCAAATACAGTGTTGCATATTTAGCATGTTATGCACTAAATTTTCTTGGTTTTGCAGCGCGAGATTCGAACATTTAGCGCAATAACTAGCTATAAAAATGGTCAGAAAACGGTTGATAGTATTTTTAGTTTTTTTAGCTTTTTTTAAGATCGATAAACCGCATTCCCCCACTTGCCGATTACCGATGCATTACATACATATTGAATGCCGAAACCTGCTGGAATAATGATCAAATCTTGGATAATCCATGATTAAACATCAAATTCATTCCCACTGCACCCGTACGTTTTTTTGCACCAAAATCAGCATAAAACACATTAATGGTAGAGTGGCAGTATATCTGGTGACTATAATAAGAATAATGGACATTGTATCTTTGCATATCGGGTTCGAATGCAGCCAGCTCTTTTATTAAAAATATTATTATTCTTTCATCATTATACTTGTTTTTTTTTGTTTTTTTTTAAGGCTGATGAATGTTTTTGTAAATTTCTTTAGTAAATGGTACCCATCATATCACTGGTAATGGATGTAGTTAGTTGTTAATGGGTATTGTAATAGGACTTTAATGAAAGCTTCAGACAGTTACTTTGTAAATATCTGCTAAGCTTAGTAAATATCTACAAGGGAAACGTCAATAAATATAACACCCAGAACAAGTATAACTGCTGCAGGTTCAAGCATCACTCGAACTTACATCCAGATTGGGGACAGTTACCGGAAACATAACATCAATTAACGTTGTTATGTAAGATTTTTCAGTGTGGCTCAGTCAGAAATTCCGAAGCTTGGCAGAGATGAAATAGCGTTTCAATGGAGTGTTAAACACACCCAGCCCTGAGGTGAGGATTTTGTTGTCATTGTTGTTACAGAGAAAAAACGAAGTCAACTCCAGCTTCTGACTGGGACTACAGTTTGACAATAAGCAAATTTTGACGAAGTATTGCAAGCGTAGACACGGCCCTCCAAGGAATAAATCCTACCCATCTCTTAAGTGGTCGACTTTCGCTGTTAATATGGAATCAGTTAATGAAAAACGTTCAGTACAAAACCCAAAGGAATAATTAGATGAATTACCGTCTGCTGCAGACATTCTCAAATGATCAGTAGTGTTTTGTCAGAAAGCTGTTAAAGAGAACGTAATCAATTAGCTTTTGGACATCAGTGATTGATACCTTTCTTCTCTCTATTTTCATTCTTGCCACACATATAATATACTACCTTGCACTTGCACATATCTGCACACACATACAAGCACATGCACACACACACACATACAAATATGCATATATGTATGTATATATATATATATATATATATATATATATATATATATATATATATATATATAAAGAGAGAAGGAGAAAAGCTAAATAGAGAGACGCACGTAAATCGGGAGGATTTGGGTGAATTGTGCAAATATTTGTCGTAGTTTAAAGGCTAAAAAATTAAATATACATCCTGATAGTGCATGTCTCTCTCCCTCTTTATTTCTCTCTCTCTCTCTCTCCATCCAACTATCTATCTATCTATCTATCTATCTATTTCTCTCTCTCTCTCTCTCTATATATATATATATATATATATATATATATATATATATATATATATATATTTGTGTGTGTGTGTGTTTATGTGTGTGTGTGTTTGTGTGTGTGTGTGTATGTTTAAGTCGGTGGATGAATGGGGAGTCTTGGGTCATAGGTATTTGATGGATTCAATTGCCCCTGTTCTGTTTCCCTGCTCTTTTACCCAGAGCTAGTTAATATTTGATGGATTCATGCCTTCCCCAATGACACCACTGCGTTGAATGAATATAAGCAGCCTCGACCGGAATTTGAAGTCGGGTTATCTGTGCTATTACCAAAACGCATATTAGAGATTTGATCCCTTTACTTGGAGAGCTGAGACGGTCAAGGCGACTGCCAAGGTATTCTGACAGAGAGACCTTTTCCCCGGAATTCTTTCACGATTGGAGGGCTTCTTCTAATTAACTTATAGCAGGAAGTGTTTAATGCTTTTTTCTAGGGTGTTAGTGCAATGTGATCACAAACTACCAAGGTCTGAATTTTAACTTAATCCAATGATTCAATTTTCCATGTTGATAACAATCAGGCCACATTGCACCATCACAACTTGCATAGATCATTATTCCTACTCCGTTATTATACACAATTCCTGAGTTAACAAGCTGGAAACCCACCCTTCGGTCAGGAGTGTTTCTATGAGTTCCTGAACATAAACCCTGATTCATCATTTATCATTAATAATTTGTATTTACAATCTGTAACTCATTTGAATCGATTGAAAAAAAAGAATACATCATTCATTTACCCACAAAATAAAACACCAACATAACAAGGGAGGGAGCACCATCCTATCAGCAGCACTTTCGGTTACCGCTCACATGAATTCCATTAGTAAAAAAGATCTGCAAAATTATGATCGACAGTTTTTGCATAGGTTACATTTTTTCATTATGTTTGGCCTTTTCTTCAGCTCTTGTATAGCTTGTTTTAATACGATTGTCCTGGATTTATGTTACGAA
Source organism: Thysanoteuthis rhombus (assembly GCA_963457665.1). NCBI lineage: Eukaryota > Metazoa > Mollusca > Cephalopoda > Oegopsida > Thysanoteuthidae > Thysanoteuthis > Thysanoteuthis major. Next base: position 78,183,059 of record OY735200.1, read on the forward strand.
AGATTATTTCACCTATGCGCAAGCATACATATTTCATCTCCTTACATTATTCTTAAATCTGTTTAATATGCAATGAATGTCTTTTTCTCTGTTGAGCAGGCATAACTTTTTATTGTACTTGATGTTCCATTAATCAGTCGTCAGTATCTTTCTCGCCGTGGAATACTTTATAATCGATATTATATTGGCTGCTTATTTTTTGTACTATTTCAACTGTGCTGTCAAAAATGACGGCATATATAGAATATATGGATATAAATTGCAGTTCATAAACAGTGACAATCGAGATTTGCATCGCCGTGTGCCTGGACAATAATATTCTGTTAATCACGAAAGGATGTTTTGTTTTTTTTTTCAATTTGTTGTCCCTACGAATTCAAAAGCTTATCATCTTATTTCTCTAATTCGCCAATTATAAATAATTCACCACATGTTCGTTTGCCTGTCTGTAAGTGACAGCATAACCCAAAAACTATACAGCATAACCTGTGAAACGTGTTTGCGTACAAATATGCCTCCTAGGTAAGTAAGTACTTGAAAAATGGCACCCACAGAAGTATGAAGGGGTTCTACATGCCAATTCATGGTAAAATGACCCTCACTCTAAAATGACGTATCATAACGAACACAAATAATATTTGGTTATTCTTTTTATTCAAATCAATTACCAAAATTGAAATGTGGCAGAATAAGAAACTGACACATTTTTTTGTATACCTCGTATCGCGCTGTATATTGGTTATATAGGAATGCCTTGCATAGTACTGTTTTGATGAAGAACAGTTGAGATGTTGCCATATAATTTATGATATGAATATATCTTTTACTTCATAGATTAATCATTTTTCCAAAGCACAAGAATTAAGGATCGAAATTTATGCAGATTATATGGAATCTTTATTTTTCTATTTTAAGGATCTAAATCGGAGGAGAGTCGCATTTTTCCCTTTTGAGCGCTCAAAATCACGAGAGAACTTTTATTTTTTCCCTTCTAGGGGTTAAAGTGGATAAAGGACTTCTGCTTTCTCATTTTTACGAGTCAAAATATGGAGGCAGTTTTTTTCACGTTTAGATCGCTGAACTGGAGATTTTGTATTTTTCCTTAACATTAGATTATTGTTAAGAATTCAGCATCTCACAATCAAAGCAATAATGATTCACGAGCTTATCAGCCTAACTTTTACTATGATTATGGGTTCGATCCACTCTGGGTGCCCCACTACAGTTAATTTTAGTAAATACATGTATATTCTGTTTTAGTAATTACTGTGTAAATACAGCTCAGTTGGACGCAAAGCAATAGTAGTGGGACACCCAATGAAGAATGAACTCATTACAGGAGTAATGGTTTGCATTATAAGCTTGTTAAACTTAACTACACTGATTGTGAAGAACAGATTTAATGAAATTACAGAAATGCTCACAGATTTTAGAGAGTCCAGACTGATTTCACAAAATCAGTTGTTTCAGTGGTATTATTTGTTTTTTAATGCTTTTATATGTTTACGTTCATACATATATATATATATATATATATATATATATATATATATATATATATATATATATATATATATATATATATATATACTAATTCGTACGTATGTGTAGACAGTCAAAGAGCTCTGTGAATTATTGCATTCAGAGTTAGTCATAAATATGCATACTAAATGTCATATGGATGTATGTGTGTGTGTTTGCATAGGTATATACATATATATATATATATATACGTATGTGTGTGTAAATCTGTGTGAATGACTGAGAACGTGCAAGATTCAATACACATATACGGCATACGTTCAAGTAAACAATTGAACTGAAGTAGCCATCAAAGATGACAGAGGTTCCATAGTATGTGCATATCTGTGCACATTTATGAGTTTGTGTGCTTATGTGTTTATGTGTTTCAGTGCTCCTGGCCATAGCATTTGTCTACATCCTTGAGAAATTGGCATCAGTACTCCACCAAACCTGTTCGAAAACTTTTTTATTGTTGTGAAAATATTCAGATAACTTTATTTATATTAACTATATTCTCCGGTTTCTTTATGTTGCTCACTCTATTTTAGATGTTTCGGAACAAAAGACGCCAGAGATGTCATAAATAGAATTTATTCTGTCCATATTTATCATTTGATGTATTTTAATATGACCTTGAATTTAGACGCTACGGTTGTTCAATTATTGACTTTAATGGTGAGTTACTTTCATATTCATCCATTCATGCCACTTCGAATGTACACATAAAAAAACATCGCATGTCTGCCCTACAGAGTAACAAAGTCGGCATCAATATTCATGCCAACAAAGTTAATTCCTTATGTGACTTCTAATCAGAAATGAGACTTTTTTGTACAACTAATTTACATTCTGTTATCACTCTTTCGATCCGATTGCTCAGTCGTTAGATTTAGATAAGAAAACAATCCCAAATAATCACAGAACTTGTAACCTATTCGTTGCAACCGTTAATGATATGCACAACCGTCCGTGTCATGTTCCACATTTTTTTCAGTTCTCTAGAAATGTCCAAATATCAAGCAACTATTAAAAACTTTCCATTGCTCAATACATAATTGTCTTGTTCACAGAAACAAAGAGAGCATATACAGACCGAGAATAAATGAGATGAAAATTTGGAGTGTAACCAGTATTTGAGCATTACTGGTGACTGTTCATCTGTATGGTAAGAACAACGCTACATTGAAACAGCTACTATATCGGTGGCAGGTTTGATACCTGCAGCAGCCCCATTTTCTTTAATTGCTTATGTTATTTACGTTGTCTAAGCCAAGTGATGTATCAACTGTGCAATGATGGGAGATCATTTCAAATAGGAGTTTCAATACTATGAAATACAATTCATAATCATTCTGCCGGATCATACATTCGTACATAAGTGTGTGTGTGCGAGTTTATGTTTACATGTATATATACGTATATTTGTTTATATACATATATATATATATATATAAACATCTATACTTATATATGTGTGTATATAATGTGTTTATAAACAATAATTTCCAAAAATATACACTATTCTTACACATCATATGTATATATATATGATCAATACTATATAAATTATATAATATTTGATCGATGATAGCCATTAGTAAATCAGTTTTAGCAATGAATAATAAATTATTTGCAGCAACAATGAATTCTTCTCCTGTTTGGTCGGCATGCCCACTTAGCTGGTAAATTGGAAGTCTGTTTATCGGAGAATAAGAGGCCTGTCCTCTCTTACATACAAAATCATTAGATATGTCCTTGCTTAAATCACCAATCCTAGAAAAAAAAGTGTATTTTCCATTATGTTATTCAATCGAGTTGATTGATTTAACCATTAGTCGTTCCGCAATGCACGCGACGTTTTTTGTTTCGGTTATCATTTTGTCGTCTCTTCTTTGCAAAGATTTCTCAGTTCATCAGTTTTCTCCGCTCTGGTCAGCAACAAAGTCTTTCCAAAATATGACGTATAGCAAGTTATTGTCAACTTGGAGCTTTATCTACAAGATTAATCCACCCACTGCATAACGTGTTGTGAGCATGATGGCAAATCATATTCTGTTCGCAAAGGACGTACCGGATCATTGTCGACCTCTGACACGGTAGGATTATTGGCACCGGATAAATGGAAGGTTCATTCATTTCTCGGTGACTGGTTCATTCTCCTTGAGTGGACAAAGGCTTCGGGTTGTAATATGACGCATAAGATCCATTCCTATTGTCTTGCTTTCTTTCATGGGTCATGACGACAGAACTTTCGATGTGTAAACGTGTTCTGCTCTTGTCAGATGAATTTAGATTCAATCTTATTCTGTGTAAAAGTATGACCGTAGACGTATCGTCCTGTTCTCTTTCTCTTTCCCTTCTTTTCTCCCCCTTTCTCTCTCTGTCCCGCTCTCTCTTCCTCTCTCAGTTCCTTCCTCTCTCTCTCTCTCTCTCTCTCTCTCTCTCTCTCTCTCTCTCTCTCTCTCTATCTATCTATCTATATATATATATATGTATATATATATATATCGAACCTGCACACGAGCAGTTCAATCCTATCTACTCATGGAAACGTCGATCTCATGCGGACTTCGGACAGAAGCACCCGAAGTTTCCCATTGGGGGCCCGTAAAAAATAAATCTAATTCATATTTAAATTGCTTGAAAAAATGTAAACATTAGGATAATCAACATTACCACATTCAACACATACATGTTTTGTTTTCAATTAAGATTTATGTTTTGCCGACTGGTTGGCTGGCTTTGTATGTGTTTTGCAAAAAAAACACACCAATAGAGGTACTCAGTGGAGATGGTTTCATTTACAATGTAAATTATGGTAAATTGGTCTATTAGTTTATTTTGGTGAGGGGTTTACACTTTCTCTTTGAAATTCAGACTTTTCTTAATTATTCACTGCCTAACGAACGGTGAGAGGAATACCTTATTCATGAATCAACCTTTCTCTCATTTTTTTATTGATAATTCTCAACACAGCGTGCTGCCAGAAGAGGCTGATCAAGTGACGTTATTTGTGGAATGATAACCAATGAATTTTCTTTTCTTAGCAACAATATCTCCTTTCAACTTGAAAGTCAAAACAACTGTAGTCATCTAAGATGGCAAAAAATTGTATCCTTTTTCATATAATTGCATGGGTTTGTGTTTGTGCTGTGTGTGTGTGTGTGTATGTGTGTGAGTGTGTGTGCGTGTGTATGTGTGTATGTGTGTGTGTGTGTGTGTGTGTGTGTTTTAGCGCTCCTGACAGTAACGTTATGTCTACGGACTCAACAATTAACATTTATACTTTATTTGACCGCTTTTTAATTTTTGGAAAAAGGATTTTTTGATCTTTTAGACACCTTATTTTGACAGATTTATCAGTATCTGAAGTCTCAAGATTATAGATATTTCTAGATGTTTTTACTCAATTTTAGATGTTCCCAGGAGAAAACGCCACCGATGGCCATAATTTGGACGCCGTGGTTTTTCATTTATAGACTGTGATGGCATGTTTCAATACGTATGGCTTTGAGTAAGGCACAGATAATTCTTGTTCACGCATGTATTTCAAACTTACAATTGAAAAGTGAAAATCCATGATTTAACCCTGTGACTGATTTTGAAATATCGACATTGCACACGTTTTATACGAAGTGTTTCTGGAAAGTATCTAGCTCTTTTGTGAATCTCAAAAATCAATAGTGCAAACTCAATGCAACGTAACAAACAATCTGGGGTAAATTATGACAAACGCAGGAACCAACACTCTTCAAGGGGATATCTCAGTCGACAATGAAACGCCATTGAGTTAGTTGTGCACCGTCGCCTTCACAGTGGCTGAACAAGTGTTACTTCACGTCTCGTGCAGGGTTTTCTTTTCTTTTGTGAAACATCACATCAAACAGGTCTATCAGTCCTTCACCTAACAGTCCAGATTTGTTGTCCTGTGACTTCTGGCTCTTCTCAACAGGATTTCAGATCAAGGACGAGTTTAAGGAAACTGCGAAGAGGCAACTGATGGCTATACCGAAAATGGACTTTACTGACAATTTTGAAAAGTGAGAAGGGCGCTAGAGTAAAAGTAAGAAGTTTCAAGTATATTTCTTGCCCCTGAGTAGGCTTTTCTTTTTCGATTAAATGCCTGCATACTTTCCGGGCTGGGTTCTCTACATGCAGTCATCGTCACTACTAAAGAGCATAGAATTAACTCCTTGATCAATCTTCTTTTTTTTTTCACAAAGTCATCAGATGGAAAGTATTACCTTGAAATAAATCTGGAATTTTTTTGTCAGAAACAGCAAATGCTTATATTTTTTGTTATCGATTTAAAAACATTAACAGTCATTTTTAATGTCGATTGACGTTTGTAGATTTTGAGTCGAACCTTCCTCAGTATTGTGCAAATATCTTCTGAAGATTAAAGAATGCTTTCACATATTTTTCGACGAGGCAACGGTGTAATGCATTCCTGTGTTCAATTGCACACAGCTTAGTTACATTGTATGTTTAGAGATTTAGAATCTCAATGCACTAAATCAAACACTTCAACCGGGATGAATTTGATTATTTATGGATTGAGGACAAGGCCATACATTGACGGAGTCAAACGGTTTGGAAATTACAAATTACTATTCTGGAGAGCAGGGGATGATTTTCAGAAATATGGTGAAAAAGGATGCGTCAATGACAAAAGTTTGAGAACCACTGCAGTAGATTATACAGAATTGTATCTGTAATCTGAAAAGTTGTTCACGTCAAACTCACAGATACAGATACACACACACACTCACACACACACACACACACACACATATATATATATATATATATATATATATATATATATATATATATATATATATATATATATATATATATATATATATCAATGAACGTTTCCTCTTTAGTTGGGTGGCAATCAGTGAAAAGTAATCATTCTTTTTAAAAAGCGTGAACACTACCAGATATTAACTGAGAGGCCAGGTTAGTATGAATTTACATTGTAATTTGGATACTCTACTCCAACTTTTCTGTGAGAGGGTAAAAAATAATCTTTTTTTTTCAAGACGTTATAAAAAGTAAGTATTCAAATTGTCAGCCCTGCAGCTCCTTTGGTATGGTTTAAACACATGATACATACGTAGACTGCCAGTTAATTTACAGTGTAAGCCCCTGCTAAATCGATCCCACATTCTTCACCCACGCGTTTCGAATAACCACAGCACAAACTAACTGAGAGAAAAAGTAGTTCAATCATCCATAACCCTTTTTCCAAATTTTAGTTGATCACCAGTAACATTGCATGCTGTCAAAAGACGTTGGTCATGTGACAGTTTCTATAGATTGTCTAGCAAGGCTTGTTTAACTGATTACTCTTCCTGAAGCAGTCCAAAAAATTAAATGTTTGAAATTTTCATATGATACGTACATTGCCAGCTAGACAGACAAACCAACTAAAATACTGAAGAAACTTATGTTGGTTTCAGTTTCTAATACTTCTTGAATGAGGCTGACTAAGCAGCGTGAAAGCAAAGATCACCCAGCATTCATTTTCTTCTTGTTTTTAGATTAGTTACGTACCAGCCTCGAGCATCTCTCAGTGACCTTTGGAACCTTGCAAAAACCAGAATTTCTATTGGTGATACGTAAGGCTGTAGTCTGTTCTCAGTTAATACACTTCATTTCACAGATCAGCTGATCACAAACATCAATTCACATTCATTTTTGGCGTAGAGATTTACTCAGTGAATATCTCTTTTGTCAAACTTCAGTTCAAGTGGAAGATTGGAGCTGACTCTGATTTGCTACTGTAAGAACTTCAATCCAAGAGGGTAAACTTATCATTGTTTGCCTTTTCCGTCATGAAAAAACAATCTGATATTTAAGATCAAACATTTCTTTACCATGATTAGAAATCACGATCGAATGATTGGAAGGCGGCTTTAGTACCGTCTGAGTGAACCAAAGTAACAAGACAATCTGCGAAAAATAAACTCACTGACACGCATTCGAACTAAAAGAAATAAATAAATACCTTATTTTGAAATGTTTTGAAATCTATTATACATACAGTAGAAATAAGTTGTTTTAATCATCATAAACCAGTTAGTGTTATAAATAAAATACCAGTTGGTTAGATTGGACCTTGCAGCGTTTCTGTCTGTCCGTCCGTTCGTCCGTCTATCTCTCTGTCTTTCTCTCTCCCTCACACACACACACACACACACACACACACACACAAACACACGCATATATTTGTTTTGATTTATCTATGTATGTAAGTATATATATATATTTGTGTGTGTGTTCGTTCTATGTACTTTTCGAAGAAATGATGGGTTTTGTGCATGGACCATGAATGAGATTATCGTATGAAATAAATGCATTTTTCCAATCATTTTTCCGTGGACAAACCATCGTAGATCTTTAGGTTGTATAATTGAGATGTGTTCATTTATTTATAGTAACAAATTAAACATCAGCCACAAACCTGTGCTTACTATTACTTACATAGTGATCAAGCCGAACCCGAACAGAATGTTGGATGAGAGGATTTGGAGACCAAAAGTGTCAACATCGACGATATAAACATCAATGGAGATTTTTTTTTCAGTTTCAAATATCATTCTTCAGGGGGTCAGGCATTTTACATTTTAAGTTTTCTCTTAACAGGTCCCTTAGATTTAGTCTGGCATTGTCCATACTTTTTTTTTTCTTAGAAAATTGGGAACTTTTTAGTTATCACTGCTGACAGAAAGAGAGAAGAATTGTTTCCACGATCAATCTTTCTGCAATTTTTAACTGATCACCCAACACGGCAGCCAAAACATTACGTGATTACGTGACAGTTTCTATTGAAATATTAACCAGACCTAAAAATGTTTGTTTTTACACAGCTTGGCATATCATGAAAATGACATCCGTTATATTGAAAGAAATTGAAAAAAAAAAAAAAACAGTTCAGGTTTAACTGAAAAGTCATAATCTGTCATGAATTACTTGAATATCGGCCAGATCGACCAGCGAACTGACATTTCACGAAAGAAATTCAGTGACCGTAAAATACGTAACAAAATCAGCTGTCATTGGTCGAGATTAAAGTCATCATTAGCTGTCAGAAGGTCTTGTCAAAGTTACTAGTAAACTGAGATATGCTTTTTATGTTGAATTCCACAGAATAAGAGAGTGTTGTAGATTCTTTCTGTTCACACAATCAAGTCATATACGTCATCCATGTCCGATGTTAAACCAAATACTGCAAAATGTGAAGTATACATGTAATCTTTGATTCAATATAGATGAATCAACTGCAGGATTGAACAAGGATATAAAAAGCTGCAAAAGTAATACAAAGGATTCAAAAATGTTTCTCTGTATAAAATGTATAATTAAACAAAAATAATCGAACAACATTGATTTAATGGGGAATGCAGAATAGTAAGCTTTGACCAGTAGTACGTTGGACACCACTAATTACTCGATGACCAACAGACAACTTTCGTTGGTGATTGTCTGCAGTGAGATATACAAAAAAGGTTGATATTCTATTTCATTATTGCATCAATTTCAAATGAATATGCTGATTGAATACAAATTTTAATGAGAAGGATTATACATTTTGAAGCCTTTGTATGACTCTTTAAGCCATTGTATTCAAGTTGAATATTGTCAGTGGTTTATGTAAGTCAAACTAACTTTAAGTGCATGTATATGCGTGAAAACGCCTGTATGCGTGAGTGCAAGAGGACTGGTCAATGGAAAAATCGGTATTATGTAGGCCAAAAAGACGTTACAAACGATTTTAAGGATAGCATCTTATTTGATTTCTTATATCTAACTGTGTATAGCATGGCTTAACAGAAGCAAGAAAAATCTGATCAATGTCTATAAGCAGAAGAGTTATCTACCAGTGGGTAAACAAAAATCATATCAACATGATCTTTTTTTCTGGCACACGAAAGTACCAGGGTTCAACTCTCAAACTATCTGTTACCATTGACCGGTCTTTGACCATTCAACCACTTGAATAATCTACAAAGCTTATCCAATGGGGCTGTCAGTCACACCCCACCGAAAAGTGAATGTCTCATCACAAAGAAACGAGTAAGTTAATTACTGAGGAAGCGCTGCCTTACAGGATAAGAAAACGGTGTATGAAAATCAAGAATGATACATTGAAAAGAATGCACGGTATGATTTATTTCTGATATTTACCATTTCTCAAATAGTGTGACATATCATTAGATACAGAGGGAACACAATATTGTTTTGCGCATTCGATGTCTAACAACTGATTTGGGGGGGAGGAAACACTTCATTGTTTGTCTCTCCGTCTCGTTGAACCAAACTGATCTTCAAAATTAGCATTATCCTAACCTTGATTTGAAATCATGATCAGAGAATCTGTAGACGGCTCTCTTACCGAATGGGCCAAACTAACAAGTATTACACATCTATAAAGATTGGTGTTGTAAAGATGCAAGAAAGTAGAGGTAGAAATGAAGTTTGACCCAGCAGCAATCAGGCTTATTTCGAAGTCAATTTGGTCAGAATATTAAGCATGTAAGCAATATATGGAGCTTATGGAATTGTGATGCGTAAGTTTAAAAACAACTTCTTTGGGAATGCTTTTGCTTCAACTTGTGGTGTATGGAATGTTTTAAAGAGCAAGGTATTTGCAAAATTGAAATGAATTCTTAGAGAAAATATAATGGTATTTATGAAAATCAGACCTAAGAATTCTGGGATATAACGTCCAACGTATTTCTTTACCCTAAACTAAAGTCTTGTGTCAAAAACGGACAAAATAGCAAGGATACATTAGTATGAGTTTTTTTCGAATTTGATGATGTTTTGGGGTCTTTTTCCAAATCATAGTTTCGTTTGAAGAAACTGAAATCTCATTACGCCACTTATAAAAGCCAATAATCAATTGTCAAAAGACATATATTTGCAACCATCATAACAATGACATGCATTTATAGTCATTGTTGTTTTCTGAAAAATGTCCGAAAAACTTCATCGGTTCTTAATATAAACATAAATAAAAGTTTATTTTTGTATCATTTCAAAATCCTGTTCAGAATTGATCAAAGAAATTGGAAAGGCAAACTTGTATTATTTTTGAAAGGGACGCAAAACTAATTAGTTAATTTGGATTTCCCGTTCTTATATTATATATAAAGGAGTGTTTGCTTATATAAAAAGTTCTGTTGAATGATTATGTCTGTACTCAGCAGGCGCCTTAATTAAGAGGATAAAATTACTATTGGTTTTTAGTTACAAGAATAATGAGTTGTATTAGAATCGAGATCACACTTTATAGACAGTTTATACAGTGTCAAAATAGTAAATATTGTAACCGTTGTATTCTTTTCAATCTATTCATAATTTGTTTAGTTTTGCTGAGTCAAAATGATCCCCACGTTTTGTTGATATATTTCCGTTTTTCTTTTCTTTTTTTTTTCTTTTTTCCAAATTGGGATGTCCGTATTCAATGTATTTTCCCTCCACCAAATTCGAGTAAAGATAATTGACACTTGAATTTCCTCTTTGTTCTGTTTTCACCGGGTTAGTTCATTTCTAGGTCGTCTGACGCCGATGGCCAGCGCCCAGCGATTGGGTTACAGTCACGATAGTTGCTTACAATTTAACATATCGGTTCGGTTTAGCGAACCGAATGTGGTACGGACCTCTTTTGGTACCCTATATAAGTCAATACCTGTCTTAAAATCACTGTATACGTGCCAGATTTAACTTCTTCGGAGTATCCAGTGGTAATTGGCCTTACTGAAACTGTCAGTTTCACGCTCAAATATCTCTCAACACTTATAGCACTTCATGTTAATATGTCTATATTGGTAACAAATAAAAACAGAACTTGTAATAAGTGTATGGAGACAGTGGCTGTCAGAAGACTTTTAAGAGTATGTTGCCAATTTCAATTTTTTAAAAATTTCCAACCGTTTTTTGAAATGATAAATCTCTCTCTTGAATTCTACTTAGACTAGAGCAGGATTCTTGAACCACTACTTTGTTCCTAGGTCTTGTTGATTTGTTTGTAGGTTCATTAGAACCCTCAAATGTCAATGGGCGAGCCATATTGCCAAAAGGCCAGTCAACCTCTGGACATCACAACCAGGGCGTAGATCCACAGAAACCATATGCAAAAGATAAGATGGCGTGACGACTGAGAAGACTGACGAATTTTCTGAAATGTTTGTGTCCAAAGACAACCGTAAAAGGTCTCTTGCTGCTGATGGCGATGAAAAATATCGATGACGTACGAATTATATTCAATGATCTTATTACAGCCTTTGTCGCCAAAAATGTACTCTCCTGTACACAGCTCACAACATTCTATTTAGAGTTTATACTTTTTGTGTCATCTTACAAGTCAGAATTCAGTCAGACAACAAAAATCCACAAATGAAAACATTCTATGTATGCATTCATACGTATATATTTATGTATCCTAATATATGTACGTATTGGAAAATGGACAGATATAATCTAACAGAACGATTATAAATTGCATTATATTGTATGGAAAGTTTTTTAGACGATCTCTCAGCATCACACGGTCGATGAATCACTCAGTTTAGACAACGTATGTAGAATAAACAATTGAAGGATTTGAACCTGCTATCGATAGGGCAGCCGATTCAACGTAGCGATTTTCTTGCCATCGAGTTGCCAGTAATATAAATAAATACCAAAATAATTGCTTCGAACACGAATTCTCATTTCTTTTTTTCTCTAGTTCTCTCAACGCAACAGTTATGTTCAAAGAAAAGGATATATGTGATCTGACAGAATAATTGTAAATTGCGTTATATCATATAGGAACTTTTTTGAGATGATCTTCTGTAGTAATTGTTTATTCTGTTTACGTTGTCTAGAGTAAGTGAAGTATCAAGCGTGTGCTGACAGGATATTATCTCGAAAAAGTTTCTATTGAATAAAAACGTAATTTGTAATCATATATATGTAGGTATCATACTGGTCAGGGAACTAACTGACTACAATCACCTTTTCAGTTTTTAGATATCGTCAACTTGAATTCCCATCAAACTAACTGCTAGCATAGGTTTCCTCAGTTTTTAAGTTGGTTTGGCAGTCCGACAATATATATATATATATATATATATATATATATATATATATCATACGTACAGGCAGCACCAATGGATTTAGCAGACTGAAAACTTCAACAGTAACTCATTATTAAGTATTCACAAAAGGGGTAAGTTTGATTTTTTGAAATTCTCTGATCCTTTTTGGTTTTCTGATGGGGCAGTAGATTTGCATGAAATTCTACACTGAACCGGCCCAATCGCACGCACGATTGCTTTTTCTACGATCAAGACTCTTTAATGCGAGTGAGAAAAGTAACTTTTCACCCTTTTATCCAATTGTTTAATGGATCAATTCGAACAGAATGTTGCCGACACACGTTGATCATAGAATTATTTCCATTTACTAACTAAACAGATACATTCTATTTCTTCCTTATTTTCCTTGTTTTTTTTTCTTTCCTTTAAAAACGTATTTTCAATTAAATCTTATGAGTTTATAACCTGTTCTTTCTCATGTAAGATGAGGTTGCCAGTACTTTTCATTCGTACATGATATATGACAGAGGGTCGTGAGGCTATTGCATGAAATCAAATTGGGTCGCCGTTGGAAAAGTTTGGAGAACCACGGACCAGAACATCGTTTACTAGTGCTGGTGGCAAGCATACAACGTTAACAGCTGCAGGTAATATCCACGGACGATAACGTTGATTATATATTCATTGATAAAATCTGTTGGAGTAATATGATTGGGCGAGCGTTGGGTCAAGATTTCCATTATTATGCTAAATTATTCATGGTTACGCAATGGTAAGGTCTTCAGGGCGGAAATTCTCATTGCCTTAAGTCTACTGTGCATAGGATACACACTGGCTAACTATCTCTCTATTGCAAATATACGAACAAACGCATAAAAGACCCGCACACATGCCAACTTATAATGTATATTCGACACTGTCCATGAAAACTGTCACCACATCAGTCAACATATGTTTCTACGGTTTTTAAATGAGGCTTGATGGCTAGCTCTCTATTTGATGTGTTAAGTGGATTGGTCGGAACAATGTTGCTAAAAGTTTTAAAATCCAATCACTCTCACAGTAAGGTCTAAAAAGGACGTTCTATTTATCCCCTTTCCGAAATAAGTTTGTTAAAATGGGGCGGGAAGTTCGATTAATAATGTTAGTCGTAATATGTTTTGGAAAAATACCTCATTTTTGTTGTTTCCGAGGAAATCCCCGTCCCATTGATAGATTTTGGTGTTGTTTCAATTTCCAAAGTGAGTTTATACTAAATAGATTCCCAGTTTGATACCATTTACGCTTGTTTCGGACATTTCAGTGATTATCACCCAACAAAAGATGATATAAAAGAAAAACCTTATTGACTATCTTTTTTTACAATTTTCAAATGATTACCCTTAACACGGCATGTTGTCAAAAAACATTGATGATATTACGGTTTCTATTGGGTGACTAACCAGATATATGTTACTAACGACAATACTTAATGATGAATAATACATATACTTTCGTCAACCAGCACCGTTCCCTTTCAAAATTAGATTTGTAGAATATCTGGTGGCGTGAATAATTATCCATTTTCTATTGATACCTAAATGTCGGTGTTCAAGCTCTGGAAAAATCTGCGATTTTAAAAGCTGACTCTTCAGGACAAGCAACCTATCCTCACCGAAGATACTAACAAACAGAAAGTTTCTTAACTTGCTCAAATTCTGTGATTAAGCATATGGTAATATATATATATAGTGTCATCCAAACAGCTGTTTCGATATGTTTCAGCTCTTCAGGTAGATTTTCCATTAACCCATCCAGTACCGCAAAGCAGGATTGAAACCTTCGTTTCAGATCCGGAGACCAATATCCTACCTCTTAGCTACGGAACTAGAGAGTCAATAAAGCCGAATTTAAGCGATCTATTTATTTGCTGTATGCCTATGGAAGAGCATTGATATGTGTGTGTGTGTGTGTGCGTGTGTGCGTGTATGTGTGTGTGTGTCATAATATGGTCCTAAAATAGTATAACAAGTGTAATATCATAGCTTGAGAGGAGGTGGTCTTTGAGGAACACTGTCGCAGAGGCAAGATAATACGACAGTTTTGTTTTCAAATCACCGAACGATGCATGGGGATTAACTAAAGGTCCCGAAAGGAGAGATCCGCATATATTTCAATATTTTTTTAAAATCTTTGTAAAATGTACAACGCAATGAAAATCTTGAAATGACAGCGTTAACAGATATTTAAAAGTAATTGACTGGAAAGACATAATTAATCAAAAAAATATTATTTTACATCTTCAATATTTGGAGCTGTAAATCTTTGTAGGCTATACGCATATGGGTGTACGTATATGTGTGTGTGTGTGTGTGTGTGTGTGTGTGCGTGTGTGTGTGTGTGTGTGTGTGTGCAGTTTCATCCTTGAGTGAGTATAACCTGGCTACTTTTTGTTGATAGATTCTAACCTAACCAAAATGGATAATATCTGATATTATTTAAGACAAATAACTAAAGCATTGAAACTCAGTTGCAAAACTATGAATGCAATGCCGTCCAAAAATGAGAAAGCACCCACGAGAAAGACATTTTTGGAAACAGAATAGCAATGCTTTATAGCTCAGTCATAAATATTACCTGAAAATATCCGTTTAGATTGTATAAGATTCCACGATGATTAATAAAATCCCCCCAAGTTTTGTTTAGTTTCCTATAAATCAAGTAAAGGATGTGCTTATTTACGAGCAATACTGTAAATGTATGTATAGATAGACATAAGTTTGTATCAATATCTATATTGTTTTTCGTTATCTCATCATCCGAATACGTACACATATGTGCATAATCGTCACACACGCACACAAACACGTGCAAGTGCACGTTTCCATATGCGCATGTGAATAACAATATATTAACGTCACATAGTTCGTCAGAACGTGACATCCTCTTGTATAAGTCCACATCCTGTCTGCATTCAATTACAACGTGCTGTAATAATCAACAATGGATTCTATTGTGGTCACATTTGAACAGGATATCGTTACCTCGCATAAATGAATCACCGTTACCCCATGCGTTTACCAGAACTAATTATCCAAACAATGATCAAAATTCATCAAAAAAATGGATTTTTCTATCTAGAATTATCCAGAAAAATAGATTTTTCATCTAATTATACCCAAAAATGGATCTATAATTATCAATAGAATAAATGATAAAGACCTCTAAAAAGATTCTTTAGATGGCGCTTAATGGTGGGCTTATGCAAACCTTTGAACTTGTACGCTAAAAATTGTGACTGTAAGACACAGACATTCACAGAGAGAAGCTGCAGCCCCCTCGGTGGGCCATTTATATGGCCACAACTATTCGATATTTAGGTACTCAAAACAACTTTCACTGGGCTTTGACTTCAAATATAAAATGGACCAAACTGGCTCAACGATCAAACTTCATTCTGACTGAGAATTTAATTTAGCTCTCAAGATTCGAAAATATGATATCTTCTATTAGATATTATTCCTTTATCTGAAAGACATCTTTAAATTTGGCCATGAAGGGGCACTTGATTAAGATGGCTAGATATCTTTCTGGACAAATTGCATGGACAATTGCCTAATTTTTTAAATAATTTGGGGCAATTCCTGATATAAACAGAAACTATCAAGGAGTTCCGTGACTTAAGGGTGACCATTGACCCTAATCCTCCTTTATAAATCTGAATAAAAAATGAGGCATTTCGAGTGAAAGGGTGACAAAATCAAGAATACGGTGATGTTACCTTCATCAGCTTTTCAAATTGCATTGACCCTTCAGTGCCTGAATGCAATTTTGAAGGTCGACATCAATGTTACTCATTGTAGCCTAACGTTTCGTACTGATATTTATATGTTCTTGCTCTTAAAATATACATACATACAATTTGAAAAGCGCTTATCCGTCCCATACAGAGATGAGTTTTCAAGCCGAGATGGTATCATAAAATATCGTTATTCATCGTTATACTTTTTTCGTTGCAAATACATTTGCTCCCTAAATACGACTTGTTCGATTCCGACCATCCATTTATACGACTGCAATATATAAATATTAAGAAGATTTGTGTACATATAAAAGCCACGCTTTAAAATTCAAGAAATATAAGTGAATATAAAACTTTTCTTGGTCGTACGTGTGAACGAGAGCTATATAAGTGCAAACGTGTATACGATTACACTCGTACATTAAAAGACACGCATGCTACGTAAACACCATAGACATTGCACTTGATTGTTTTTGTCCATAAGATTATAGGAGGCATTTTATATGAGTCCACATATGTATGTACGTGTATGAATTGACACCTTGATTTTGTATTTTCCCTACAATCTTTTTTAAATAACATAGAAACAAATAATCATATCAAGAAAAATAGAATATACGTAATAAATAATAATAAAATAATATTTGTCTGACCATTTCATTTACGAACGAATTAAAACCCGATAATTGGAATGAGTTCCAGTTGTAATTCTAGGTGCAAAGAACGTTCCACCCATTCAAACTGTGCAATCGGTTGCAAATTAAACAAAGCTCGATGATAGGGACATCCTTTTTTTCTGTTAATTCAATAGATGAGAAAATGAAAGGATTATCAATGTTAGAAGCGATTTTCATATAATCTAATTTAGTAAACATCAGTCCATTTCTCGATTCTTTTTGCTCAAACCCAACACATTTTATACAAGTAGACATTTGTTCTCAAGTTTGACCACTTAAAATTATACATAACATAAATCATTTGATACCACCCAAGTCTTCTTAGTTACCTCCAAGATAGTTAAGTAATGCCAAGAAAACGAATTAGCCGTCCAAGAACATTAATTTCAAACAATCGTTTGAGTTTTGTATTCATTTAATTTTCTTTGCATTAATTCGGAACTAATATGTTATCTCAGTAATTCATGTAAGAAAACCTGACGTTAATTGGGAATGACGTTTTCATTTTTCTCGAATGCATACGTTCGTTGGTCCGTAATTGACTTCGAACGCGAAAAACCAACAGAATACTGTTTGACATAATTTTCCTAGCACCACGCTTTTTTAGTGTTCATAATGATTCATTGATTTATTTAATGTTTTTTCATTTATAAAAAGAGAAAAAGTTTTGCCAAATGTATTTACTTGAAACTTTCAAAATCAATAAGCATTTCAAATACTAGAGATATTACATTACTTTCATATATTTCCAAATTTTCTCACTTTTCTTGCTTTATGATCCCCTTTTATCGTCAATGAACAAAGCTTGAAATTACAATTCTCTGACCGAGCATTATCCTCAATATTTCGGCTTACAAGGATTCCGTCCTTCCTCAAGTGTATTTATTGTATCCTTACCTTTAAAAAAAAAAAAAAAAACATTATTGACATTTGACCATCATGGTGTCGCTCCGTTACTTGATATAACTCCAACAATGTGCCGATATTTGAATAAAAAGAATTGTATCATTAATCACTAATGATCTCTCTCTCTCTCTCTCTCTCTCTCTCTCTCTCTCTCTCTCTCTCCCTCTCTCTCTCTCTCGTATGAACCTGGGGTCAGGTCATACATCTACAACACTCATGTTCACCCTCTGACATTTAGATCATACAATGATAAATCTTCACTGTAGCGATGACCAACACTTCAGTCCCGGATGAGCACCAAGAAACCAGTATTGACATTGAAAATAGAAATATAACAAAAGCGTAGATAATTACATAAGTCACCATGATAATACCCTTTATGAAATATCAATCTGTGTTAATCCACAGTTCTGAAAATAGAAAAAAATTATCCATCAATATCTTTGCTTGAGTCGATATGGTGTTTGGTCAACACTGCAGTGGAGCCAGGTTGATATAACCATTTTGTTTTTAAATCCCCGATACAGTTAAGTGTTAAACAATCGATGGTCCTTACTGCAGGAAGTAATACATAGTACCATGATACCTACATATACGTAGAACATAGATTCAACAGCAAAAATTCCATAAATTACATGAAATGATATTGGCCAATAATCAATGATTATGTCATATTTTTTTGTTGTATTTAAACATTTATATTGGAAGTACCTCCTCCGTTGCAGTTCGTTCAATAAAGAATCCCACAACCGTCAACACAGAATCTCCCTCAAAGCGACGCATTTCTAAATAGTAGATAAGGCAACAAAGAGGAAATACCAATTGATCCACCAGAAATATTCGATTCAATGAATCGCTGAGTGAGCCGTCCAAACTTCATGGCATAGAATAGACTGACAAAATGTATAGATAGACAGAACTATGAATAGATAGACTAACTGATACGGATATGTTTAGGAGCTTCCAAAAGAATGATAAGAATGCACGGAAGAGAAACAGATAGATTCTTGAAAGAAGACAGTTTGAATGATAAACTGAACTGTATCGATTAGAAATTTACTTCTGTCTTGTTCACGCGCGGACATAGTTACTCTGTTCAATAAACACAGAGAAAAACTCGCCATCACAGTCAATAATCGAACGACCGTCGCGTCAAAATTTGAAGTTATGTAAAAAAATCTATCAAAGAGTAAAATGATCAGAGTGAATAATACATTATGACATCATTGGCGTTTTCGATTCGAAATATCTAAAACAGTGTAAGGAATATCTAGAAACATCAGGCTTCTGAAAAATTTCGATTTTATCAATAAACACGTCAGAATAAGGCAAAATATGTCAAAAGGTCTCTCTTCAAACAATAAAAAAAATTAGATTTATGAAAGGGTCTAATGTACAACTGATACTAAATCTTAAATCCATAGATAAAGTGGTATGACCAGGAGGGCTGGAACACACAAGCAACAACGTAACAAACCACTGCACTTATTTGAAAAAATTTGAAAGCACTTATTTCATAGAAACTTTCGCTTTCTTGCCCAAAACACGTTTGCCTATTTTCGACATAGTTGTGTACAGATTTCACAACGATCATTTTGCGAAGAAGACAAATGTCAGTAGAATTGTAAGTTTCAGGGGTGGAGATGTTCTGCCATGATTAACATGGATTTGTATGAAAGTGTAAATGAAAGGGAGACATAAAGCAAAACAAGGTGTACAAAATTTACACTTTTCTATTTTGTTTGTTTGTTTGTTTATGTTTGTTTGTTTTTTTAATGTTTCGTGCGTGTCCTGTCGTCTGTTTGCAATTACAATGAAATAAAAAAACAGGATATTGAAAATTTTCCATTTATGTATTGACAATTATTTTATTTCTCGATTGCTCTTAATATCTGTTTTATTTCCTGTTTTCGAGTAAAATTTCATGGTCCTCGTGTCAAACCTCCTGTGTTGGAAACGTTTGTAAATTACTCTTAAGCAGCAAGACTGACATAGAAGAAACCTCTTGTGAAATACGAACAAAAACTGAAAAGAACAGTCTCTGTTGAAAACCTTTAACGTTGTTTATTCAATTTTTGAAAGTTTCCTGCTACGTTTGTCACCATTTAATTCTGAAATGCAAATACTTGTTCCCAATTTTTTTTCAAGTTAATTACCCTGAAACAAAATCAACTAATTATATCAAGAATAAAACGAATGATATCGTTTGAAATCTCTTACAATTCTTTAGGAAACAAAAAAGATGATAAAAAAAGTGAATGAATCATCAAAAATACTGTATTATTTTAACTTGTGCTTTTGTCGATTTTGGAGAAAGTTTTTTAAGGAAAATATGATATAGTATGATGACAGAAAAAATAATATCCCTCTTTCTTCGGTACAGATTTTTCTGGGTGAGAGCGTTGCTATTTGTTGCAGGTTAAGAAAAAAAGAAGCAGGTTTGAATTTACAATTTAGCGCTCCGATTGTGTAATGGTTAACACGTCTGCATCTCACTCAGAAAGTTCAAGGTGAAATCCATAGTATGAACAAGAATTACGGAAGACTTCATTTGAACAAATTTCCCTGTGCACTCAGCAATTTATAGTACATGTTAAGCTGTGTGATTACAGCAGAGGTATTTCTCCAATGGGTCCCCCCCCCCCCGAAAAAAACTCATCAAAATAATGTCCTGGTCTTGACTTGAGACTGACAAGGATCACTAATCTGTTGCATGAAATAAAAAAACAGGACTTTGCCCTCGGCCATGGTACTCATCTGGGAAGTCTTGAGACGACCGTTTTATTTACAATTTGAAGCTTGTGAAATCAATTTTGAAACTACTTTAATTCAATTATTGATTGTGATGGCAAGTCTATATATATATATATATATATATATATATATATATATATATATCGGTACGAAATAAGACATGCATATTTATGTATAATTTTTGCAATGGAGTCATAGAAGTTGAAAAAGTAAGAAATGAAATGTTTATCATCCATAGTTGGCTTTTTGAAAAATGCTTGTTTTTATCAGAAATGTGATTCTATGATAAGCTGCATATAGAGAGAACAGAAGTTGTTTTCGACAGAGAATATAGTGCTACCAATAGCATATATATATATATATATATATATATATATATATATATATATATATATATATATATATATATATATATATGTATATATATCAATTATTTATGTCTCCTTCTTAGTTTATACATATATATATATATATATATACATATATATATATATATATATATATATATATATATATATATATATATATATATATATATATATATATATATATATATATCTGTGTGTGTGTGTGTGTGTGTGTGTGTGTACTGATTTACCGGCTGTGCAATGACGGGTGATCATTTCAAGTAGCAGTTTCAATATAATATAACACAATTTATGATCAATTTGTCGGGATCATATATACATTTCTAAACATGCACACAAACACTCACACTATGCAGTTGAATCAGATACAATTCAGTTAATAATTAGGATCCTGGGTACAGTCTTCGATCTTGCCACTTATGTACTTAAGCATTCATTGTATTCAGTGATGTGCCGTACTTAGTCGTGGTATGATAGAGAGTTAGTTTTGTTGATCACTACTGTTTCAGTGAGTTTGATTTTCAGTAAGTGCACCATACCTTTTAGCTTTCTGCCTTAATAAGCCATGTTTAGTAAATACGTTGTATCGTCAGTATAGCCAAGCAACTCACGCATAAAGAACTCTTCTAAATCAGTGTATTCTATGAATATAACCTCGCAGCAATTTTGTTTTTTATGATCTTCGATATAAAACTCCTTCCCTTGAACCATATTCTTTTTCAAACTGGTATCAGATGGGTAACAATCAAGTGATTGCACAGGCAAATTGTCGTCTTGAAGAAAGACTATACGTGATTAAATGTTTCGATAACGACGGGCAGAACTCGAGCAAGCCAATTCCAGGCTAAAATTGCTCGGTCAGCACGAGTAAAGTCATTGAAACCGCACAGAAGGGAATGAGAAGTAATTTTTACAAGGGGATTAGAGAAAAACTACGAAATTTGCTAATATTACTGAAGATATCCGTGAAAAGAGGGAGAGGGCTGAAGGCATATCAAATATAGCACCAGCCACTGATTTCAGCAGCCTTAAAATGGAAAAATGACTCGACATCTCGGTCATGTAAGGAATTTCACTCTACCGTCAGTAATGAATTCACAGAATGATAGTCAGCTGCCACTGAAGAACTCCCTGATGGCTGCAGAGTCCATTTTCACACTATGAGTCTGCTAGAATTATGGTATGGGCTACCGGTGCAGCAGATGGGACCAAAGCTCCCTTGTTCTCCAGTGGATAGGGGGTGAACGTGAACATCGAAGTTTATCATCAAAAGCCAGACGAAAAGGTGTTACTCTGGGTCGGTGAATCTTTCGGAGCACATTCGGCCTTCACGCCCGATGGTGCACCTGCTTACACTTTGAATATCATCCAGGTGTGGAGTGGAAAGCATTTCTGTTTAAATCAATTGCATGGTTCATTGTGAAGCGTGATGTTTCAAAATTTTAGTATAACATTGCAGGTCGGTTAGCTCTTGTCAAAAGACCACGATGAAATCAAAAAGTGACCATATTGAAAGATATCAGTATAGACTAAGTACAAACAGTAGTTTTCTAATATTTCTAATGTTAATGCAACTCCGAGCATATGTAAAATTCCGTTGGTTAAGTCTCCACGGTTCACCCTGTAGATCATTTAAATCAGATGAATTTACATTATCTTCAAATCTGATATTGTTGCTTGTGGTGTGCTGTCTATAAATCACTAAGGGTTGATATGCAGAATAGAATGATTTTTTATATAATTCGAGGTCATCATGAGCCCTTCTCCAAATGACCTTCGGTTCTAAACATCTGAATGATTTTTTTCCTTATACCAGGATTTCCGTGTTTTATTTTTCTTCTGAATGGCACATATATTTCCTACAATAACGTCAATTTTTTAACAATCATTGTCTCCTCTATCACTCTGTATTTTTCAGTTCATATTGACGGCTACTCAGTGCGTGGGTGATGCTAAATCAAGTCATTTTCAAGGATAAACTGGTGTTCAATTATTTCTGCTGGATGATTGATTGTTGTAAACCATGATAATTAACTATTGACTACTACTTGGCTTAATTGCAAGTTTTTGTAAGGCTGCCTGATCAGTGCATCAGTATAGAGTGTCCGGTCATCTTTTTCGTAATAATTTTTTCGACACATGATCGACATCTGATGAAAAAAATACCCTGAAGATAAATGTTTCATTCGTTAACATATCAAATAACTAAGTACGGTAATGTATGTTTCCAACACTGAAAGCAAACTAAAAATGACTTCGAGTCATTGCAATATTTAACTTGATAAAATAATGAATATTTGTTTTTCGTTTTTATTGACTGGAACTGGGAAATATTAATTCCTAGCAAAGCTAAGAAAAAACTTCAGGACTAAACTGTTTCGATTCTAAGTACGTTTTAAATTCAAGGTGTTGATACCCGAAGGATTACTTGTTTATGCATTTATGAAAGTTTTTTACGTGATTTTAATTCTGTTTTTCCAATGTTGTAATTAAAGTAAATTGAAATCTTCTTTCTTTTTTCTTTTCGGAAATATATATATTTTGTTAAAATCTTGACATGGTACAATCAAATAATTCTTAAAAACGGTTTTCTGCAGAGTGTCTGCATTACCATTCTGTTGTTGGCGGCTTATATGTTGGCAATACGGCGTTTGGTGAACAACCAAAAGCCCAGTAAGGTCATTAATTCTCGACGGTGGATATTGGAAGTAAACATCCACAAGTTTTGCTGGTCTGAGTAAGGAAGAAATGCAAACTTGTCTAATAAAAATTTCAGTTTTCCCTGGGCAACGCTAGGTATCCCTGGTAGTGCTTATATTCAAGTCCACCGAATCCATTGGCATATATATATATATATATACATATATATATACATATACATATATATATATATATATATATATATATATATACATATATATATATATAATAACGTTTACTTATCGTTAAATATCAGTGTCTTATCAATCGATTAGATTTGCAATATGTCTCTTCTCATTTTTCTACCGTCACTTTTTCAGCCATCGATTGTTCAGTTTATTTTTGGCTACTTGGTGATGTCTATTCTTCTTTAATTGTTCCATTGTTGACGTATATATCAACATCCTCTTCATTCTCACTGTCAACAGCCATTATATGTTTACAGCTGGACAAGGCCTTTCACATTTCCTCTCTATGCCAATAGTAATTGTGCTTATTTCTGCTATGTCTTACCGACAAATTATTTTATCTCATCTCTTCATATTTTTTATCCTTTCTCCCTGTATATCCAGTCTATGGGTAACATTGCAAGGTCTGATCTCTGCAGTCGCTTGCGTGGCAATCAGCTTGAGTGGACGACTTTTATTCCAAAACCAGTTGAAAATGAAAACAACTGGTGATTTCAATTACGTACAAACAGTCAAGAAACTGATTAAGCATTGGTCCATATATTAGGACACACAGGCACACTCACACACACACACACACACACACACACACACACACACACACACATATATATATATATATATATATATATATAGAGACTGTTATCCGATTTTTTCAGGTACAGTGATAAATCATGATCTGTTCTCTATTAAATACACGAAATGGAACCCTATCAAACAGGTCAAACATAATTTAGTGGAATTCAGATTAGATTCAATCAACTTTGTCAGGTTACAGACCTATTGAGCCCCCATGCAAACACACTGACGCAGACGCACACTCACACGCAGGCAAACACGCACACGCATATACATATATATTGATATAGTTTGGTATAATTATGTCCAATATAATGGTATAATTGTATATACATTTTTATTAAGAAACATATGGCACCGGGGTTAATCAGTAACAAATTTGAATAGCCAATCACATAAATTGATCGAGATAATAAATTTCGTGTAAGACTTGAACCTGCACTCATCAGGAAGCAGCGACTCTGATCCACCAACCGGCGTGTATATATGCATTCCCATTTATGCCTCAGACCATAGAATAGATGAGTGTGCAATTCAAGTGTGCACATCAAGTGCATTATCGTTGACTAAATCTTACTGAAAATGTAAGCCCAGCATGAAGAGCCTATACGCCTCAAGACTGCTCCCTGATGAACGCAGACCCGAGTCTAGCACGGCGTCTATTTTCCGTGTCTATTTAAGTGCTAGGATATTTCTGATGCACACAAATGAAAAGTATCAACACGTTCTATTTGCTGCTTTGAAATTATTACAGCGTTGTTTTCATCGCTACATTTGAACATCATGACAGCTGATGTCTATTGCAGACAATTTTCTTCACCGAATGTCTGGAGTAACATCATAATCTAATTCTCTAATGTATTTACCTAATGAGAGAAGAAGAAGAAGAAGAAGAAGAAATAAGTAATTGTGTATGCATTTATTTATTAATCTCAGTTTACTCGTATATATCTGCTTAATTATTCTGTCTTTAGTCGATATGTTCGTAAGTATACATATACCATTTAATATTAGCATATATATATATATATATATATATATATATATATATATATATACATATATATATATACATATACATATATATACATATACACATAGACACATAGACACACACACACACACACACACATATATATATATATATATATATATATATATACGTGTATGTATGTATTTATCTTAGTCTATTTATACTTATCCGTACATTTATCAGCTTGAATGTAATAATCTCCTAAGCGTGCTTGATGTTCTCATGAGGATAAATTTCATTATTCAATATATTATTCCGACTAGCTGCAACCGTTTCTAGATGAGCTAAGATCTAGTTCTGATTGCTGTCATTGGCAAACTGACTGCCTGCTGGCTTATACACCAAAAAACTTCCACCACCTCTCGTTTTTCTTCCCACTCCTTCTATGTAGGTCCAAAAGTGTAAGGGATTGTACTCGCTCATCAATTGAATTTTCTATATTAACCTGTTCATATTTATCAGTCACCCTCCGTTCATATTTGTCACAGTTTATTCATAGCACGAATCTTAGTCTAGGTGCGCCAGTTTTCTCTATCGATTAATTCCAGCGCAGTCAATTTCGATCAATTTCACCAACGAGATGATTATCAATGTATAAGAAACTGTCAGTCAAAACTGCCTGTAGAACTGTCAACATAAGTTTCTCCATTCTTCAAGTTAGTCCATCTGGCTGACTAATTGGCTGGCTATATGTATATGTATGTATCTTGTGTACCGGCCACACCAATAGAGTTAAAAGTGGAGAATCAAAACACTTACTTCCTATAATGTCTTGACAAAAAAAGGATCTTAGTTGAAAGGGTCAATTCACAATGTGATTTCATGCTAAAGTGGCTGCATTGCATCTGCTTGCATTTTTGAGATATCAGATTTTCCAGAGCTATCATTGCACTACGCGAAAAGGTAACGGAAGGAAATTATTGATTGATAAGTCCATTTCCATTTTTTTAATAAATCACTCAAAACTAACCAGACGTATTTTTCTTTTCGTTTTATTTCATCTCATCTTTCATTTTTTATTTATTTATTTATTAGTGTTTGAGTTACTTGTATGTTCTTATATTTATATTTATCAATCTATCAATGTATCTACCCAAACTTTTCTCTGCCTCAACGAAATTTTGTATGCACACACAAATCCTAAAAATTGAGAAAATATTGTTCTTTGCCTTTTGATAAGTCCGCATATGAGTATAAGTGTGTACCAAACACGAACTAATTGCATAGTCTGTGCTTGTACTAAAACTAATTATCTAGAAAAAAAATGTCTAAAATTATTTCCTGAAGTAAATTTTTTATCAAAGAGTATTTTTCGAAAATGGGGATTCAAGATTTGTGCATACTTTGTCTAAAATGACCATAGAGAACCCTAAAAAAGACTTTATTAAAACAAAAAAAAATGTTTTTAGATGTTTCCTGGCAGTGAACCGATGGCTATACTCAAGGTTTTAACCCCTAGATGCCCGGACACTGACACGCACGCACAGGCACAGAGGAACAAAGGGAGATGAATCTGTTGTTCATTTGGCTGGTAGGACGGACGGGTGCCTTGTGGAGTTACGGCGATCCGATATACTGCACTTGTCATATTTATTCAATCAGACAGACAACTTGTTTTTAATCACATGGTTCGGAGAGTTAAAACAGAGAAATATACTTAAGAATAATCATATTTTATTGCAAAGACGTATGCACGTAGGCATGTTTCCAATGCTGAATTTAATGGGGATGTGTTTTAGATGGATTTTTTCCATCCTCCAGAAATCTTGTTCGGAAGCAATCAAGGATATCGAAAGGGCAAACTAACATTACTATTTGAAAGAAGTGCCAAGCTAGTAAGATAATTTGGATCCCAACTGCTGCTCAAAATCCTTGATTGTCTTTACGGTCTTATTCAATGAAAAGAATGTGTATTTGCGCGTTAGGCCGTTTATCTAACAGCTGCATCTCCAATAAAAAAAATACATTTAGCTTAGTGGTCAATGTAGTCCCTTGGTGAGCCAAAAGATTCGTTTACAAAAGACACTGCTCACAGACAGCTGCAGTAAAATCCTGACTACATTTGGTCCGTGCATTGATCAAATTCCAACATTTTCGGTAGCACCTCGTAATAAGCGTGCACGTGTGGGAAGTGTGGGTAGCTTGCAAGATAGATACCCGCAGGAATATTTACTTATTCATTCATCTCTGCATTGATCGATTTCAATTTCCGATACGTCGCAAATTATAAAATATGAGGTCTTTGTGTTCTCTTTTGTTCTCTCCACTCAGTTTTTATATACAAGATATTCACATATCCCCAGGGGACCAATATAAACTAGGAGAGGAGAACTTTCTTCTTGAATCTTCAAAACCTCTTTTAAGTCAGTTTGATGATCTGAAGGAAGATGGGTGTATATTTCAGGATGAAGGTAATTTTTGAATCGAATCCTCATCTTCGTTGTTTCGATCCTCCTTACTAGTCTCTGACTCTCTGTCTACAAGTCTGTCTCCCAATATACATATATATATTTCATGAGCGAAATTAACGTAAAATCTTTTTCGGTGAATTTTAGATACGGTGGCCCAACGGAGATTTTAAAAGTGATTAGATTTAAACTAAAAAGAATCCACCATTGTTGATGAATGAACTAAGAAATACGTGTCAAGGATTTTCCCGACTGAAATATATATACGTATAGTTTTGATCAATATCTGTCACTTGTGAATATTCAAATATCTCTAACGAAAATGTTCTTTAAACTGGACAAAAGAAACCTGTTCTATGAGCTGAGAATACAACTATGAATGCAAAACGTTATTTCCAAATATCCAAGTTATTGAAAATAATACATTCTCAAAAAATGTAGTTTTTTCCTTCTTTCTTCCTTATCTCCTATACTTATTGCCTGGTTTTGGCTTGCGAGGTTTCTTAGTAGACTATGCATCACCACATGTTCATTTCCTGTGCTTATTTTGGTGAGACAGGAGTCTAGTTCAGGGACTCCGTTTATCTCACTGACACGGCCCCGCTTCAAAACTGGCCATGAACCAGTTCCCCGCAGAGGAAGTTTTTCAGCAGACAATGATCCTCCAACAGTGCAATCTGTCACATCCAAATGAACCTTTTTTTTTTTCAGCAGCATTGCCTAGATATCGAGTTGTCCTGAGTATTTTGTTGTAATTCATAATAGGTATTTCAGTCTGTTTTCAGTATTTATTCACCTCCACACGATGATAAATCCAACACAATGCCTTACTCAAGATAGGGCTCCACTCGCTAATTTCCCCAGCACCTCGTGGCAGAGGCTGCAATGGCACCAATTGTTTGAAGAGGTGCTGTTCTGGAGTTGAGATCTTCAGGAATTGAATACATCTGCTTTTTCTGTCTTCCCTGTTCTCATTATGATACACAGCTGAGTATGTTTTTTAATTCTTGGCTGTACATTAAATTCTATTGTAATATACAAACAAATCCCAATATGCAGATGAATCTAAAGAAAAATAAAGACGACCCCCTGGATTTGACCAGCCATAAAGGAAAAAATCCAGCTGGCACATATTGTAAAAGAAATTTGATCAAAGGACCGATCGTCCAAGTAATAAATTCTTACTGCTCCCAACTGGGGTCAAACGTTGAGCTTTTAATAAATTGTAGGGGATATCCTAACATCTTTAACTGTTAAATAAATACCTTAACTTGCAGCAAAAGCTCCAATCCAGATAAGAGCCATTTGTATTCGATGTATATGTCCCATTTTTATTTTTCATCCATTTATTCTTTAAAAATCTACAGTTTCCCTTTGTTATTCGCTTGATTGTTACATCGGTTTATTCAACTTCCGCCCACATTGTTAATCCCTACCCTTAACACCAACCATGCCAAACATACACCAGAAGTATATCCAAGTGTAGGACTTAATTTTCTTAAGAAGCCTTCCTGTTGTTCCTCACTAAGTTAAAAAACGTAAAATATAAGGGAGAGGTGTGCTCAATCTTCAAATACGTATCCAGTTGAACCAAAAAAAATGATAATGAAAATGTTAGTAATCCACTCTTGCAAAGCTGGGCCCTGTTGTA
This sequence comes from Thysanoteuthis rhombus, assembly GCA_963457665.1. Lineage (NCBI taxonomy): Eukaryota > Metazoa > Mollusca > Cephalopoda > Oegopsida > Thysanoteuthidae > Thysanoteuthis > Thysanoteuthis major. Next base: position 78,212,724 of record OY735200.1, read on the forward strand.
GACTCAAATAAACGAATATTGACCAGTCCAGCTTACACCCTACATCTACTTTAACACCCAAATTGACCACATGAATAACACAGAAACAAAATTCAATATACCTTATCCTTTTAACCCTTTTACCCTTGATCCTTTATCATTTACCTTAAAGAGGGCTGTGTTCATCCATGCGTGTCTACTAGCCCACCAAGAGCAGATAAATGTGTGCTAAGAGCCGGTGGAGCTCTAAGGACACTCCAAACGACACGATCAATGAAAAATCCACCAGACCCCTTTACAACACGTCATAGGCCAACGCTGAAAGGCTTGGCTTAGGACTCCCCATCGTTCACACAGTGAAAGTTACATATCAAAAACGAAATTAAAGATATCAAGTGGGACATCGTCGGCATTAATGGAATGAGAAGCCCGGGATTACTTATAGAACTGAAAAGCAAACAACTTCTTCACAACTATTGAAGAGAAAAAGTGGACCAAAGCGGACTGAGCTTTCAATCAATACATATTCTCAAAAACAACGTCGTAGGCTTTAAAGTTGTCTCAGACCGCATGACCAGCATTGCTAAATAACTCTCAAAGAGGTACAAGCTGAGTGTCATTCAGTTCACCTTATCCTCCAAGCTAAACTGAAAAACAGACTTAGAACCCTTATGAAAATGACACCAATATCAACCAGCTACACATTAAGATAACAACATCTCTAATAGAAGCTTCCAGTACGTTTAAACCAAGAAACTCACGAACTATTTAGTAAAATATCAGACAAGAGGGGACAAAAGTGGGTATACGACAGCGATCATCGAAACCACTCTCGAAAAATGTCGGGACTTTAGAGTAATAAACAAAGCTCTCAGTATAGAACAGAAACAAATAACTAACATACTCGAAGCAAACGGAGACATAACGACAGAGACAGAATTGTCGAATGCACCGAAGGATGCTCCCAAGAACCTCGACTCTTCAAGACATGGGCAACTAAGTAACGACCTTGATACGCAAGACGCTGACAATCAGTTCGAGAACTTCCCAGAAGTTACATCATGGGAGGTAAAGCAAGCCATCAAACAACCCAAATAAAGAAAAACCCTTGCACTAGATAATATCATAAGCGATCTACTCAAAAACAGCTGGTGAGATCGTCAATGAAATTTATTCAATTTTATCTATAACAGATAAACATCCGGAAGAGGAGAATACAGCAATTATAATGCTTTTATATAAAAAAAAAGGGAACCCAAAAAAATTCAACAACTACCGACATATAGGCTTACATGACCGCATTTAGAAACTTTCTACAGATATCATCACCAATCAGATCACTAGAACACTATATGAAAACCAACCACGAGAAAAAGGTGTATTTAGAAAAAGTTACCCGACCATAGACCATCTCCATTCAATAAATCAGCTGAAAAAAAAGCAGCACAATACAAAACACCACTTGCTTTAGTATTTATGGACTTCAAAAATTGGACATTTTCCAATGTATAAGTCAGAGGACTGCAACATATGTAGTCACATCAACTTCTTCGTCAGGCTGCATAAAGACTCTGAACCCCTCTAGTTCCTAAATGGAGTAAGGCAAGGCGATACTAGCTCATCCAAACTCTTTACAGCCTGCCTTGATATGATCTTCCAAAACCTGGACAGGGAGAATAGAAAAAACTAGAATGGACGGCAAATATCTCAGCTACCTCAAATTGGCAGATGACATCGCCCATTTTCGAAGAGAATTTACAAAACCTTCAATTAATGTTAGATGAACCAAACGAAGAAAGCCAGAAAGTCGGCAAATATATGAACTTAAGGTCAGCGAAGGTCATATGCAACAACTACGTCGAGAATAAGAACATAACTATCTAAATCAAAATGCAAAACTGGAAAAAGTAGACCAAACATCTACCTTGGATAGCTGATCTTTATGAAAACCTCAAAAAAGAAAAAAAACAAGAAAAAAATCACTCTTGCATCCTCCTGAGAGTCACAAGTGGAGCTGATACATGGAATCTACTCAAAAGACTGAGGAGCATGCAACGTGCAAATGAGAGAATCACGCTCGATCTCCCATGGAGAGATCGTATGACAGCACACTACATCGGGAAGAGAACAGGAGTCTGAGACATCATATAATCTACTTGAAAATTCAAATGGCAATGAGCCAGTCATGCTGCAAGAACAGCAGACAACTGATAGATCTTATGACTCACAACATGGATCACCAGAGATCACATGCGAAACCGAGATCGGCAGAATACAAGATGGAGAGACAGACTATGCAAATTCAGATTGAACCGGCTCAGCAACAGCCACATTAGAGGGATGTTTTGAATCCTTAGGAGGGTCAATGTCCAACAACGGACAATTAAAGACTAATAATGATGATAATTTCAACGCACTTCTTTGTTGGTATTTCTCACCGATGGCAGAGGCCAATTGTCGTATCCAGGTCAGTTGCAAGCACTCGAATGCTGATTATTCGGGCATATAGGACTTTCCCTCTCTAAAGCCATGATGCAGCAGAACCTGCTCACTATCATTGTAGCATCAATTTGTTTTTGTGCTATTCTTATCTAATATAATTACCATCTTGGAAAGGAGCCTGTTTCAGTTCAGTGCTGAATCAGATGTAAATTAGAACGCACAATAGCTGTCACTAAATTTTTATTTTTCATTGATACGGTATACAGATGACTTTATATAAACATTCTGGTTTGCCGATGGAAAGTTAACGTTTTACTTAATTAAAGAATAAACGCATCATCATTATCATCGTTGATATCATTATTATTATTATTATTATTATTATTATTATTATTATTATTAGTATTTCTTCTTTGGCATCTCGAATTATAAACAATATTCCCACATCAGCTTTGAAAACCAAATGAAATTCATAAAATCACCAAATGTTCATAGAAAGACAAAAAAATTATCAAGAGAAATAAGGCTTCGAAAATTAGCTCAGTAATTTATTCATTACAATTATTCTTGTTTTTAATTATATGTTTTCTTCACGATAATATTTTTCCCTGCCGATATACAAATTTTGACAGTATATACAGTTGGTGATATCAGGGAAAAATCTGTTACGTTGCTGTTGTGGCCTTGTTCATGATTTGTTTTTTTTTTTTATTCTTTTCAGTAGCCCCGAAAAGAATGAACTGATAACTTTGACTCCATTTTATCACCCGTATTGAATGAATTCGTGACCTACGCATAGCATTGCAATTTTAACAAAAAAACCGATGGTGTGTAAACTCATCTTATGCCATCAGCTCTAACTCCCACGGAAAAAAACTTGATGTACCAAACAAAGACTTCAGAAAAATATTGACTGGTAGATAGATAGATAGATAGATAGATAGATTGATAAATAAAGTATACATGCATTCGTACATACACATACCTACATACATGCACATTAGCACGTAAAAATAAAAGGATTGGCATTGATAGTTGGGCTGCAAACTAAATAATGACATTGATAGATGGATAGATATATAGATATATTGAAAGGTTAAATGTGCCTATTGATATTAGGAATTCATCTCGAATAATTCCGTGACATTGCTTTTCTAACCTAAAACCATATACATATATACATTCATGAGTGTGTGTGTGTGTGTGTGTGTGTGTGTGTGTGTGTGTGTGTGTGTGTTATCAGATTTCAATTTTACAGAAAGACTTGATGCACAAAAAATGACTGTGATAAACATAGTGATACATACATTGATTGATAGATAGGTACATACACAAATACATATGTAGACATTCATAAACAAGTAAGAATGAAAAGATTTACATAGATGTTTAAATTGCCAACTCGATACAAACATAGTATGAGCGATAGATAGATAGATAGGTAAATACATCGGTTCGTATGAAGAATCTATTGCAATCAAAAATGTATCAGGCAAATAAAAGTCATTAGTATATAAAAAAGTATAGCTTGATACAATAATAAAAACACACACTTTTCTTTCTTTTTGAATCATGAGGCATGTAACCTGATTTGATTTGAGACAATATTTTGCAAAGTCAGATTCAGTTGTCATTTCTGCTTCTTTTGGTCATATACGAGCAAACAATGAATAACTATAAAAATACAAACAACATCTAAATCACGCGTTCAATACTGCCTAACAATCCTCAAGTTATGCCCGGCAGTGTGAGCTTACTGCAACTCATAGATTTCCTTCATCATTTCATAATTCTTAGAAGAATGCAAAACTTTTCACATATTTTACAAATAAACTTGATTCAATTACTGACTTCGATGATATTTCAAAATTGTTGTGGATGTAAGAAATATCAGAAATATGATTAAATTTATGAAGAATCCACGACACACAAGTTTTGAGCATATCTATTCTTTGCATGCTATTATATCAAGAGATGTTATAGGTTTTCAGAAACAATTCAGTTATATTCCATCACTCGGTAATTATTTTCTCGTAAGAGATCACAATGCGAAATAAACATGTGCTGTAAGCAACAGACAGGATAGATTCAAAGTAAGCCACAAGATATATATATGTATATATAAATATATACATATATATATATATATATATATATATATATATATATATATATATATATATATGTATGTATATATACATATATAAATACATATTTATATATACATAAATATATATATATATACATATATACACACACAAACACACACACACACACATATATATATATATATATATATATATATATATATAATTGTAATGCTTCATTTTTATAATAAACTCAATTTGAATGGAGATGTTTTAACGCCGTGAATATGTCAGTTGGCCTACACATCAGCAGCCGATATCATTTATTGTTTATTTCATTTAAGCTGTTTAGGACAATTGATATAGTCACTGTGTGAAAACAGGTTCCATCGTAGTTCAAAATAAAAATAACGCATCCTTAATCGATTTGTTCGATGGTTGCTAAAAAAAAAATCAAAAGTATGAAAAAACCCAGTGTTAAAATATTCAAAATGTTACAACGTAAGTTCTAACTAATGATCTCATTGATTTTCTGTTTTACTTTATCAGTCTATTTAATCTATGAAATACAAATCAATCATTCACTAATAAAGCTGATCAGCCGATTTCCAAAGGGGTTTAACTGTAATATCCCTGTATTGATCATCAGATGTTTACCATGGGACTGTGTAGAGGATTAAAACAAAACCGTTATTCTACCATTGCTCCCCGAACCTGATCAAGCACCACTTTGATTCAAACTATGAGCTTTTCATTGAACTTGGTATTGTATAACCATTGCGTTGGATAATCTGGATAAATACTGTCTCTTGTTTTATATCCCTTTACTTTCACTCTTGGAATTATTTGAATTAGATTTAACACACTCAAATTGGAAACTGAAGAGAAGTAACTGTAATATATTGGGCCGTAGTTATGTTCAGGTAACGGGAAATATGTTTCATGAAAATCATGGCAGGCTGTTCCACACGCAAAGAGTTTTGTCCCTTTCAAAACTTGCACCTTTGGAAATAGCGCTGCCCTAGCATGTAGAATCGATAACAAAGAGTTAAAAGTCATCTTAACAAAAGATGTATTGAAAAGGGAATGAATTATTGATAAAACGAAAGATACTTTATATTTGTCTTCCATTTCCGCTACCATTCATTCTCCTTGTTATTCATGATTTATTTATTTTCCGCTCACGGCATGACACAACCGTTTTTGTTAAAACCAGGCATAGAGATAGGAAGCGTCGAGTTATTTTATTAACACTCACATATATATATATATATATGTGTGTGTGTGTGTGTGTGTGTGTGTGTGTGTGTGCATATATATATATATATATATATATATATATATATATATATATAAGTACCAAGTTTATATCGACTCATTACAGCGTAAAATTCACTGTTTCCCTCAGTCAGAAAATTTGAAATGATTACAATGGCTCAAATTAATTATGTTAATAATGTATATATATATATATATATATATGAATTAATACATATTTGTTGATTGTTGCTTATATATATATATATATATATATATATATATATATATATATATATATATATATATATATATATATGTATATATATATATATGTATATATATATATATATATAAAATACAATCGGTTCTTTACACAAACAATTTTACGTGTTTGTATAGCGAATCCATTATTAATCCATTTAAAGCTCTACTTCAACTTGACTTAATGCTGAATAGATCAAACACTATATGAATAAACCTACCAACCATCAGATATTGAATTCATGATTGAGCTGTACTTTGATATTCATCTATCCATCTATCCATCCATCTATCTAACTATCTCTCTCTCTCTCTCTCTATATATATATATATATATATATATATATATATATATGTATATATATACGTATATATATATATAGAGAGAGAGAGACGGACAGACAGACAGAGAGAGACAGAGAGAGAGAGAGAAAATAGGGCTTTTAAACACGCTTAAATATTTATGCGATGTTACAAATATGTTAATGTGTGTGAGTGTATTAATGTTAGAAAGAGAGAAATAGATAGAATGCTGAGAGTGAACCCGTTTTTCTGCCCCATAAATACATTTTTATACATATATCCTATTATCAGATACGTAATTAAATTTTAATTCCGAGATCTTTTAGGAGTAATTCTAAATCAATCAGCGTGGCACTTAGAAAAATGAAGGATCCGAAGGGTTCCCTGCTCTCTGATGATCGTTGAAATACCCTTCTCCTCTGAGTCAAAAACTTCTAAAATTAAGCAATTTCTGAGATGTCTTCAGGCTCTATGAGTTGAATAATTCGACATCATTACCAATCAATAAAGCTTGGTACAGATCTCTTTGTATCTCTGTTTATCTATCTATCTATTTATCTATCAATACACCTATCTATGTGTGTGTGGACGAAGCTCATGCTCCCGTTTTAGGGGTACAGCTCCCTAATTGCATATTTTTGAGTATGTTTTTTTTTGTTTTTCTGAAAAAGTACCTTTTTGGTCCTCTCATTTCTGACTAACAAAAGCCGAAAATGTAATGCATGTATTTTATTCCTATATTTTTGATTAACGATCAATCTTTGAAGATGATTTTAGTACATATTACAAGTTCCGGTACACGAGTGGGTTACAGTGATTCATTTATACGAAGTATGGTTATCATTATTATCTTATCTGATTCTGTAATCCTTTTTTGTCCATTTATTTCGTTTACTTTTTGCAACTTCAAGTAACAGCATGGAGATCAAATCAAGAAAAAGATTCGGACGTGATTTGAACCACCTCCCACGGACCAAATCCCAATCTCACCTTAGCGTATTTCTTCACTTTCAATCCGTGCTGTTTACATCTAAATGATACGATAAAATATACTTCAGTCTCGTGTATATGCCAACCTTTGAGATCTGGCTAATAATTAATGATAATGTATAACGTATTCTTTCCCAGGTCGACAGCAAGCTTTTCAGGCGATGAACCAAGAGAACAATTGATTATTTGGCCCCAGTTCAGACTCACATTCTTCCCTGACAAAAACACCTATTCCTAACAACATTGGGTTCATCATGTACATCGGTGTAGACTATATCAGCTTGACATGGAATATAATTCCTATCCATATAAAATGAATATTAGCGTTTTCATTTCCATATCTGGTTGTCAGGTCCGAGTACAGCGATGAAATAGTTGTTAATGTGATAGTCTGAGGTCATAACAACGACGAATACGTCACGGGAATACCGATTGTTCGAAACTAAAAGAAAAAAAAGATGGAGTTGACAGAAATGCTGAAAGTTTAGTACCTGAGAATTTATGCCTGATCACCTTTCAAGACACCTTGAGTTGAGCTGAGACTTAAAAGAATAAATTGAAATAAGCATATTCGAATTATCAAAAATCAATTACATCATGTTCCAGTATTCTCCTATCGTGAAGCAACAATAATATACACAGCAATGATAAGAAATAGGATGGACTCTTGTCCTCCCCGTCTATAAAAATCATCGAAGCCTTTAAAGGTGCCCAGAGGCACTTTACGCTCAAAATCAGAGGCTGTGCCGATTTGTCCTACATTGAAAAGAATTCGTAAACTTGATTGTATGTCATATCAGAGAGGAAAGAGCAATGATATTCAAGATTTTTTGCACCCAACGATCTTAATATCTCGTTTTTCTACGGTAGACGAAAAGGTATTTGCGCCAATATTCCGATTCTCGTTCTGATTGCAGGGGAAAGGGCCCACTTCAAATATGATGCTTTGTTTACAGTGTTTTGACTAAAACTTTACAACTGCATTCCTGCAGAAACCACCTTAACAACAGAACCGGTGAAGTTCAAGGCCTCCCAAATAACCCATAAACAGCTGGATGCACATCTTTAGACAACAAAAACATACTTTGGTATTTTCTACTTAGTTGACATTCGTGGAAATGATGCTGCAGAGCCCATGCAAAGGTAAGTATAATAGCTGTGCACTCCTTAGTACTGATATGTGCATAAATAACCCACTCATTTTCTATGGGTATATGGTAGTTGTGTAATGATAAACTGAAATCTTTTAATTATTTGCCCTATATCTATAATCAATGCTATGCCATGCACAACCTAAGAACTTCTACTAAGACAAATTTTGTAAATTAGCAGGTGTCAAACAGCTTCATCCGTTGATAGCACTGTACAGCTTTACATTACAAACTACAAGTCTAACAGACCATTACAACGATTAAGTCAGGTCGATCCTCAGTGGGTGCCTTGTATTGTTGCTTTCTGGTAAATTAAGATGAAATTTGATAAATTACAATTGTTTCCTTTGCTTCCGGTCGAGCACGTTATTCAACCTTTCTACTCACACATACAAAGGGTTGCTTAAAAGGTCTGGGCTTCTTGAATAGTCAGCTCCTGGCCTGACACTCTTCTGTAATTCTGAGCACTAGTTTGTCATTGCAACTGGAGCAGTCATATTTGGAGTGTGCATATTTAGAGGTACGTGTTTATTTCTCTGTGCATATCAGTTGGGGGTCATTTGGGGCGTTCGAAGAATAATCTGCAGGATGTGTAAAAAACGTAAATTAGAAGTCGATAAAGAAACCATTGTATTATCAGGAAGTGTGAAACGCTGACTGTTTCTTTCAAAGGAGGCTCATTAAGTTTCACTTTGATCTCAGCCTCTTCACTTGAATGTGACATACAAAACAGGAAGCAAAGAGAAGCAGAAAAAAGGAGAGCGGAAACGTAAAATAAGTCTGAAATTCACACTATAGATGCAATAGTTCGATCTTTTGTGCCTTTCAAATCCCCTCTCTCAAGGAACCGTTCTTCTCCCGTCTGGCCTTCCTCGTCTTTAAAAACCTCTTTCTTCTCGAGTATCTTAATTTAAAGCTAATATCGTAGTAAAATAGAATTTTTTTCCTGCAACTGGCACATGTTTGCCTCTGACTCAATTAGATGAAAGCATATGATAACGTAATAATAAAATGTTTCTTGAGCGAAACTGGATTCATGGAAGGAAAAGGAGAGACTGCTCCGTGGAAATCGTTTCAGATGTTGGCTATTTCAACTTGTGAGCCAATCAGTGTCAGCAAACGTTGGTATAGATGCTAACTCATCTAAAAATGAAATGAAACTCATCTGAACTCAAATCAAATCCTTTTTAATAGATGTCACGCAGTCCTACTCAATTATTGAGTTTTTGTATGAAATTGAATGTCAATATCAAGTGGAGAGCTTCTAATTAAAGCTACCTGTCTTAGGTCATAACACAAATGTTAAAAATAATTCACACATAGAAGAGTTTCAATTTAGTTTGGAGTTTATTCATTGAAGAATTCAGCTGTCTACTACATACTGTTCCAAGTAGTTTATAAATATAAGACTTTAGGTCTTCCACAAAGGTCACTTCGATTCAAAACAAATCGATTTATTCAGGATATTTTTGTTTGTGATGTACAGAATCGGTTTCCCACGGTTATTTACTAAGAGGATTTGAAAGTATGCACCGCGGGATATTCGAAAATTTTAATTCAGTCATACATCGATTTTCATCCGACCGACTAAAGACTGATCGCAAATACATTCCCATAAGAGCTTAAAACTCATTAACTTGACAGGAATTTCAGTTAGCCGCTAACCTCCGTTAATTTTCTTCTGTCTACCATCATTTTCTTTGTCTCTTATTCTTTCCTATTACATTGTATTCTCTGTCTATTCTTAGTTGTCGCCCTCCCGGCACTGTCAGTAATACTGTGCAACACTGATACACTTTGCATCATAAGTATCAGAACCCTTCACGTTCAGGTTTCAATTCGACAATCTTGCCATGGCTTGAAACTATCCAGGAAAAGTTGTGCACCCAAAGACTCGAGATATGAGATGGTCCCGTCAAGGAATTGGAAACATCAAGAAATAATTTACGAAAAGAATCGGTAACCAATCAGTAGAGGTCATATGTAAAGGGTATGTTGAGTAACATGCGAAAATAACTTTTGTCTCGATATCATCAATCCAAAATATTTGTCAAATAGAAAAATCAAAATCCTACCCCCTCACGTTATGAAACAAGCAACAACGACTGAATATCTTTGCATGAATCCAAAAGAGAAGTCCTGTGGTCTGTACCACGAACAACCCATAATACTCTAGTTTTGAACTTCACAATTTCAATACTAGTTTGCACCCTTTCTGCAGACTAAGTCCATATTTTGGATCGTTCTAAACTGTGCTCAAGATGAAGTGCAGATTCCTCGCTGTTTTATTCAAGATTGAATAGAAATGTGATAAAGATATTAAGTTGAAGAAAATGTTTTGATAAATCTACGAGTAACGTAACATGAATTGAAGATGACGATTCAAATCGAGTATTTTACGCTGTAATCCTTAATGCAATCGGAAAGGTTTTTATCAAACATTGACAAACATTGTCGAATTGATGATAAAAAAAATAACAAGAGACAGAGATGGGAAGAGAAGGAGCTTTCATAAGTATAAGGAGAGTTATTTGGGTTGCGGGTCCACTCCCGCGAATATCAATTATGGTCAGAGACTATAGGGTTTATCGTGTTTTGAAATGTATGCACCGAAGTTCATTCTACCATGTAAATCAAGACGTCACTTAGAGATGAATGATCATAACATGGTTTGTGAGCATTGTGACTATTTTAACAGAAAGTTACAGTGTTTCGAGTAAAAGAAAAATACCTTTTTGAAAGATACAAGAAACCACGCAAGTATTTTTTAACATCTATTTGGACGGGGTACCGTTTTGCAAAGGCTAAAAGGTCTTGTACCAGAACTGACTAAATTCTACTGCTAATGTCGATATGGTCAATAGTATGCATGAATCTATCGGGAAATTCTATTCTAAGGTTTCTTTATCAGGTCATAAGATTTGACACAGGATCCAACACTTGACAGAGGACAGGGATAGGCAAGATCGAGGAAGATGACCGTGAAGGAATTTGAATTACAGCTGGAAAAGGATATTGACTGTAAGAAAAATGTAAATCTCAACTATTATGTACAATTCGTTGATGCTGATTAAATTACAAAATATTTTCTTTTTTTGTACAATTCTGTTTTAGATACAACAAACATTTATCAATGGATATAATGTAAAGTGGGTGCTGGTATCTGTACAGATGGTCAATTTATGTCGAGAGCTTATGGAAGGTGGCAAGCAGTCTTTCAAATCTCCAGGTGCACTGCAGACCCATTGTACAATTTATAGGGAAGGAAGCCTTTGCACCAAAACACCAAAGTCTTCCAGTGAATCTTGTCTTGTAAAGTGTATCGGAGACGTTAAGCTCTCTGAAAAGTCAGCCATGGAAGGTGCAATTTTTCAAAATAATTTGAAAATATTGAAGCTTATAGACATATTTGCTATACTACAGCTGCTCATGATGGCTATTGCGTAAGAATGTACTGTCTCGTACAATTGAATTACGCCAGGGACTCTATCCATATCTCGAAATATTGCTGAATACTTTGAGAATACACTTTTTTGAGCCGGATCAGAATATTTTTCTGATATCTCTGAAGAAAGAATGTGCTATATCTCTCCTATAAGAAGGCAACATGCACATTCTAAAACTCTTAGAGAGGGTTTCAACCTTCGGGATTGTGATTATAGAAAAAAAATATGAATGAAAACAGTCACAAAGCGTGTTCCCTATCATTGCAACAGTTTGTGACATCCAATGGTGTTGATTTTGCTCAGGATATTAAATTCGTTTTTTGAAATAAAAACCTTCTCAGCTTCGCAACAGGTTTAATAAATATTTTCAGGGATATGATATGGAGAAATCCACGTGGGTTTCAGATCCAATCAAGACCCGATCAAAATTTACATCTACAGAGGAAGAAAATCAAATTAGGCTTTTGAACGAAAAAACACTGAAAACTGAATTTGCCAATATGGAATCAACTGAGTATTGAATATCAACGGAAGATGAATTTCCTGTGCTAAGTGCGAAAGCTCAAAAAATCTTATTTCAACTTGCAACGACTTATCTCTAAAAGGATAAGTTTTTGCTGTACTTGTGATAAAAAAAATTGCATAAAAATTGACACTGAACGGATGACTGTCACCAGTTTGATTTCAAGAAAAATTGGCTCATCCATCCAGCTAGTAATCATGATTATAAAAAGAAGAAATAAATTGATACTGTTTTCATAAATTTGAATTAAAATAATAATATTCGTTTGAAAGCTAAGCAAAGGTTTTAAAAACATTGATGTGAAAAAATAATTTCTGTAGTTAGGACAGCTTTAACTGCATCTGGTTTTCTTTTTTTTTAGGGGGGGGGGTTGATAGAAAAGGAATTTTTTTTAGGGGAAGCGAATGAATTAGTTTATCAATCTACAGTGTTTGAATAGCAGAAAACTAGAATCTTATTATGTAATATAATGCACTATACTTTTGTAAAGGTAACAATTTGAATTTGTTAAAACGTTAATGAACCTGTCTAACAAACCACTTCGGCTTTTACTTTCTAATTTCATATTAGCAGACTATCTCTATTCCATTCGCGCTGCTTTGGAGATGGTGTGAATTAATATCAAATTTTTGACTGAACCATAAATGCCCCATGTTCGGCCATCGAATGAGAATTTTGTGTACAGTTTGTGTGTGAGCACGTAAGTGTGTGATATTTATTCATGATTCTTTAAAGACAATGATAGCAGTCGCAAGAATCGGGGATTACTTTTGTTTGTGAATATGTGTGGGGCTTTTTTGCACAACATGTTTATTCTCGTGTGTGTGTGTGTGTGTGTGTGTGTGTGTGTGTGTGTGTGTGTGTGTGTGTGATTATCCAAGATTAGCGAAAAAAATTCAGTTGTTTAGATACTTATATATGTGTTTATCATTGCATATATATACATTTTATACACATACACACAATCACGTAAGTAGCATATAGATATAAGTGTGCTTGTTTTGTATGTATGTTCTTTTCTGTGTCTGCATGCTTGTATGCATCCCTGCGTGTGTGCGTGTGCGTGTCTGTCTATTTTTCAAGTTCATTCCATTCTGTATAAGTCACCAGCTTCGTAACGTTCGTCGTTAGAAATAATACCCACCAAAAGATTCACAAGACTTTTAGATTGTGGGTGTCACAGTTCTAATATTTCCTAAACCTGCCAAATCGTCGTTCCACCTTTCTTCTTGCCGGTCACAATTAGATCTCCCAGGATCTGCGTTGTGGGTGTTGATGTCAAGCAGTTATCTGACATTTTTTGCCAAATGGCATACCCTTTGACATGTGAGTTTTTTAATGGACTTTTCGTTTTGCTTTTGTCAACACTTGGCATTGTTCATCCTACCTACCTTTATCATATCTAATGCCTTTGTATTTGCACCAATATATACCTAACTCTGTTGTTTTTCCATCATGGCATTTTACAAACCTATAAATATTAATTATATTCTCTTGCCGAGATTCGTTCTGCATAACCCCGACCCTTAGCCCTTCATCTCCACCAGTTGGCACAACCTGTAAACCCCCTCGATTCTAATGACTTCAAAAGGATGGTTTTGTCACGTTCATCCTTTTCAATAACATTAGGCAAGGAAGCCATTCACAATGGTATTCATAATCTCATAGTGTGTGTAATCTCTCTCTTGGACAAACAAATGTACAATGCGCTTAATACGATTACGTTGGTAGAATCAAAGCGAAGCGTCTTACAAGAATACTATGGAAGGAGAGCTGTACAATAATTTTACATTGCAACTTGTAAATGTAAAACAGTTTATGAACGATTTTGCTTTATTATATAATAAGGCAGTGAGGGATCAAATAAATAATAAAATCTATTGCTAATTTTTAGTTAATTAGAAATTGTGAACCAAAAGCATATCAATCAAAACTGTCAACACAGGTTTTCATAGTTTTTAAATGGTTCTGGCTGACTGGCTGGTTATTTACGTATCCATCTAGCTATTTGTTGCACGTAAGAGTTCCCTATGCAGCCGAAGGGCTTTGAATTTGCCATCTTATCGATTCAGCGTATCGGTGTTTTTTCCTGAATCTCTAAAATCGAACATTCTTATGCAGTATCACCTAATTCTATAATATATAATTCCTTATTTATCATGTTCACAGCTCTATCTACACTGAGGGATACAATAATGAATAGGAAATGAAAACGCTAATTTTTGTCTTAATTTTTGGTTTTGTTTTGTTTTTTCAGTTCTCAAGCAGGTTGCTCTATTATCAGCACTTTTGTTTCACTGAGTCGGATTCAATAAAATTTATTTTGTCGCCATTATTATATTCTCTCCATTCCATCAAAAGGATATTTCTTCTCTCGGGTGTTGCTTTATAGATGTTCATTGTTTCTGAGTCATCTCGTAAATTGTGTCGATAATTGTTTTTCGACAGCGTCAAAGCTTAAAAATAATTGTTGAAAATCTGTCCAAAATATAAATTATCAGAGAATTATCTTCTTTTCTGAAGTATATCTTGAGCGAACATCTCTCTTAAATTAGAATTTGATTGTCTACGCTGATAGTAAAAAGAAGCAATCAATTTTATAAACACACGCCGATTATTATTAGTAGTAGTAGTAGCAATAGTTGTAGTTGTAGTAATAGTAGTTTAGCATTTTTGGTGATCATTGCTTGTGACTGAGTGACAGCAAGTCTCCTCTCAACATTCCCACAGTCTGCTGCAGTGTTATGGTCTGCATTTTCGTGACGAATGTCTTGAGGTTCATTGCCTAAACTATCACAACAGCGCTGTGGTATGTACTTTCCCTTCTTTTCCCATTTTTACTCACATATTTCTTTTTCATTTTAGCTGTTACGCTATTGCTCATAATCTCTCATAATTCAAGCACTCTCCTCAGTATTCATACAAAGTTTCAATCCCTCCTCTAGTCTCAAGCAATTCCGATTTTGTTTTCAGTGTCTTTGAAATAATTCCAAGTGCGCTGTCTCTTCTTGGTATTAACATGACCTTCAAGTTTAACAGTTCCTGGTATTTCCCTGGCTTTTCATTCTTTTTAATACTCAATCCCCCATCTTTAAGAAACCACCCTGTCTATTCAACTTATGCCTCGAACAGAATGAGGTCCAAGAAAATTTAAACATTGCAATCATGATACAGGAAGATCTTAACAACAAAAAGACAATGATCATAATCAACTGCATACACAAACTTTTTTACCGAAGGGATCATCAACGAATCAAT
>OY735200.1:78230923-78270923 GCA_963457665.1 Thysanoteuthis rhombus
CAAGTTACAAAAAAATCAAGCAGTCTTATGGTGACAGATCTAGAGAATATGTCGCATGTAGAACATTTCATCTCAACTTCATGACACTGAGCATTTTTTTGTTTTCTTCCTGCGTGATAAGTTTCACTTCCTGATTGATTACTCACGGAGAGCATGGAAAATGTCATTTTTCCCCTTCAAATTTTGCTTTTGCACGTAAGACAGTGATAGTTTGAAATTTACTTATTCCCAGTTGGGCAACGGACAAATTTGCATATTTGTAATCAGAAAAAAAAGAAGAAAATCAGTTACGCATCATTATTAATGTCCCGGTCACAAAAGCGAAGATTGAAAAGAATAATAGCCATTTCCTATACGTTTCGCACATAATCCATCAGAAAATAATACCCACAACTCAGGAACAGAAATTGCGTTAGACGGTGTAATTGTTTCTGCATTAAATTTCAAAGGTGGAAAAGGGTTTTGTCACTCATTGACGTTGATCTCAAAGAAAAATATAGTTTCTACTCAAATGCGTCATGCAAATGGGACAATTGAAAGGTTCGCAGAAATATTCCGTCCAAGACTCCAGTAATTCTTGATGAATGATTCTCTTTACATCCCACCCATCATAGAGATGTAAATGTCCTCTTTCAGGATACATCTAACTTTTTTTGACGTTTGAACTCCTTATAATCTCATGCTGTTCACATTAGGTTTTCACCGGTTTTTTATGATCTCTTTTTTTGTAATGTACATGGATATCGTCTGAACTTGAACAATGAGTGGCACAATATTCCGGAAAATTCGGTATGGTCTCTTCTCAAAATTGAAAAGACATTTAGGTTGAAATGCTGTTGTCTTGAGAAATAAAGTTTCATTGTGCTGAGTAAGAAGAGGCAGGCAAATGTTTGAAGACTGATCAATTTTGGCTCCCAAGAGTTCATGTGGGACATATTTTAGTAACTCAGTTTTTCCTGAGCAGATATGCTACTGTTAACAGCAAAAGCAATAGATATTGTATTATATATATATATATATATATATATATATATATATATATATATATATATATATATATATATATATATATATATATATATCACCCAAACTATAAATAACGTGCCAACGATTTTTCTTCCGTCTGGCTGTTTGTGCTAGAATTTATCACAAATGTAACCTACAACAAATGAGCTACAGCACAGGAAAATTCAGTATTTTCAAAAATTGCAACAATCCTTTGCTTTTATATGATGTACTGTAAATTCAGATCGTAATGACGATGATAAAATAACGACATTAAAGTCAATTGCAAAAACTTGTTCGATCTCTCATAACAATCATTAGATATGATATATTGATATAGAAAAGTGTTTCTTGCTCATAAATGAGATTGTTATTTCGTTATTAAATATCTATCTCGGTTTTATATGCGTGTTTTTTAATATGAAATAGTTATTTGCTTTATATTTGTACATACTTATGTGTGTATGTTTATGTTATATCTACATTATGATTCTTCGACCGAATATATTTGCAAGTATAATAATAAGGAAAATCCTGTGTGTCCTTGTCTATTCATTAATTGTTTTGATATATGTCTATTGGCCTAGTTTAAAGCAATTCATTTTTTTCTAGTTATATTGGCAACTTTTCCTGATAGCAATGTTAGTTAGCTTTTTTGATTGCGTTTAATTGGTTCTAAATAAACTTTTAGCATAATAAACAAAACAACTCTCTGTTTAATTCATTCGATATACTTGAATAGTTGTTCTGTTCTTAATTCTTATACACACGCACACACATACAAACACACACACACACACACATATATATATATATATATATATATATATATATATATATATATATATATATATATATATATATATATATATAACGTGATCATAGCTGCACATTTCCCACCTTCACATAGCTTCTAAGATTGTTTCATCTGACAGGATAATTTCCGCAGCTAATTAATGCTAATACGTCTACTATTCGGTGAATCTTGCTGCTATGTACTGAGCGACATTCCTCCCCGAAGCTTTCTTTACAGTTTCTGTTCACTCATTCTTTGATTGCATACCTCAGTTTCAAGTTTATTTTTCCTGCCGTTTGATGTTTTCATTTCTACGTTTCTATCTGCTCTGAGGACATGTTATCCTCCCGAAACACGCTTGTTAACACAGTTCTTAATGGCACCATCAGTACAGAGACACAGCCATTAACTTGAGTGTATTGTACTTCCAACGGTACGATCTCTCCTGGTTTTCTATCAGGTTAACCAATGTTGCCAAAAACTTCACTTGAAATACTTGAGAATAAAGATTGTTGCTATAATTCTTACCATCACGATATCTATTCACATAAGACAATATATGTTTGGTTTACACACACACACACACACACACATATATATATATATATATATATATATATACATATATATATGTGTGTGTGTGTGTGTGTATGTGTGCATATATATGTATGTATATATATATATATATATGTGTGTGCGTGTGTGTGTGAGTGTTTGTGCGTGCGTTTGTGTGTGGGTGGGTGTGTGTTATGTAATCAATTGCTTTATATGTACAAATTAGGCCCATGAATACCTTAACACGCACAATCTCTGTGATTCTTACCTATGATCGCATTGTTTGAAACAAAAACCGTCAAAATAGGTTTCTTCCAGTTTTTGAGTTTGTCTAGCTGGCTGATCGACTAACTGGCAGGTCGGGTTGCTGGCTTGCTATGTATGTATCACTCGCACGTATTGGTTGCATTGATTGGTCAACAAGCATGACATTTTTGAAAATTCATTTTTTTTTTTCAAAAATATTTTTTCGTTTTTAATCCGATATATTCTCCCAAAATGGGTTCATAGTTGGAATTCAAATAGCAATGTTGATTTATTCTTGATAGTTCAAGAGTTTGTGCCTGCTTGTTTGTTTTTAGTGATCACTACCCAACAAAAGGCGGATGATGTAACTTACTAATCAATCGTCCCTTCCTTCATCAATTGATCGATGTTCCCCATCACAGCATGCTGCCAAAACATGTTGGTCTCACGACAGTGTCTACCAAATGACTAACTAAAACTAGGTTTCATTCAGTTTTCATTTCATTTCTTATAAATTTTAGTCTGTGTAATGGTTGGGGCGTTGCATATTCCTTTTCGACGAGGAAAGACAGGATTTTGAATGCCGATTTTGAAGGTGAGTCTATTTCAATTCTAAGATTGATACGACTCAATATTCTTACCTCTTCCATGTGAGCCGAGCCCAAATAAGGTAAATTCAGCACACATCTATATATTTCCCACAAACAGAATTTTTTGAGGGTGAATACTAAAATGATACTGTTGATGCTGATATTAATTATCAACCTGTTTGTTTACTTCAGTTTTTTGTAAGATAAATGAATAAAGATAGTTTTGAATCGATATATATATATATATATATATATATATATATATATATATATATATAGATAGATAGATAGATAGATAGATAGATAGATATAGATATATATAGATATATATATATATAGATAGATATATATGCATGTGTGTTTCGTTGAAAAGTTGACAGTTTTGGAAAGATGGAAGACTTCAGACTACTCACGAAAGTAGAATTTTTAAGAAACATTTGAAAAAGACTTTCGGCTACCTAAGAAAGTATACTTTTCATGAAAAAAACGTGATGTAATGTTCTAAGTAGTCCAAAGTCTTGTCCCTTTCCTACACCACAAATTGACAGTCAACCATTTAAATGAATGATAGATATGGGCGCCGCGAAGCACTCGAAACTGCGTTTACTAGGAAGCAACTTTAAAGTAGCTTTGCTCGAATGAACCGATGATTCGAAAAAGCATTTGAATCATCCATATCTATACTCTGCAGTCGTTAGCATAATTATTCATATATGTGTACATATATGTGTGTGTGAGTGCGTGTTTCAATATTTTCCAGCAGTATGTATACGTCATTAGATTGAACAGTTTTTCCAAAAATTGACATCTTTCATCTAACAATACAAAATATTTCCCAGAGATTTAGCATTCAGAACAACAAGACATGACTAAATGCATGCCTTACTGTGCTGATTGCAAATATATTTGGTTCTCCTGACAAAAAGTACTCGTTTGGAACTCCCAAAACAAGGTGATTAGAAACAAAATCTGTTCGTTCAAATGTTTATCACAAGTATACAGTATCCTTATCTCCCACTTCTATTCTGTCGGAAGGTTATGATCCTTAGTTCTCAGAGACCCCAGTTCCTATCTACGATCTCAAACCCCCACAAGGCTTTGTTCTTACAAATATCTATGAAGTCTGCAATATATATTACACTTGTGACTATGGCTCAGGTGTTTGAGAATATGAAAGCAGTTTCAAAGGTCATCACAAGTGCTTGAAAAGTTTATCTTATTAGCAAAACCAAATCTTTGCCTTTAACACCTTTGATGGTAGTTATGCGCGCTATTATAGACCAATCTTTGTGAAATATATTACCAGGCTATAAAGGCCTGATAGAGCTAATGTGGGTCCTATAACATATGCTCTAAAAGGTCCTTTTTCTTTCTAAATACTCATAATTTGTAGAACATTTTTTTTATTTATATCGTAGAGAATTTTCA
The DNA here is from genome assembly GCA_963457665.1 of Thysanoteuthis rhombus. NCBI lineage: Eukaryota > Metazoa > Mollusca > Cephalopoda > Oegopsida > Thysanoteuthidae > Thysanoteuthis > Thysanoteuthis major. The sequence goes on from OY735200.1 coordinate 78,235,544, forward strand.
TTTTTTCAGTTGCCATAAAAACAGATAATAAGACAAACAACCCTAAGATAACAATAATTCAATTTTGGTTTTGATTTTTTTTTTTCAGGTAATGGCTTGGAGTTCACTTTCAAATACTTTAGTATTTATGTATCGTGAATATATCAAATGGATAATTTAATTACTGCATTAAAATGATAACTTCAACTTGTGATGATAAAATCATTAACCATAAACACTCGGTCATTCCTGAACGTTGAAAGCAGTATAGTACTATATTAATAGATTAAGTGCAGAATCACTGAAACAAAATTGATAGCTTTCAAGCATTTGTCAGAGAGCTCTAAAAATGTTGGGCTCATAGCCCGTGATAATTTAGATGTATACTTAATCGGATACTTCAGGCTATACCTGGAATTTCATGGATGATAACTCCAATTATCAGAAACAGATTTCCTGCAAGCAAAAGATCATTAACTAAGTTCTCAAAAGAAACTGGAGAAAAATAATGAATTCTTGGCTTGCAATATTCTTCACGAATCCAGCCAGTGATAAAAAAATGAACTATTAAACAACGTGTAAATCATAGATGTACCATGTAAAAAACATGGAATTCCTGATATTTAATAATTTCAGATCAGTACGAAACCAAGAACCACGAGCTCAACGGTTCATCCACCATCCGTGGTAGTAGTAGTAGCAAAAGGAGGAAGAGGAGATCAGATAGGAAGAGCAAGTCGTGTTTCTTTAATTCACTTTATTCTTAAACTCTCATGGTGATGTGAGATATACTGAAAGTAGTATTTTCAATAAGAATAAATGAATTTCTTCTCGATGCATTGCATTTTTTTTCTTTCTATTTCTCCCATTTAATATAAGTGGGATCGATCGACATATAAACCGGGAAACGATCTAATAGAGATGCGTAGATATATCTAAGGAGAATGTGTCTTGTGTTGCACTGATCTTCTAAGTTGTAACTGTCTGAATACTGGTCTTGAGAACCATCATTTCAAGTCTTGGCTACGAGCCTCTGTTCAAACAACAGTAATAGATTCGTGACTATTTCAACTACAAAACAAACCATGAAACGATGAAAATCTTTGTTGAATAATCAGACAATTAATTTATGGGGTCTGCAGCATTGATACATGTACAATATGATTCTTATATGATATGAGTATTGGAGGTATAGAATTGTAGCCTTTTGTATAGTGTGGATACGGTTCAGCAGTCCCACTTGATTTTCTGCTTCAATGTTCCAAATCCATGAACTGCTCTATTGCAACCAGACAATTATTTTTTCATATTGTGTACCGTTACAATAACAACCATTTTAATTTCATCGGTTAAAATAAGAAAACTAAACAAAACAAATATATCTATCTTTCTATTCGTTGTACACACATTTTGAAGCCAATATTTTCAGATTTGGCTATTCTTTCTAACTTGAATATTTTAACTTATTTTAATTATTTCTTGGCTGTTCGTGATGCCCAAAAGAGAAATTCCTAAACTTGGACCAATCTTTCCAACCCTGAGCTTCTGTGATAGTCTAAGATTGATTTTAAAAATATGTTTCATTCACTGATTACTGAAATTTTTTGCCTAATTCATTTCATTTTTAAAGTTTGTTAATCAAATATATTTCTTAATGGAGATGGATGGAAAGTATTATCATTTTTATCCTCAAATCAGTTTCATTTTTGTGACAGATGGATGATTTGAGTGCACATTCGAGTATAGCACAACAAATTTCCATCAGATTTGGGTAGAATATTTTTCGTGCAAGAAATAAGGTATTCACTGAAAACTGAAAGATGAAGATTCGTCAGAGTAATCTGTAATTCAAGCAGACCACAGAGAGATGTTTAAAGAGGGTGGTGAGCTGGTTAAATATTTATACTTCGTCAGAAAATGAAGAAAAGATTGGAACATAAAAGTTGATTGTACCCAATTGTTGAACACTTGGAACCTCTCGGGTGATTCTGTCACAAAATCATAAGAATTCTGTCTCCAAAGAAAAAACGGAGCTATTCAGACGATAGCATTGTTAAAATGGACAATGATACTGAACTGGGTACTGGAAATATGAGGTGGTTCATTTTTTCTTCTCCTTTGAAAATGTCAAGATCAAATTGAGGTGAAATGTCTTGGAAAAAACAAGTTGAAAAATGACTATAATTAATCACAAGAGCCAAACCTCATTCTCCCAAGTGATCAGTCTAGAACATTCATTGCATCGTTATCACAAAGACGCTATTTGTTTAAAAGTAGGTATTCACGTCTTTATCCTTCATCTCTCGACTGACAAAAGACAAATTTCCCCGGTAGCTTTCTTTGGGCTTCTAGACTAGCAACCTTTATCAGCTGTGTAAAGATTTAGATAGAGAGTTCACTTATAATGAACTTAATAGTTTGATTGCTGTTTCGTTTTTGTTCTTCTTATAATTGTAACATTGTTAGTTTAATTAACCACTGAACTTGAAATGATGACTGAATAGACACAATTATCTGTTGTTTTTTTTTCCATTCAGTGTTACGTATGCGAGATGTTAGCGAATCTTTTTGTTTCTTCGATTTCTATCTTCCTTTTGTTCTTCTTGTTGAATCTGTCAACAAAATTGGCAACGGGACTGTAAAAGTAGGTTTTTCCAGTTCTGAAGTAGGTTTGGTGCAATAAGGATTTTTTTTTGTTGTTGTTTTTTGAATAATTGGACTTTTTAGTGATTCAATAAAAGTCAGAGGAAGTGAATTATTCGTTAATCACCCTTTTTTTCCAATTTTTACATTGATCAACCCCAACACGACATGCTGCCAAAAGACTTTGCTCATGTGATAGTTTCTATTTAGTGACCAACCAGACGTGTTTTTGCAATCTTTTTATCCTCCTCATCATCCTATTATTTTACAAGCTGAGCTCAGAACAGCACAAAGCAAAATTGAAGGAATCGTGCATAGGAAGACCGTGTTGCACCTGTGTTCAAGGATTACAAAGTCAATCAGCTCTGGCAAAATGCCACCCTCTACTTACCTTTTGAAATTTTTTGCCTAATGTTGAGTTGTATAACCAGTTTTTGATTAACAGGAGATAATCAGCAGTTGAAATCTTCGCTCTTTACTGACTGAAAGTCGATATCAGGCAGTGGAAAGAAAATCAGCAGTTATAATTCTCATTTTTTTACTGATTGTAAATCGATATCTGGGATAAATAAAAAAAAGTCAGAGGTTAAAATTTTCGTTCTTTACTGAGTGAATGTTTGCATTAGAAATAATGGGCTTTATATTGACCTGAATACTAAATACTGATGATGATACCAAATTCAGGAGACTATGAGAACTAGCTGGAGACTGCATAATCATTTCGTTCATGCATTTTATTTTTCACACCATATGTCTAATGGTGATCGGTAAGAAGCAAGTGACCTCAAGTCTCTGCAAATATACAGCACGTTTTTTAGTATCTGCATATACTCCTGCATCATTTTGAAAGTCTCAATCCTTCATCAAATCTCAAATTCAAATCACAATCCAAGTGTTTCTATCATGCTTTCAAGCATGCAAATAATTACGTGAAAGACCAAACTTCCAATGCTTCTTCTGTCCCCGGGCGAAGTCCTGTATGTCTTTTCTTACTTTACTTTGTCTCCACACTACAGGGCTCAGAAAAATCACATCAACAACAAGGCAAATTTTCCTTGATTAGAAATTTCCTTACTTGGATCAGATGATCCGACAGGATCTCTCAATCCCAGAGTATGCTTTTCTTCGCTAGGACAGCTTCTTGGTTGTTCTTATACAATTCGTTTAAAACAAACAGTAGTAGTAGTAGTAGTAGTAGTAGTAGTTGTTGTTGTTGTTGTTGTTGTTGTTGTTGTTATAACTTTGAATTGATTTGAGAATACCAATTTTTTTCGTGGTGTATACTTGTAATAAAAACTATTTGATATCTCATTTCCGTTTTTTTTTCTCTTCCCAACTTGTTTCCTTTCTTATCGTTTAATGTGATGGAATGTTTCCTCTGTTTATTATCCGCTGCCATCAATGTCATGACTGTCATCGTTCGTGAAACCCAGCCATGAATTAAAAGAAATATTATTAAAAGTTAAAGCCAATCAAACACTCTTTTACTGAACTTGGACGTAATGACATCGTATTATTTCATTTATTTTTTTTCAAAACAGAAAGATCTGACGCTAAAACCTTTGAACTCTGTTCAGTTTCCAACACATCAAACCACGAACTCTCTTCAGTCTTCAACATATATAACAAATGAACTCTGTTCGGTCTTCAACACAAAAAAATTGCTCTCGTAAACAAAATAATCAATATGCACAAATGAACGTTAATTCTTTTTTTTTTAATGTGAGAGGAGTTAACTTTTTTTAACACAACAACTTCAACAATAAGCAAGGGAAAACGACAGAAAATATCCTCGTGCTACTTTTCTACTGATGTTGTATGTAGGTGGCAGTCAGTGTTACAGTTGCTTCTATTTCTATCTATCTTTGATAGCGTAAATCAAGGTTGATTAAAGATTTGATTATCAACATCATCAGTGGTGGGAAAATCTAACAGAAAATCATAAACAGCTAAAGATTTAGCAAAAGTAAAGGTAACCGCTAAACTCTCTTATGTGAATTCTCACTTTGGTTCGATTTGGGGATCTAAGACCCTTAAATCAGACGAAAAGGAATCGTGAGATTTTCAATAAGGTATAGCATGCTATCATCTGATGATGATAACAATATACGTACGTAATCTAATGAGCAAATGAAATTGAAAATCACTTTAGGTTAAATATATAGTTTATTTTGAAGTCAATGTCTAAGCAACAATATTTTGAAATTTCAGCTCCGTACGGTTTTATCCGAAGAGTTTTTGAATAAAAGAACGCACTGAAGCCAAATTCATATTATAAGGGTCAGCGAGTAGTGGTTATCTTTGTTTTCACTGAATGCTTAGTAGTAACAGTTTAGCGTTTCTGTTAGCCATGCCCACCACTGATGACTATAACCCATTTAGAGTCCTTCGTTGGACATAAACCTCCCAACGATTCGCAATACCGTTCTATCATGGGTTTTGAGGGGCCATTGCTTCATAAACTTGTCTATTTTGTCACGTCATTTTTTTTTGTCGGATACTGTTTCGCATATGATCTCTCAGGATCCACGTTGCGAGTCATGATATCCAGCGATTGCCCATTATTCGTGCAACTCGACCAAACAATTGCCATTTTGGATTTCTGGTGCTTTTTACATTATTTCTGACCCGTGTCTGTTTTCTTATATCATTTGATATCTTGCGATCTCTCCATGTGATGTATTGCGAAATTTTCTCCCGTGTATGATTCTCAGTTTGAGGGTCATTCTTTTGGTTAGGTTCCATGTTCCAGCTCCATAGATGACAATCAGATGTTTGAAAATGTGCCAAAAACATTAAAAAATGAAAAACGATGGATAAGTTGCCCAATCTCAAATTTATGTAGTCATCTTCCCTAATAAGATAGTTAGCTTTCTCCGACAAAATATATAAACAAAAATTGAATAAGTGGAAGGACTGGACCGATTGCTCAAGTTCCACGATACATAATATGGAAATCTTGCCAGGACTTGTGCTGACTACTAAAACAATTTTCTGTCCGATCATCGAACACGTGACCTCATCCCCGACACAGGTTGTTAAAACAGAGTCAATGAAGACATTAAAAAACCACCTGGATAAATGTTGAGAGAATCAAAAGATGATTTTTATGAGGTGGAAATCAAAATAAATACCGGAAGTCTTAAACGTAGATACAAGTTGGGAATTATGGAGTCAAATGGAGAAGATCCTCCGCGGGCCTAACTGGGAAAGGTCGTTGAGTTTACCAAACATTATTGTGCATCAAATCAGTTTTTCTGTACAAACTTCCTCATAGTTAAAGTAAAACAAGAATGTGTTTTGAGATTATTAATGTGACATGTTCTATTGTATTCATACAGGAATTAAAACATTTTTTTACACATTCCCCACTAACCGAAAGTAGAAAGTTACAATGTAATCTTTTGTAAGCCGAACTGGTGCAAAGAGAAGAAGCGATTACAATTAATTTGTATGAGAATTTTTTTTTTCAACATTTCAATTACCTGCCTTCCCACCCACCTCACCTTTTTTTGAAACATTTTTTTTCGTTTTCTCCTTGTGACAAATAACAACCCTTTAGCAAGTGAATTACGTACCCCTTTTTTCTGATGTTACCCCTTTATTTTTTATCAATGGTTTCCGTGTTCTGTTTGCAGAAAATGAGTTGTTTTTATTTGTCTATCAGTTGTGTAATTCACAAAACTCTCTTTCTATCTTTCTCTGTTTTCATTTTGTATTTTGTTTTTTCAATCCTTTAGTTAGCTTTATGCCTCAGTGAAGACCATCCTTCTCATCTTTTTGCGTTCGGAAGACGACATGGAGGCGGCACGAGTTGAATGTATTCAGAGAGGAACAATCATTGGCTGTTCTTTTTGAAGGTACGAGAAAAACAGTTCGAAGAAAGAAGAAACTTGCTTAAGGCACACAACCTTCTTTTTAAGATGTCAGACAGACAGACGGCCGCTTCGGAGAAAGTAGGCCGTGGTAGGTAGGTTGGGATGAAGAATTAACACAGAACAAAAGAAGAAATGATGGAATGAATGAAAAAAGGATGGAGGGGCGGGTAATGATGGAGAATAGAAAGAAACAAATCAAAGAAGTGAAATAAGATAAAAGGAAGTATGAAAAAGAAGAGAAATCAGGATGGAATTGAACGGGAGACAGAAAGAAGGAACGTAAGAAAGAAAAAAAAAGAAGAAAGGGAACATTGTAAAGCTAAAATCAAAGAAAATACAGAAAGGTTAAGAATAGAGAAAAGAGCAAAAAATCAAAAATAACTGATGAAAAAGTAATTAAAAAAAAATAAAACACGAAACGAAAATACAAAGATCAACGGTAAAAAAGAAGGAAAAAGGTCCCGTTACTTAATAGAAACCGACTAATGCAATTTTCTAGAATTCCGTGATGGGGATGATCAATTAAAATTGGGAAAAAGGATTGATCCATTGATAAATCACCTACCTTGCTTTTTGTCAGACTGTGATCACCATGAAAATGTCAGAATCAAAAGAACCAAAAAAAAAAAAAATAATAAGGAAGCTGGAAATAAACTAAGAGACCCATAAACTTTAATCACAAATTCTACACTGCACCAAAATTTTAGGGGTTTCAATAAATAAATGAAAAATGTCCATTCAAGATATATTGAGGAGTGCATGTTGAAATTTCCAGCCCTTTGGCTCAGTCGTTTCAAACTGATAATAATACCTATTGTCTTTAACAACGTTTTCTTTGACTAGGGCACTGTGAATCTTGAGACAGACAAATAACATAATCTATCAGACAGCTGTCAAAGCACAGTTATAGTACAAAGACAGGTGACATGTATTAAAATTCAAGTGAACATATTCTATTTAGAATAAATATGATTTCTAATGGTCAAAACTTGTTAATTATTCTAGTTCATTGATTACAGTCTGAACACTGAATGAAAGAAAGAGATCCAGCACAATGTATTCTTGATAGAAAAAGGGTCCTTGAGTTTTCAAAGATTTTAAAACCACTACTCCACTTCGATTGACGTCACCTGTACACCGGATATACACATAGTATGCATCTTTTATGACGTCAATAAAAATGTTCATACTAGAAAAGTGTGAAACATGGGGAAAACATTGAACATTTTACTTGAATCTTCCTAAATAGCCAATTTCATTTCACTCAGACCAGTAAGATATAATAATATTCACAGTTAGAGTTGAAGTGGAGAACTCAATCATCAAATCGTGTCCAACACTTTTGGTCTTTTGCTCGATTCAATTATGCTAAATGAACATCAATACTTTGAGACAGATAGGCATCGCCATAGAGCTGTTGATTACAGAATACTATTGCAGAGCATAATAACTGTAATAAGTTCAATCTTCAACGAGTGTCTTCTGTGCCTGAATAAATTCACTGCAGTAAATTGGTTCTCAACCTTTATAACTGATTTCTCAGTCTGAGCTAAAATGTTCAGCATTACCCGCCCCTGGTACCAAAGATTCATAATAATGACATAGTGGGAAGGAAATTATCCGAGAATCCATGAATGTAAGATTGCAATGCAATACTACTCATTAGTTTGGTTTTCAGATCTCAAAACGGTACACCGATGTAAGCCACATGTCATGTCCGTCGGGTCAATTTCTCCAGTTACCTAGGAAATTATTCATTAATCCCGTCTCATTTTTGTTCAACTGTTATCAATGTAATCCGTCCGGTCGATTCAATTAGGACAAAAAAAGTCAGTCAGGGCTGTGACAATTTGTACTAACACACAAGATCAATTGGAATGAAATTATAGTCTGAGATTTTGAAATTCTCCTTCAGGGAGAAATTACTCCCCGGGTGAGAACCCCTGGGTCAGTGAGCATCAGTACTTCCAAACTTTAGTTCATCACAATGGAATCAGAGTCAGCAAGCTAATCTCATATATCATCGTTAGGTGCCTCTAGCTTGTGTGTTCCAGAAGAGGCTAATCATACTAAATACATGTATCAATTTTGTAGTTGGAAAAAAAGAAAGAGAAGACTGCTAATCAATAACGTGTTTGGTTTGATCAAATAATCACGAAACGCCAATCCCATTACTGATAAAAAAATCCAATGAAACTACAATTGACCTAAAATTGAAGTACCAAAGACTGAAGGGCAGTTATATACTGAATATTCCCTCTACTTATAGGACTAGACTCAGCCAGCTAAAGCATATGTCGTCTGTTAGGTAAAGAGGAAATTCAGTTGTAGCAGTGTAGCTACAGATAGGTTTCATCAGGCGCAGATGGGTTTCATCATCATTTGACCACTTAATGATAGCAGGACCAGATAGATTGGGCGCTCCTTCTCCGTGATAACGATTGTTGTTTTTTCTTTCTCAGGCGAGAGTAGCAAAGGTATACTGGGATTTTATTGAATATGGACGGACATCAACCGTACGTGGAAACCACAGGCACCACAGGTGATTTAAGAATGATACATTGCATCAAATCACATCCCAATTCAATGCTGCATTGCGTGTGATTTCATAGTCGCCGAACAACAGGGGTACCATTATTAAAACCACAGCATCGGTTACTGCACCTTACCTGAGTCAGGAAACAACTGGACCAGAAAAAAACTTGTTCCATGCTGCTTGGTCACGTATTTTAGAAATTAATCTAGTTACAGGTCGAAATGTCCAAATGCAAACTTATAAAATGTCCAATAAACAAAAACTCTAATGCAAAAAGGTCCTATGAAAATGGTGCAATGCAACAAGAAACAATGAAAAATGTCCAATACAAAAAAGATTCAATGCAAAAAAATGATCAATACAAAAAGAACGGATGCAAAAGGCTATATATATATATATATATATATATATATATATATATATATATATATATATATATAATATATATATATATATATATATATATATATATATATATATATATATATATATATATATATATATAATTGGATGTGGATTTGCAACTAGAAAAGTTTATGCTTCTGCCCGCTCTGGGCCTCATCAGGCGATTCGAGCACTGTATGAAATTAATCCATTGCATATCAGACGTTACTTCATATTATGCTATATTGCGAAACTGATCCGTGTCATACTTATATATATATATATATATATACATATATATATATATATATATATGTGTGTGTGTGTGTGTGTGTGTGTGTGTGTGTGCGCGCACACAGTACTTAATCAAATGTAGCGTTTGGACACACACATACCATATGTGCAATCAGGTACACATATGCATGTAAGCATTAGTACTTACCCGTGCACGCATTTTATATACATTCATGTGCTATACATATACTAGGCAAATAAATACATGTATGCACATATTGCATGTACATATGTCACATATACACAAATATAAACACATATTATCTATAAACATGAATGTACGTAACATGCAAATATATATTCTCATACGTACACTTGCCAGTAGATGACATGTGTGAATATTGCATGGGTGTGTCTTCATGGTCTCTCTGTGTTCACTGACGTATACTTGAGTGTATGTATGCGTGTGTGTCACGAATTGTCATATGTATGGATGTGTTTGTGTATATGCAGCTTAGCATGTGAGTATGTAGTTTTTTAAGTATCTCAGTAGGATTTTGAGTCCTCACCAAATCGTTTAAGAGTACCATAAAACCTCGAATTATGTGTGTCTCTTACCGCTAAACTCAGCACTTGAATGATTTAATTTTCCGTGGGTGAAACAGTTATGTAAGACGGCAGATGTTATTTCAGAAAAAGTATCATTTGGCTTTAATAGAAAAAAGAGGTCCCAACAGCTTTTGACTTACAACGCGACTGTTGTATTGCGTCAAGCAATGGGGTTTTGCTGTATCCCACTTGAGTGAGGACAAAACTGCAGCACTTGAACAATACAATGAAGAAAGATAATTGAAGTGCTATTCTTTTATTTATTGTTAGAATTTTCGTCATTTTAAATTTTTCAAAAAAAGACTACCATGTCTCACTATCTCTTGAGGAAGCTTTATGTCTTATGTAAAGTTTATATTTTGTGTAATGGCTGATAAAAAAAATTAGAAAAGATCGTGGTTCCAGCAATAGAAACTGTCACGTCTCTTGATAGCATTCCATGTTGGCTGTTATCAATGAAAAAAACTAGGATGGATAAAGTATGTCGATGGGTGGAGTTACTTCTCCTGCATTTTGTTGGATCACTATAAAATTCGAATAAAAAAAATAGATAAAAGCTGGTGACAAATCCAGCATAAACTTACACTGCATATAACTAAAAAAAACTAATGGGTTATTCAAAAAAACAAAAACGTCTTTCGAAATGATAATGAGTCACTACTTCCAGCCCCATAGCTTCATTTGTGGGGCCTGTCTGCGTGGTTCACAACTACATAGCCAGCTAAGACAAACAAGCTTTGAAACTGAAGAAACCTAATTTGACTGTTTTTGTGACAGTATTCATTTGATGGTTTCTTATGAAAAATGTACTGTATAATTTTGAAAAGACCATTCATCATTTCAAGCATTGTTTGAACGATTGAAAAAGCCGAATTCAGACTGATTCGGCTCTTTCAATCGTTATCAGCCATTTTCTTTCAAGTGTTATCAGCCATTTTCTTTTCAGATCGTCATTTATTTTGGTAGAAAAATTATCTTTCTCTTCCTTTACGGATCGTACACTTGAGGTTCTCGAGTGAATCAGTCGAAACGTCGTGTCCACAACAAAAAAAACAATACAAACAGTGAGTTTATGTGCTCATCGTCTCTCTTAGTAACTGAGGCGCATGATAGCAATGTTAGTACTGGTTCAACCTCTGTAATTCTATAGTTAAGTACATTCTTAATTAGTTTGGAAATCTGCTACCACCGCGGTGCTGTCATCATCATCATCATCATTGGTCTTCTATCGTCCGTCGCTGGACACGTGCTTTCCCAGAATTCGTCACAAAACCTGATCATTGGCGTAGCAGCGCCAATACTTTATCAACTTGTCTGGTTCGTCACACCACCTTATATTCTCACAGCTTCAATCTTATGTTTAATATCTGAGGAACCATGTTGTGAGTTGGGATTGTCTGACAGTCTTGCAACATAACCAGCAAACTGCCATTTCAGTTTCTTAATGAATTCTATCATGGATATACTAATAAACGATTTGTAGAATAGATTCAGCACATAGATGCCTACAGGATATGGCTTATCCCTTCCACGCTATGTTATTTTTTTCCTTTCATCTCCCAGTTCTACCCTAAAACGGATTACAAACTTAGATTTCGTTCTATTGCCTCCTGTTATTTTCCACAAGCTGTTGATGGGATTAAAGTCGGGATATTGTGCAGACCATCCCATGACTTCAATCTTCTCCTCTCCAGGAAGGATTTTCATTAATTCACCAGTGTGACACGGTACGTTGACCTGAACAAAATGGCTAGCTGGTTTCCTAAGAGACATTTGTAGAGATGGATTGGCACGATGCTTTACAAAGGTTATATATATACGGTTGCATTCACTGTCGTTTAATTTTTTAAAGTTGGGCCAATTAACAAACATTTGACATACTTCAAGTTTTGAGCTTGTTGACTGTACAAACAAACTGTCTGCCGTCAGATTTGAATTTACTTTGATTGCTAAAAGAACTTTGGCCAATTTTCACTTTTCCAAATAACTTGGCCTTTTGCCTGTTCAATGTAGTCTGAATACCTTCATTCATGAGTTGTTTAGGAGCTGAAGAACCAGCTTTCAATCCAAATTCATCAAATTATCAGTCCACGGTATGTTGGCCAACCTCCTTGTTGGGATTACCTTTGATTTGGTTTGGGATTCCAGCAGCAATGTTGATGGGATAATCCAATGGCTGTCTTTAAATTACTCTGTTCCCCTGAAGATTATGGTTCGGCATTTTTCGTGAAACATCATTTTTGTCATCATTTAATTTCAAGACACTCAAAAGTACATTCTTAAGACGGTCCAGCTCTCTTGAAACTGCATCAAGAGGTATGCCATCTGTCTCCACCTGCAATTTGTTGTCAAATACTTTTACGTATTATGGCATGTATGACAACTGATGCTACTCATGGAATATTGCTCCTTATCGCTAAGTGAGATAAGTATTGTTACAAACAGCCAAATGCCCGTGGAAAATCATTGAACGTGACAAAAAGCAAACCTGTTCCCTGTGTCCACTGTAATTCTCTCAAGAAACGTTTTTTGATTTTCTTCCAAGACCAATTTTTATGAAAAAAAATTGCACATGAAGTATATACCAATATTCCCGTTCTGTATAGATTTGTATTTCCTGTGGCAATTATCATTATCAATAATAATAATACCTTTGAATAAATCATTTTATATTTTTAGAACTAAATGTGTGCATGAGTATATGTGTCCATGTGCAAAAATGCAAGTATATTAGCACACTTAGTATGACTATAGTTTGGAACCGGGCCAATCAATAAATGTCACTCATCATACTTATTCATTACGTCCGTGGTCGAGTGTTTCACATCAAGATTTAGATATTTTAAGTCTTTCAACATTCGGTTAGGCTATAATAAAAATATCTGGTCAACAGTTCATTTATCATTATGGTCTTCAATAAATCTTCACTCCTGACGACAGCATCTTTTCTCATTGTGTGGTCATGCTGCCGATCTTCAAAACGATGAGCCTGAAACATTTTCCTCTATTTTTCTATCCATCTATTTGCTTTTATCTGTATATCTAAACCCGTCAACCGAAATCGTCATAAAAAGGCAAGTTTTTTTTAAATGTTTTTCGTGGTTAGCTTGTGTTAACTTGGTCTTTCATTTTGTGTTCAGTAGTAATAACTTTTCTTCTCTTGAAAATACGATTTCTCCTCGTGATCACACCGAAAGAATGCGACAGAAGTAATCTATTTATTCCTCACCTGATTTTCTGATTATTAATTTATTACCCCTAACACAACATCCTGCGGGAAGACGTTAGTCATGTGATGGTGTTATGTTGATCAACTAACCAGACTCGCCTATCTATAAATCTATCTCTTGGTTTGTCTATCTGCAAAATAGATATAATCACCAACAATATTCTTTTTCTGTCTGCGAATGTATAGTTTTATTTATTAACCTGTTCTTTCTCTCTTCCTGTCTTTTCTCCTACTCCACTCTCTCTTTATCTTTCTCAATCTCTCTCTCCCTCTCTCTCTCTCCCTCTCCCTCTCTCTCTCTCTCTCTCTCTCTCTCTCTCTCTCTCTGTCTGTCTAACTAATATATACTCTGATGAGCCAAAGTATCATGACCTGCAACATGTTGCAAGAATGAGAGCTAACAACTCTGCAGGTCAGGTTTAGAAGAATTCGAACAGCATCTAATTTTCCGATTTATTTAGAATTTATTTTACTGTATTTCCTGCTCTAGAAATCGTAGTTAATTGGACTGCTTCCGTTTAGGGAGAAAATTCATGCAAACAATATTGAGAAAAAACCTCTATCCGAATAATTTACGTAAAACCCTTTCTGTAGATAAAACAGCTGCTTTGTTTATTCATCTATTATGCTGTATAAATGCAAATGATTGGTGGTTTGAAACTGGCAAGTAGAATTAAGGAAAGAGAAAACAATTGCTATTTTTACTTATGGTAGCATTGGAAAAATTGAGAATGCCACGAGTATTTACAAAGGTTATCTTTGTTATAACATTGATTACAAAAATACCATACAGTTAAATACATACGTCAAAGGTAGAAGCACAAAAATTATCTGTGGTGAGGTGGTGGTTTTTGAAAGTAAAAGGTTAAGATTCAATTTTCCTACTACATTCAAAAGCAGTAAACTGAATTGTTTGCCGAATGTCCCTTTAGGTTGGTTCCTGTCCAAGTTCAGGAAAACCGTGAATGTTTTATCACCTTCCTCCCCAACACGCACTTACACAAATATACTCGGCCATATATATACCATCACACAAACCAACACAAATATATTCATGGACACCCACATAAACGCACATACACACATCAAAATATGCTGCAATAACACACACACACACACACACATACACATACTCAAACACATGAAACATGCACACATAAATGAGCAAAGCTAAGAGAATAAAAAACTATCTCTATTTTTCCAAAAGCTTATAGCAAATATAGAATTCTTAACTTTTCCATAAGAATTTGAAGAGGTTATCAATCTATGATTACCAAGCTTAACATAGTCTATAAGACCAAATATAGAATATGCAAATTATAAGGTTGCGTTGGATTTATCGTCAAGATGCCTCAAAAATCAGCATTTCAAATCTATGTTTTCTTTTTGGCTAACACTGATCACTGATATCGCTAAGAAATCCACATCTATTCCACTAAGGCGTTTGATAAGTAATGTAAAACATGTTGGCCTCAGCTGACGAATGAGATATTCAACGCAATGACCATGATTTATTTTAGTATTTCAGATATTAGTTATTGGCAAAAATACAAAACTACTGACGAAATATTTCACCAAACTGTCAATTTATTTTTCATCGGTTTCCAAGTCAGTTCTATCGGTTATCTACGTGTGTATGTGTCACGTATTCCGGCTACAGAAATGGATCTAGAAGGATGGAAAATGTTTTTCTCTTTTTTAAACCCACCCCCTTTCTTCCCAACATTGGTCCTTAGTGTGTGTGCAAGTTGCAGGGGTTCAAATTGTCATGCATCTTTATACCAAGTTGGTTGCTGGTATTAATTCTTTTTTTATTCAAATTGTTGTGATCACTACCTGAAAATAGGTAAAAGGCTTATTTATTCATTGATCCCCCATTTTCCGATCGTTAATTGATCGTCTTCAACTAGGTGTACTGTTATAGACAAAAGTCACGAGACAGGTTCTCTTGAATGTCTCACTGGACCTATTAAAAATTCTCAATCCATACTTGCAAAGACCAAAAGAAATCCATATCATCCCTACTATGATATATCTCTCGCTTGTTTTTCTGGCAACTGGACTAGAATTGACTGATTGTTATTCACTCAGCTTGATCTGGTTTGATGAAAGCCTACAAATTCAAGATACTCAGTGTGGATCAAAATCACCACATAGCAACACTGTCCTGCAAACAATGCCCCATGTCGAAATATCCACGAATGTGTGCTATATTTATTTACAAAGAATAGCTTAGTCTGGAACAAGGTCGCAAATATAGGTTGCCAAGTGAGGATCAAATTCAGGAGACATTTTTTTTCCTGGTTTGCTAGACTAACTCAATAAATTATTGATTTAAATCACACAATAGTTTTCATCACAATTCATTGTTTTCTGATAATTTTAAGAAAGGAAGAAAGTGTAAGACTGAATCTACTATGTATATCTGATCATCAACTGGATATAATTTTGATACAGCTGCAATACAATTTTTCTATAGAATGAAATCCTGTCTGAGTTAAGTGACAAAAGTCATGCTTATTATGCTTAACCATCTCAAAATTCTCAAGTGAGGGCAGTTTTTGCATCCACTTCTTTAAAATAGAAATATATGTTAACGCCGGATGAGACCACAGCTGACAGGGATTGTTTCACTGCAAAAAGTGTATAACTGCTCGATACACTTACATGCGAAGTCCACCAATCAATGGCTGATACAGCCTTACTTTCAGTGTCTGCAATTTTGAATGTGTTGAAAGAGTGAGAATTGGCTCGCAACTTCAAGTTCCTGAGAACAAAAAAGGGATAACTCTCATTCGCATGTTCCATTACAATATTTACTTCTTCTTTGCTTTGCACCTTTCCATCAAGATAAGTATGAGCCATGTTGACAAGCGGGTAGGCTTTAGTGATGGCTTAGCCGTGCCTTCTTTGTCACTGTTTCTGCCACTTTCTCTTGTTTTGGTCACGGGCTTTGAGAGAATACTCCGGTAATCCTTTTCAAACATCAACTCCAGCAGTAATAGCGCCTGTGTCACTTTGTATCATATCCAGGGCTTTGGTTCTTGACTGATGTTGAGAAAGCAGTTCCTTTGCAGACCACTTCAGAGTGAGATATGATGAGATATTTCTAACTTCAATATCTATTCTCACCGTTTACCTCACTTATTTAAAAGAGAAGCGGGCGGTTGATATCGTAAATCTTCAGGCAGTCTGAGATGTTGGTTCATCGAATGTACTGGAGCATGACAAAATGTTGCATCCTTTACAACTCATGACCCTTTTTTTTTTCAAAAATCAGATTATCAGAAAAAAATGAGGCTATATTTGTGGACGATCAAGAGGGTATCAGACGCTCTTATTCTATGATAACAGTTTATTTGACGCTCTTACAAATCATTTCCTCTCTGCAAGGCGATATTGGTTTGTGTTATGTATCAAAATTGTTGGTAATCATGATTATGATGAAGCTGCAATGTTTACATCCTAATGCAGCAATCTTTCACCTTCAGAATTTTCCGTTAACGCATAATCCTGGATCCACCCTTGAAAGCGATATTGGTTTGTGTCATATATCAAAATTGTTAGTAAACATGACTATGATTAAGCCACAATGTTATCATCCTAAAACGACGAT
Source organism: Thysanoteuthis rhombus (assembly GCA_963457665.1). Taxonomy (NCBI): domain Eukaryota; kingdom Metazoa; phylum Mollusca; class Cephalopoda; order Oegopsida; family Thysanoteuthidae; genus Thysanoteuthis; species Thysanoteuthis major. The sequence continues at coordinate 78,252,652 of OY735200.1, forward strand.
CTTTTTTTTTTCAGAATTTTCCACTACCGCTGAATACTGGATCTGCCCTCAATATAATGTGTCCACTGATAGAACAAACTGCATATGCTTATTCCTAAGACCCATAAGCTTACTTTCAATGGAATTACCCTACCGACTACCCAACTGACCAGCAAAGTAGGCTACACATTCTCCACTCTTCGCTCGTTTGTGTAATTTTCCTGGCGCTCTTAGTAACATATCTGGGTCTACAACCTTAACAAATTCGTATGAATGCCCAACTATATACCATTTTTAAAGCTCTTTGTGATCTCTGAGCTCATTTTGGACCAACAATGTTCAAATCTCACGCTGGAATTTTTGAAGATGATTTTCGGTGGAAAAATCTATTTTTTGAGAAAACTTAAGATAAAAAAATCATTTTTTGGGAGATGTTTTTTTTTTTTTCAAATAATTAGTTCTTCTAAAACAATGTGTCCTTATTTATTCCAAATGCGTATAGACATAACACGTTAATTATATACTCAAATAAAGATCCATTGTTTTTGTTCTCTTGCTACAGGCAGAAATACAGATGTTTCATCGTAAAGACAATCAAGTTCATAATTCAGTATATGAAGATATTATTACGAGTGCAATCTTTTCTCCTATGTACACATGACATATTCAACACAGAATAAGTGAGATTGCATGATTGGCGTAATTTCATCTTTTTTTTACGGATTTTAGTACGTTGCTTTAATTTTATCAAAAGTTAATTTACGTAACCAAAACAATGATGTAAAATAATTATCTTTTTGCAAACAAAAATTTGTAAACTTCAAATACAAAAAATAGATAAATATGCTGGTTTAGAATTTTTACGGAAAAAAACGTGGATTTGATTTGATCAAAATGTTATGTAATAAGAACAAGTAAATATCAAATTATGTCTTACGATTAAAACTTTGAGCAATCAAGATGAAGTCAAACTTTTTTTCTTACAAAAAATGCTAGATTTCGCAAAATAGGCAATTTAGCCTATTCGGCGCAACAAATACACACATACATAAAAAACACATTAATTATATAGCTAGAGGAGAAAGATCCATAGTGGTTGGCATAGGCATTAACGTTGTTTTTCTCCTCATGCTACGGGCAGTCATACGAATGTATTTCATAATAAACACAATTAATGTTCATGTTCCTGTGTCTACGGATGCTATTACGAGAGCTTATTTTTCTCAAATCTTTTCAACCACAGGCAAGTCTGATCGATTTACGTGGAGACTATAATACTATAATATGAGAAGACGAAAAAAACAGTCTACATGGGTTCTGGCTGGTTCTCTAAGTATGTGTCACGCGGACAAACTGCACAAATAGAGCTAGAAGGCTGAAAGTCAAAACAATTACTCCCTATGTCTAGAAAAAGTTGATCTTTACAAAATCCAAGCTCCCTGAATAGATCTTTCGGTGAAGAGTTCAACTTGCAATTTAGGTTTATCTTAAATTAGTCACTTGATTTGTGTCTGGCAACATACATGCTTATTATGTCGTTTTTTTGTTTTTGTTTTTTTTTCAAGTTCGGACACTTATTGATCACTGTCCAACAAAGGAAAAAGAAACGATCTATCGATTGTTCACCTCTTTTTTTCCCCAATTTTGTAACAGATAAACTCACACAAGATACGCTGCCAAAAGACGTTGGTCACGAAACAACTTATCTTGGGTGACTAACCAGATCTGTGTGATTCTATGTTTGACGATATGCACTGTCCATGGTCCTGATAACAGTATTTTTACACTGATTGATATAATTACATTAGACTGCCAGAGAGAAATAGAGTTTGATATTTATCTTATTTGAATATTTACTAAAATTGGCTCAGTACAACGGATAAATCGGAAGGAATGAATGTATACATTATTACAGAGATCTCCATAAAATAGAATGTTTGCCTGGCTTAAAAATCAGCCTTCTAAATCCTTGCTCTAACCCCTGGCCCCGGTATCTGTAAGAAATAGGCGATGGCCTCAGCTACAAGATAGTTGTGATTGTGTTGTCGATGGTTCGTGATTTTCACAAATAATGCATACGGATTACATGAAAGCTTAAAATTGGCTGTCTATCTGTTTACCTACCAATCATATCACTGAAGTATCACAAATTGCCTGCTCGACAAACCAGCCGAGTGAGCTACAGTGTACGTCGCTGTGTGCTCTTTGTCATACTTTTGTGACAATAACCTTTGAAATTAGCGTGAGTAAACCTTTACGCAACATTACATTTATTCTCTATTTGGGACCAATGATGCTATCATCTAGTGCTGGTATCATTTCGATAGTTCCAGATAAAAGATCAATTTTTGAAAACAATTTTAGTCAATTTTCTAAATACCTGATTTGATCCACGTGCGGGCTACGAAGATTCATAAATGCAAGGTATGATTATCTCTTCATCTATTATTTGCTCATACATATATAGTATTTTCAAGCGATGAAGGACAGAAGGAAGGAATAGGTTCCAGATGCCAATAATCGCACAGCCAGTTAGGCATGAACTCACGATACTAAGCTTAGTAAAGTAATATTGGTGAGTCACCAATCAATGGTCACAGATAGTACACTAGCTATTACACACACACACACACACACACAAACACACACACACACACATATATATATATATATATATATATATATATATATATATATATATATATATATAATTTTTTCTACCCAAATCAGCTTTATCAAGGAGGTTATACAAGAACATATTGTATTTATAAGTGGCTTGTCACTTGTGGTGAGTGGGAATAGTAGTTAATTAAACGGATGGCTGAGCAAGGATACGTGCCAAGTCCCCAGGGATATCGGCGTCCAGGTTCGAGAGGTCATAACCGAATGCTGTTCTGCAGATATTTTTAGAAATAAATAACCGTGTGTGTAAGTCAATTGAACATTGAGCAGTGGACGATTGGGGTATAAAGGTTTAATTCCATTTGGGCAGGGTGTATGGCACTGCATGGTCTTGTTGTGCGCTAGATTTGAGTATTTCGATGTGAATTTATTGAAGTTGGTTGCGATGATCAGGGGTTAGGGAGGTTCGCGTGAATGGTATCTTTTACAACATAAACATCATCACCTGGTTGAGATCTAATCACGATCTGACTTTCAACTATGGCATAAACAATTTCAGAAAACTATGCCGTGTATAAAGAAGACTTGAAGTTATTTTGACGGCTTGATAGTTCATCTTTGGTTCTTCAGAATAAGTAGAGAAGATAAAATGTGTAGTCAGTTGTATAGAGTACATATCTGTTTGTAGGCAGATTAAGTTTTTAATGATAACACCGTGGATTTACTTTTTCATCAGCTGCAGTAGCAGGCTCGTAACCTTTCCAGTTATTGAATATATTGCTCAAGTTTCGCCAGACAGCACAATCACGCCCGTCGCAGAGCCAGTGCTTTGTACACTTGTTTTTTTGTTTCATTTCTGGCAGTCACATTTACGCATGTGGTCACAGTTTTACTCATTTTGAATCGTGATGTCTGTCAGTTCACACAATATGACCTACCCATTGCCATTTATGATATCCCCAATTCCTGTTTTCCTGTGATATAATGTGCTGTTTTGTGATTCCACCATATTATGTTTAGCATGTTTCACACCTGTGGATGTTACATGGTACCTAGTTAGAGAAGATAGTCGGTACAACATACCGTCACACCATTGAGTTGAACAGTCCGAAGGAAAGGCAAAGGCCCATATAACGGCTTTGAATTCATTTTTCTTATCTTGGTGATTCACTGCTCGTGTTTGCACTGTTCTTTTTCAACTTGGAGAATTACCAAAAAATGGATATATAATCCGACAGAATATTTATGAATTCCTATCGTTAACCATTTCGGATCTAGTGCTAAATAAGGGCCTTTTTTTAAACTCATTCCACGACACTTGTGTAGCCATTTTGTTATTTCAAGCTAGTAGCTGATTGAGTTCCTGTGTGGACGCTATTTTCTATACGATCATATGTATTAGTCAATTCGTTAGCTCCATCAGATTTTACATACATGTTTAAAACATTAACAACAGGTGAATATGACAATACTAGATACAGTGGGAATCAGAAATTTATATTCACTTTAACTTAGTTGATTCATGCTCAGTTTTTCACAATTCCTGACATTCCTGGTAAAGATTCCCTGTCTAAGATCACTGCTTCATTTTCCGAATCTGAAATGTCAAAACAATGAAATTGAAAATTATTTATTTCATGTTTTGTTCCTTCGATCCATCCATTCATTTCTGTTCATCTCATCCTCTGGATTAAATGTCAGGAATTGTGAAAAAACTTAGTCTGGAAGTAGTTGGCCAATGTATTTACGTACTCATTGGCCTAATACATCTATCTATTTATCTATCTATCTATCTATCTATCTATCTATCTATCTATCTATATATATATATATATATATATATATATATATATATATATATATATATATAGGGAGAGAGAGATAGATAGATAGATAGATGAAATGATAGATAGATATATGTGCACACGTATCGGAAGGTGTGCGTAAGTGGTGCGCGCATGTGCATTTTGCCTTAGACGTGCTTTAGTATATGAATTCTGATCCTGTGTTGAGGTAGACAATAATCAGTCTATGTCTTATCGGTGATATTACCATTGAGGAGCCTTATATATATATATATATATATATATATATATATATATATATATATATATATATATATATATATATATATATATATATATATATATCCTGAGTGAAGCGAGCCGATGGCTACCCTTTTGAATAAGGGAGACTGCAACTCCAATCTCAATTTACCGAACCATAATCACTAGCTTAAGGTGTGGTCAGTAAGCTGCTGAGCTAGCGGGGAGATTCGTCCTGATAGAGAGTTTCCCACACTGTTCTCTTATATCGGGAATCGAACAACAATTCTTCTGCATGTATCAACCATTACATCATCTGAGAGGATTTGGAGCCTTAAAGCTCATGAATGAAAAGGCGGACACCATTGTTCAAGTATTAAATAAATATCTTGGATTTCAAAAGCAGTCGTCGCCGGATACCTTTGTTCTAAGATAATGGTTATTTGTCTACTGTTCATCAGTTTCATGAACAATATCTTATAATTTATCGATTGATGTCATAAATTAAGCCGATAGACGTAAATAGACAAATCATATTGCATTGATAAATGAATGACTTTATAGATGAGACTCCAGGTCCGGATAATAACTCAATAGAAATTGTCACAAGACCAAATTCTTTTGATACATTTCATGTTGCAAGTGATCAATTACCAATGAGAAAAAAAGTATTCCTCTACGCTTCGAAAGTAGAAGTTGGTTCGAATCCTGCACGACGCTCTTATCATTAATTATTTGCGTGATCTAAAGCCGCTAGTTTGATGCCAAGTAAAATCGGTGCCGAGCAATAAGTTCATTATACATTGTTTCTAAAATATTGGAATTCTGTCGGATATTAATTATCTATTTGCTGATATCTCATACTGTTAGCATAAAGAACGACATAATTGTGCCATCCGCACCACCTCAGTGGATCACCGAATGCTAATTCTTGGTTTAAAGTGTGGGGTTGGCCCTGGGCAAAATAACTTTACTTTAAAAATCCATTGCTCACACTGGAAGAAAAGTCCACTCATAGGACCTACTGTCTATGGTCCTAAAGCTGTGGAAATCTCTCTCGAAAATTTTTGTCTGCAAAACCAACCATTAATTCATTCATTAACAAACACAAACGCGCGTACACACACACACACACAGACACGCACACAATCACACACACACACACACACACACACACACGTATATATATATATATATATATATATGTGTGTGTGTGTGTGTGTGTGTGTGTGTGTGTGTGTGTGTATTATCATGGAAAAAGGTTGATTTATTGTAAATTAATTTCCCGTAAAGTAGAGAGAAATATATGACGCAAACATTGGTAACACCAATCTGCGCCAATGTAGCAAAAGAAAGGGTAGCAATAAACAAATGGAAGCTATTACTTTGAGGACTCTTGAAGTGTGACAAATTCTCAGGTAGCCACTGCAAAGAAAATCTAGATTTGAGTTGCTCAAGGGATTCATGAGAAGATTCCTATTATCCCAGAGTTTGAAAATCGCAGTACAATTCTTAGAATAGCAGAATTGCCGAACAGGAATTATCAAACAGTGTTGAAACTTGGTGAAGACCCTAGTGCATCATATAGAACAGATAAAGGGAAATTAAAGACAAAAACACAGCAGGCAGTGTTTTGAATTGAGTGTATCGTCAGAAAGGACAGTCCTTAACTTTACAACTACATTCGAGGAGGTTATTGTGTCCTAAGCATCTTTAAGCTGGATTCTCTGCAACATTTCGAAATATGTCAGGTCTGATATCCCACTGCCTTTGCAGTCCAAACATGAATTTGAAAAAATGATTGGGAATAGGCAAGAAATTGAAAATTTATTCCCAGATTCTTCTTTCTAATGATGAGTACCGTACTACCCTTCTAATGATGAGTACCGTACTACCCTTCTAATGATGAGTACCGTACTACCCTTATTCGACCAGATGGATAAGGGGCATTACGAAAGAAGGAACGCGTCTAGTGTGATAAGCATCAGCAAGTAGGCTAAGTTGGGTTTTCGACTGGAATTGTAGGAGACGATTTGGTTGGTCTTTTTGCGTGTATAAGATACAGTAAAAATGAATTACCTGGCTTTTATTGAATTTCTGAAAGACAATTTTCACTTTGGTTTATGAACAAGTCCGTCGGCCTACGCACGGAACTTTTCTTCATGTAAGACAACGTACGATGTGTATGCATCTGTCGACTACTTATTTGAGATAGGGAGATTAATGGTCTGCCCAATATTTTCTCCAGATTTAACCTCGATTGTAACTCTCTTGGGCACCCTCAAGGGGACGGTGAATAAAAACGGGCGTGAGTTTTCTATCAAAGACGACTTACGGCAAGCTATGCTGACAAGTGTGGAAGCTATTCAAAACATAACCAAATCAATGGATCTGTGATTCATGGGCAAGGATATTACATCTCAAATATGCTCGCTCATAATTCATAGGCTTCAGTTCCCCATTCAAATGAGTATTTATAGCTTGTTTTATCGATCTAAATCTTAACTGTAGGATGTTTAATGATTTAATCAATATATATATATATATATATATATATATATATATATATATATATATATATATATATATATATATATATATATATTGCATAATATTTCAACTTCACCGTATATCCATCGATTTAATTAATCAGAATACACAAATTATATGAACTAACAATTTTCAGAATGATTACCCTTACCTATTCAAATGGTACCCCTCGCTCTCTCCCCCTCTGTCTCTCTGTCTCTCTGTCTGTCTGTCTGTCTGTCTGTCTGTCTCTCTCTCTCTCTCTCTCTCTCTCTCTCTTTCTCTTTCTTTTTTCTCTTTCAAACACAAATTTCTCCCTTTCATCATCATGTCTCCCATTTACCGAAGCAACATCTTCAAAGACAAGAGAGTGTCCATCCTGGAAATCCACTTTAAATCTATAAGTATTGCAGAAGACACGGAAGTAAAGTGGAGAGAAGTCCAAGAAATACAGTTTGTTGGATATTAAATCGATTAATTCATTTAGTTTGCAAACAAAGCTTTCATTATTTCTATCAAAGAATTTCTTAAAAACATTCTTAACATGACTGGTCTAGAACTTCTGACCATCATCGATCACTATCAACAAAATGCAAAAGTGTTTAGAGTAACTAAAATCGTTATATATATATATATATATATATATATATATATATATATATATATATAGATATATATAGATATATATATAGATATAGATATAGATATAGATATATATGTATATATATATATATAATCAATATTGATAATAGTAATAACAGCAACAAAAACAACAACAATAATAATAATAATAATATTTCAATGTATATTATATGTAAATCCTATATATGAGAGGGGTCTGATTTTGTTTCACTCTATACAAAATCATTAAAAAAACAAATTAGTTATGCATACTCAAAGACTTTTTTTTAAATTGACATTTTGGACAGGGTTTTTTACTGCGTCAAAATGACGAGAAACTTCTCAAAGGGAGACAGGGAAGTATTTTGTTCTCTTTTGAAGATTTTTTAAGACTTTTGAAGACTATACTATGAAAAAGTATCTCTTTACTTTTTATCTCTTATAATATAACTTTTGCTCCGTCTGGGTCTTCAAAAGAGAGCAAGATGTTTCCCTTTGTTATAAGAGATAAAAAGTGAAGAAATACTTTTTCATGGTTCAAGGGATCGAAGAGTAGTGACCCCCTCCCTTCTGAGTGTCAAAAATTGGGGAGTTTGTATTAATGGGAGATTCCCCCTTCAATGGGTCAAAAATGAAGGAAAAAAGAACAAGTTCCTTTTCTTTCAGTGATCAAAACAGAAAGTAAACATGTCTGCCTTCAAAGGACCATAAGTTGAATTTATTTACCCTTTAAACGGCCAGAAAAAAAGAAATGGTCAAAACTGTAGGGAAACTATGGGTTCTAGCATTCTCTTTCAGTCCTGGATTAGTCAACCTGGCTTGAACATCTAAGGGTTTTCAGAGTGGGTTTTTTTTAAATTGTAACTATAATTCCAAAGTAGAACTTCACTTTCCATCTAATATTGAAACTATCCTACTTTATATCTCCATATATACATTTTAAAGTGTCTGAAGTGATGAAAATATCCATCTCCTCCATGGGTAACGAATGAGCAGAAACATTTGGAGTGGTCAAAAGTGAACAGGGATTTTTTCATCTTTGAGGCGTAAATGTTTAAGGAAGTATTTTCTTTCTTTTCTTTTTCTCAATTAAAGGTATCAGAATTAAATGGAGAGTCCCCCACCTCAAGAAGTCCAAAATGAAGGGAGACCACCAAAATCTTTAGCTATACCTATGAGTGGAGGGAAACTTATTTTACTTGGCGTAGACGGGTACTTCAGCTAATATATATATATATATATATATATATATACATATATATATATATATATATATATATATATATATATATATATACATATATATATATATATATATATATATATATATATATATATATATATATATATATATATATATATATATATATATATATATATATATGCACTCGGATAGATTGATAGATTTTCATACTTTTCACAACCCGTGCTCCATCAGATCGGCAATTTCCTGAAGTACGCTCAAATCTATGCCTCGCTGCCTTGTTCCTGGGCAGAGTGTAAGGAACCGATCATTTTTGCCTTCCCTTCTCCGTCCATCTCCCTCTGCCAAGGTGTACACTCTCATACCTCTGCCAATGAACCACTTCAGTCCGTTAATAGCCAATCTGAGTTGGAGCATTTTGCTGAGAGCCTGTCAGGAGCAGCTAACTGTTCGCTACACGTCAAAACTTCTGGACAACAAGTCCAACAATTGTAAGCCTCGAATCCTGAAGCTTCAGTAAAGATGCAGTTGATGCTGCCATCGCCAATTTATTTCTGTGATATTTCTCCACGTGACTGTAAATATGACGTACGGATGAAGGAAAATACTAAAAATTATCGAAGACCGCATCTGACACAAAAAAATAAGTATAATTGGTGAATGATTTGTAGTAACATTATGTCTTTAGTTAGTCAATCAATGAAACCTGTCACTTGGTCATCGTCGTTTGGCAGTGAGCAGTGTTGGAGGTGATCAATTAAAAAAAACTGGGAAAAGTTGTGATCAATGAGTAAGTTACTTCTCCTACACTTTGTCGAGTTGTGATCACTCTAAAAGTCTGGATTAAAAGAATTAGATCAATTTCGCTGTTGGACACAAATTAAAGGACCAGTTTAGAATTGAGGGAAAACAAAACAAAACGTCTTCTGCAGATGATAAAATTCACAGGTTAAATTTTCATCCACCTAGCTCCATCGGTGCAGCCTATCACCATGATACATTCGTAAATAGATAGCCTGACAGCCAGACTCACTTGAAAAAAGATGAAATTTATGTGACAGTCTTGATGAATGTTATGGTTGACAGTTTATGATTTGCGTAGTTGCTGTATGTTTAGTAGTAATATTTCACTGGTTACATCATCCTCAAATCAGATCAATCGGTGCCATATTTTTTTCTCTCTTTTCACTCATTCTTTCGGCTTGCCTCATTTTCTCTCTTTCATCATCACCAGTTACCCATCTTGCTATATATTCCATTGAATTGGAACGTAGCCCGCGCCTATATCAGAACTAACTTTGAAAAATTGAAAAAAACAACACAACTATGATTCGATAGAACTTAACACATACACACAAAAAGACATTGACAAAGAGTTGTATAACTGAATCTGGAGCAGTGCTCCTTAAACAAGTGAATGAAAAGTAACAGGTGAATAAAGGGCGAATGACTAATACTTGAAAAAAAAGTTGTTGACATTCAAGTAGTTTGTGTTCCTTTTGTTTTAATGGAAGAGAAGTTTTGAAATCTTTGGTTATGTCTTCTTGTTCAGTTTTTTTTTTTCTGATTTTAAGTTAGCTAAAATTCTTCTCAGAATTTTTTTAAATGCTCACAGCAGATGCATTGTTTAACTCATGGTTTTCCTTTTACATACATTGTAAATGTTCAAAATCTTACATAAAATTAACATTTTAGAGAGAGTTAATATATTTCTATTGCTTGTAATACAACTTGTTATACAATTAATCTTGTAAGATATCATACGACAGGGAATAAGATCAAAATATTGTAAATAAATATGAGCTAACTTGGTTGCAGGTGTATTGAATTCTATGATAAATACTCAAATCACTGAAGGAAAAGAGAATAGTAAGAATGACACTCAGTGATAATAGAACCCAGGTTTAAATAATCAGCAAGACTAAAATGTTTGCAAAATACTTGGCAATTGTGTCTGTGTGATGGGGTGCAACGACAGATGAACTATAAAATAACTATAGTTCTCGACACCTATCTTGCAGTCAGTAGGAGCACTAAAAAAAAGCATGCAAGAGTGCATCGAAGCTGTGCACCGGGTGTCAGTATCATGAATTCTCTTCAGCGCCAATTTTTGTCAGAATAGTTCAATCCCTGATTGAGATAAGAACCACATTTGCTCTTTGCATAATTGAGTGTATTCTTTGAAGTTATATCATGTGAAGGCCATACTCGAGATCAAGGTTGGGGACCTGATATAAGTGCAATACAACAGTATTGTAAGATTCCCCTCCTCGTTTATTTACGCTCGCACACGCGTCTGTGTGAATATGCATGTGTGTGTTTGTTAGAAATCTAATTAGTCAACGTCCTCATATACTTGAGAAATACTCAGCGTTCAGCTCCTCGCTAGATTAAATGCAGTTGGAACATCTAATTGAAAGATGCAAGTAAGGGCCGTCGGATCATTTCCCTCAAGAGAAATCCAGATATGAGAACCATTAAAATACGATGTCTGTCCGGGAAGTATCCAGCTAGTCGAAATTTCCCTAGAACCAGTCTCTCTGACTTTGGGTAACTTTGCAATCAATCCAAGTGGACCTCGCTACGCATGCAAGAAGAGACACTCTCTTAACAGGTGACTCAATCGACTTGAGACATCATTGATTGAATTTATGTACTGTTTGACCATCATAATTACAATCAACGAACCTGTTCATTCATTTTTTGGTGAGTGTCAGTCGTCCAACTTTTACTACCCAAATTTGCTGCCAAAGTGGGAGAATTCAGGACATGGACGATGTTGAAGAGAACGTGATGAAGCAGCAGATAAAATTCCTGAAAGTGACTTTGCAGACTGTTTCAAAATTAAAGGAAAGATGGCAGACGTGAATGACGCCACAAACGAAGTTTATTCGAAGGGAATTAGAGTGCCATTTCCTTTTTGTAGGTTATTTTCCGTAAATAACAAATGTCTGGATAATTCATGGACATACGTGTTAAATAGTTAATCATTAAAAATCAAATACTTGGCCATGCCTAAGAAATGATTTTTCTAACAGTACAGGTCTGGTTGGTCACTCAATAGAAACCTTCATGTGACCAGCATCCTTTGGCAGCATTCCGTGCTGGGAATGATTAATTCAAAAATCTGATAAAAGATATAATTGATGAATGGATTACTTTTCTTGGCTTTTGATGGCTAGTGAACAATAAAAATAGTTGAAGAGAACTCAGACTAATGGAACAATTTAGCATAAACTTACTTTGCTAATTGGACCTGATTAGGCAAAAAAAAGCACAAACAATTTTCCTGGACATATTGGGGAGTAAATGATCCAGTGTTCAGTTCTCAGACTTGATTGATGCTATTTGTACGCGTGACAAATAGATTATTAAATAACCAGCAAGACTCACTGAAAGATCAGAAACTAATGTTGACATTTTTGATCGACTATAACCACTAGATGGTAACAAACAATATAGCGTGGAGTTACATCAGACAAGGTAGAATATAACTATATCATTGAATATGCATTTTTCTCTGCGGCTACAGCGGTGAAGCGTCGTTTCTGTCAGACTGACTCCTAAAGAGAAGCAAGGATCTTAAAATGTAAAACCTCCTCAGAGTTCCAGTAAGAATTAAAAAAAAAAACGAAATTGAATATTAAAAATGGTGAAAAATGAATAGCAAAAATCCATTCAACAGAAAATCTTGAGGCGGATTTAATCTATTTGTTGAAGAATTTTTGTGATTATGGAAACAAGTTTAGTTTGATTATTATAGTAACTTTGGCAATCTTTTGGTTGGCGTTTATGAATCTAACGGCAGTTGATCAATTTGCATGCTTAGGTTCTAAAAGTAACGCACAGGCCCAGGAAATATACTTTGTTTTTTGAGGTTTTTTTAAAGTATAACAATTATCAACTTTACAACGTATTTATCCGTAATAATGAAATTCACTACAAACTTTTTCAAAGCAACTGAGTACCTGATGACAAGCGCACCACATTTTTCGATGATGTTACGCAGTATGATGAAGGGAGAAGAGATATGCTTTCAATTTCATTAATGCATTGATTTCTGATAAATATGATGTTTTGTAAGACTTTTTGATAACAATATTACATTAAAAGCTTTCATATGACTTCTGGATTCTTCGTGTGTTGGTTGAACACCGAGATATGTTAATGTGCGTCAAACTAAAGATTAGCCTTATTTTTTGTTGATCAAATAGAGATTCATCCTTATCAAGTTGAATATTTTTGTTGTTGACTCATTCCAGACTTTTTCATCCAAATAGGCAACATCTGCAAGATTTCAGTTTCTTGCAGTCTGAATAGAGATTCTCTGGAATATTATGAAACGAATAATTGCAGCAATATAAACACCATCGTAGATCATCAGGAAAAATAATGAAGACAATTTGGACACAAGGAATAAACGATAATCTGGTGTAAAAGTCTAACTGCACCAATACCTTCTAATGCCAAGGCAGTGATAAAAAAAGAAATTGTTTCTTAGTAAATACTAACTTTTTAACTTGAGTAGACACATATTTTCCAAGTAAGTTTTCGAATACAATAGAAGGATACAACACTTCTAAATTGAACAAATCTTTTAATGATTCGGGGTTAGGGTTTCCCAAACACAATCGATTTCAACATGGAGGTCTGCCTTCTGCCACTGGGTGTGAGTAAAAGCATTGGATTTCTACTCGTTCATGCAACAATCTTCGTTTAAGAACCGGAATGCCGGGGTGTTTTGCGCAGTCGAATCGGTTTCAAAAGAATATCTTCCTATCCCCGGCGCCGTTTGCATTTCTGCTAACTAGTATCGGCAGTGGAATAAACACATGCAACATATATCTGTTATTCGGGATACATGACAGGCGAACAAGTGATCGTCTACCAGAGAGGATTTAAGGAGGAGACCAGTAAACATAATCACTTTGAAGATCAGAGCCCGCTATGGCGACTCTCTGTCACTTCTCAGTAAAGGATTTTGAAGGAGAAAGACAGCCAGGGATGAAAAGAGAACGAGTCGGTGAACTAGAGAAAAAGACAAAGAGATGAAGGCAAAAGAAACGATAGAGGAATCGAACGAAGAGATAAAAGAGAAGTATGGATGAGTCACTGTAGAGAAGGAAGTGAAGGAAAAGATATCGAAGAAGAAAAAGATGACTGGAAGAGGAGCGGTACATGGCACGAGAAAACGAACAGATCCGGTTTTAAACCTTCGACGTTGATTACACCATCTTTGACGGCATTTTTTGATCGTTGTTTCTGTAAGAAAAATATGTCTAATCGATCTTCGGGGTTAATCCTGGTTAGAACTTTTGAAACAAAAATAATAACAATTGCATAAAAAAGTTCGTCAGAAATGTTATATATAACATTTTTGACGATATATATACACACACACACGCACACACATATATACATATATATATATATATATATATATATATATATATATATATATATATATATATATATCATCCATGGTTAATATATCACATAGCCTAGACAAGGTAAATAGAATCAACAATCAAAGAATATGGGACTGCTGCATGAACTGAACCTGCAAATGATAGGGTAACTACTTTAACGTAGCGTTGCTCTTACCATTGAGCTAAGGGCCAAATAATTGTTTTCACCCTAAATTTCTATATTCGATAACTGCAGTAGCCCCATTTTTTTTTTTTAATTGTTTATTCTTTTTAAATTATCCAGGCTCAGGAATGTATTAACCTAGTATGGATGGAAGATCAATTCAACTTGGAGTTTTTATATAATATAACCTCATTTATAGTCATTGAGTCGGATCTTATTTATTCATTTCATAAATATATATGTACGTATATATGTTTGATTCATTGGGAAATACAAAAAATTATGAATATAAATGAAAAGTTCAGATCAGTCATAAATACTGTATAGCCTGTGTTCTTGTGAACACTTTCAATTTTTTTTTATTTCGAGGATAATTCCTCAAAGGAGTAATGTGACCTTGTGTGATGTAAATAAGAAAAAAAAGACCGCTCCCTTTGCATACTTTCTTATGAACGCTCTGAACCATTTTCAATTTATCCTGAAAGTAAATGCTTTTGGTATCAATAGATCCGTCGACGTCCACTTCAAGGAAAATAGAGATGGACCATAATGTAGTAAAATCCGAGGTAGTTGATTTGCAGAAAGAGAGATAGGGTCCGGTCTTAAGGAAGAAAAGGGAAAATGAAAGATTTAAGAAAGGAAAATATACTGAGAAAGGTCAACAGTAGGGGCTGGGGTACAGAAAAAAAATTCAGACTTAATATGAAGTAAAAGTTGAAATTCGAAGCTCCTTTGCTCCATCAGTGCGGCTTATACGTGCGTGCAACGCATTCATAGATGGGAAGACAAACAGGGGAAGCAGGGGGAAAAGAAAAATGAGGTATAACAAATAGTAGGGAACGAAAAAGGAAAGTGTTAGCTTAGTTGTAAGAGAATGGGAAAGCAGGAATGAAATATGATGTTGATAAGAAAAGGCAGAAAAGAACAAACATAGATATGCGACGTGTTCTAGAAGAGATCTATATACTGCAGACAAAATAGGATGAATAGGACGGAACATTACAAAATTTCAATTTCAAAAAATTCCAAAAATATACATACCTCGTTGAAATGAATCACTGTTACTCATGCGTGTAACACAACTTAAAATCTAAATATCTATCTTGAAATATCCCCCAAAATATATATATTTCAATCGACATTCTTAGTGTAAAGAAAACCATGGAGGCATGCAAAAAAAAGCACTTGAAAATAAAAAACATTTCAAAACAGTGTCGTCTATTCATGCAGATCTCCAAGGTAGTAGCTCAAAAATAAGACAAGGACCGCCTAGACACATACACACACACAAACGTGCGCCCCCCCACACACACACACACACAAACGCATGCACACACACACATACACGGAGACAAAGGTGAGCAAAGAGAGGAAGATCTGTAGTCTACTTGTCTGATTGGCCGGCCGGACCGTTTCTGGGCTTACAGTGATCTGACAAGGATGAATTGAAATAAGGGAAAAAATTGAAGATAAAAGGAACCTCTGTAGATTTGAGGGAAAAAAACAAAAACTAATGAGAAATATCAATAGGATGACGAAGTAATAAAGAAAGAAAGAAAGAAAGAAAGAAAGAAAGAAAGAAAGAAAGAAAGAAAGAGCATAGAATAAATAATGTAGTTTGGACAAGTTCAACGAACAAATAGATGAATTGTAACGAGAAAAAAAAGAAAAAAGCAAATTCCACATAGGAGAAAAATTGAGAGAAAAATCGAAAAAAAAAAAGAAAGAAAGAAAGGGTTTTATGAGTTTGAGAAAAATGACAAAAATTTTAAAAAGAATTAAAAATCAGTAGAGATAATATCAAAACGTAGACAAAGGAAGAAATGATGAAAGAAAGGAAAAAAAAAGGAAGAAGAATGAAAGAAATCGAAAAAATCTGCAAATTCCTTTCTTGTGATCGACAATGAAATCGATTTTCGATAAAATCAAATCTGTTTTCTTCCATCCTCAACATTTGAAAAATTCTGTTCACTTCAGAAAGAATCTTTCTCTGTATCAATATTGTATTAGCGTTATGCCACTTTATCATCTAACTCTATCTAACTACGATTGAGATAATAGGTGCGTATCTCTGTGTGTATGTACTGCAATTACTCGACAGCTGGCCTTTCTGCAGAGTTGATGTTTGCCTCATATACTAGTGTGCATACAAGGTATTGTAGTATCGATTTCGATATTTCCTTCATCAGCAATTCTCAAGTAATCGATTGCGCCACGCTTACTCTACAACCGGCCATCATACGAAGTTGATTTTTGCCATATATATTAGTCAGCTCATGAGGTGGTTCAGTGCTGAGTTTGAAGTTGTTTAGATGGAGAGATTTCGAGAAAAACAACGACCAAGGAATGAATATCAGTATTTTTGTAACTAACTTGTATGCAATACCACAAAATTTATCTAATGAATGAAAAAAAAATGAAACTACCGATTGGTTATTTTCTAAGCTCCCAAACCAGCAAAACGACTGGCAAAGAGAGACGTCATCTCCCCCAGGGGAAATATAGACGAGTGTGGAGGAAATTCGGTTGAGCAGAATGATTGGACTCGACCAGCAGGGAGCTTGGACAATGTGGGACATGATTTTTATTTCAAATGATTCTTTTGGGGTCTACATTCTGTCTGTCTGTCCGTCTGTCTCTCTCTCTGTCTCATTCTTGTGCACTCTATAGATCGGAAATCTTGAGCATCACAAAGCTTAGGCGAACAAAAATCATGTGAGGATCAAAAGGTAACCGTGAAAACTTACCTGGCACCAACTAAACATTCACCGGTAGTTTATTCCTTCTGCTATATTGGCCAGACAACGACTGCAAAAGCCAGACAACTTGCATCACGATATTGAATATCTGAGGTGGGACAGCGTGAATCTCTAGGTTACGACTATTGGCAGTCGTTCTGCTAGTGTGCAGATTAGGAGGATAAATAGTCTTAAGCATAAATCTGTCATTTTAATGCCTTGTATGGTGGGGACTGCAATAGCCTATCGCTGTCTACATACAAGCTGCAGCACCATCAGCTGCAGCTAGGTCTCCTAGGCAAGGGGTCTGATGTTTTGAGACCCTCAACGAACGTAGACACATAACATCGTTAATGACGTATCCTGGAGCACCCAGAAGATATATGAATCGAATTTCAAACATCGTTCACTCTTCTGCACTTTCTCTGATTCGTTTTCTCTCTCGCTCTCTCTCTCTCTCTCTCCAAACCTTCAACGTATTTTCTTTGTATCAGTCATGTCTCTGTCTTTCTCCCCTCCTCCTTATAATGTGATCAAAGCATCCAGCAGTCAATCCCTCTTTCTATCCCTCTTTCTGTCCTCTCTTTTAAACGTGATGTGCACCCGTGACATGATGGATATCGAAGGTAGCAGTTATGTAATTTGATCATTCTGGTGATCATATTGTTTTCTTTTTTCTTATCTGCTTTTCATCGGTACCTGTTTGTCGTAACTCCTGGTGCCTAATCAAAAAATAGATGGAAAAGATAAGAAAATAGATGGGGCGGTAACTAAGCAACTTATTACTTGCCTCGAATCCCAAAGAATACCGGAATTCAGGATATTAGTGACTATGTATAGATTTGCGTTTTTCTTTTCCGATTAATTTGATCAGGAAAAGAAAATGTTGAAAGGTAATTATATCTGTGGAAAAGTAAGTGAGAAATCACTGTTCACATAACT
>OY735200.1:78273423-78320923 GCA_963457665.1 Thysanoteuthis rhombus
GAGTCTGTGAGAGAGAAAGAGATAAAAGAAGCACGCTGAATTCAGAGGGTTCTGAAGAAGCATTGTACTGAGTAAATAAATGAATCTAAAAAGATATCTAAAAGATATTTAAAAACATAGCTTGTCTGTGAGTTAACAATGCTCCCTTGGCCATTTTATTGCTTTGGATTTAATACGAACAGAACGTATCAGCTTCAATGTACGTCTGGTTAAATTGAGATTTAATTGTGGGAATCGTGAAATGCTGTGATAGAAATAGCTCCTATTTCTATCTTTCCAATCGCCAGGTGTTTACCAGTGTATTTATATGCATGTGAGTATGTTTGTGTGTCTGCACGCCTCTTCAATCTGATATATACATATATGTGTGTGTGTGTGTGCGTATGTAAACATATATATATATATATATATATATATATATATATTCCCATGATTTTCCCACATATGTACATGTATGCATAGATAATATGTGTGTGTGTATGTGTGTGTCTACATGTGTGTGTGTCTACGTATGTGTGTGTGCGCACGTGTGTGCGTGTGTGTGATTTTCATACAGGACATATTTCTTAGCTGGATTCTAATCTTACACTTCAATAAGTGATGTTCGATATATATATATATATATATATATATATATATATATATATATATGTGTGTGTGTGTGTGTGTGTGCTTGTGTGTGTGTATGTGTGCTTGTGTGCGTGTGTGTAATAGGGTAGAGTGAAATGTCTATATTTTTGTACATTTTTAGGCAAACAAAACGAGATTTTTTTCCAAAATAAATACATGAAAGCAGGATTCAACTATCAAACAAACATTACAAAGGAACTCAATCCCAGATGAGGTATGTTCATATATGTTTGCAGTCTTGTGTGCATAGTACTCATGCATGTATCAATATGCGTTTCTTACACTCTCTGACATCATTCTCGCTTTATTCTGGAAAATTCAGACTTTTTTTTACTAATCACAATCCAACACAAGGTGTAAGGCATAAATAATTCATTGGTCACTTTTTTTTCCAATTTAAAATCAATCAGCCTTAACACAATATGCTGCAAAAAAGCTCATGTGACTATTCTTATTGAATAACAAAGAAGATTTATGCAAGTGATAGTTTCCTCTGAATGCAATGTAATGACGAAGATGGAGATTATGTTGAAAAATTAATATCTCTAGTTCGAAAAATGCTTCTTGCAACATTAGGTTAAATACTGATTTGAATAGGTACGTTTTATCTATATATGTGTGTGTGTGTGTGTGTGTGTATGTGATAGAATAGAAAGATAAAAAAATTGTTTGAAAAAAGATTTTCTTCTACTATTCGGCTCCCATAAAATCGCATCTCGTTCACCTACCAACGATATTCACCTTGTAGGGTGATACTTCGCCTAGATACGATTTATGTGATTTTGGAGCATTGTGAGAAATACTAATTAGAGTTTTCAGTCAGCTGAAAGATGGTTTTGTGTTTAATGGATCCCATTAAGATATATAGGTATGTCTTGCATGGATATAGTATCTCATATACTTCCTGGTTTTAGGGACATCAAGCACACTTGCGTAATCACACACGAACATAGGCACACATACATCCCCCTACTAAATGCGTACTGAAACAAGGTAGGATTTAAAAGATATTAGGCTGTATATTGGCTTGGTGCAAAAATAATTGCAGTTTTTCACCATCAATCTTAAACTGGTATATCTCAGCTTGAAATGGAAGTTATTGTTCAAAATAAGAACCTTCAGAATCTACCCATTTTCGCCAATCAGAAACGATTTCTATTTATTCAGGAAGCCTTGGAGCTTGGGCTCCTTGAATGAACAAAATGTTTGGAGGCGTTTTTATCTGTGGTCTGCTTGTCCAAGAGTTTTGCTTGCGGGTAGGGGTCAAAATGTTCGATAAAGTAATAGTCGGTCCGGGAGGGGTATGATGAGCAAGGTGGGTGATGTAGAGATCCGTAGCCTTCTTTGTTCATTATCTGCAGGGTCATTCACTTGACACACACACTTTTCGTTTCCTTCATATTCAAGGTCATTCGTGGGACACGTCGGGTTTTTTACTTTTCACCTTCTATGCAAAAGTCGAAAAACTGTTGAATAGTCAATGTTCAGTTCCTTTTGAACTTCTCCAGTTGCTGTACGTCAGTTCGTCGCAATAATGGCTTCGGTCCCTATTTTGAAATTTTAGAAACCATCATTTGGTTTTTTATTGACGGTCTCTTGGACAAATACTTGATTAATTTTGCAAGCAGTTTTCGCTGCTTATTATCACATTTTGGAGACATACATCAAATTTCCTCGAATTTGGGTTTTCTCCAATTGTCAGAGTCAATTAAACTAAAACAAATAGTAAGAAGAAAACGTTCAGCTTAATAAAAAAAATAAAAAGTAATACTCACTTTTAATTGGTATATTATAAGCGCAAATTTAGATGATAAATTATTCCAAAAATAGGCATCAAAGTTTTAAATAACCATAATTGCATTCATTTTTATTCCAACAATATTTACTTTCGATTTACATCGTATATTCATGAAAGAAAAAGGATTTCAACATCAAACATCACAAGCAGCGACAAATTCGAATTCTGGTGAAGGCAATTCATGTTGTCCTAGTATTAACACCCCAGAGAGAAGCATCACTCAATGCCCATTATTTTTGTATCATGGCTACATATCTTGACAAAAAAACCTCATTACTGGAATGACACGATTGCAAAAGATTGGGTAAGTGAGATTTTAATTAGACCACTCCACTGTAACCAATCATCTTATCATTTAGGCGTTAATTATTGTAAGAAAAATCAGTTACACCCATTGTCAAAAATTACAAATAGTATTCTTAAAAAATTAGGAATTACGATACGTATTTGATTTCAGTAATCTCCTAATGGAGATTGATTACCATTCTTCTGTCCAAACTTATTCAGGACACCCTGCTGTTTATTATTAATGTTTGTACATTTTTAAATCCTTGACGTCCCACATTTTCTTTCATTTCTTATACCCAGGTCTTATCCCCCCAAATATTTTATTCTGGACCACACAACGTGTATGGCCATTCACCTCTCTATGTAGCACGTAATAGAGTTTGGAGATAAGCTGGGAGTGTCTATACACAATGATTGATGAAATATGCCTTATGAGGATTTAACAAGACGTCGTTATAAGTCATTGAAGTGCTGTAACTAATGGCCGGAGGATTCTTGCTATTTTTCTTCT
Source organism: Thysanoteuthis rhombus (assembly GCA_963457665.1). Taxonomy (NCBI): domain Eukaryota; kingdom Metazoa; phylum Mollusca; class Cephalopoda; order Oegopsida; family Thysanoteuthidae; genus Thysanoteuthis; species Thysanoteuthis major. The sequence continues at coordinate 78,276,651 of OY735200.1, forward strand.
GCTAAATCCATGGCCACGAACGAAAATAGGATCCCAGCACGCCATAAATCACCAACGCCCAGGCTCCCACAACTGCAAAAAGACACATGCGCGTACACTCCAAAACTTGCAAACAAAATTATTTGTTGCGAAACATACACACTTTTGTTTCACGTCGTGCCCTTGACAAGATTCGGATGAATACCAATATATCACACAATATGAAAAATGAGATTTGTGCTAGTCCACTATAAATAGGCTCATATGTACTTTCATGTCATTCCTTCTGTTTCTCTCTGCCTCTCTCTTTATATATATATATATATATATATATATATATGCATATATATATATACATATATATATAAATATATATATATATATATATATATATATATATATATATATATATATATATATATATATATATATATTATTCGTGGTAGAACATAATATGATAATATATGAATAATATAAAGCCACTTCTGATATGTAGTAGATTTATTTCATAGCGTGCTCGATACATACAACTTTTTACTTTTGGAGTTATGTTGTTTTAGAGTAAAGCTAAAAATAAATTGTAGGATATGGATTTGCTACACAAACTAGCTCATGTTTCTGTCCTCTCTGGATTCACCTGATGAGGCTGAAGAGGGCAGAAACATGAGCTAGTTTGTATAGCAAATCCATATTCTACTATGTATATATATATATATATATATATATATATATATATATATATATATATATATATATATATATATATATATATACATATATATATATATATATTGGAGACTATTGTTTGTTTCAACAAATAAGTAGGAGAAATTGTGACATGCAAAACTTTTACTTTTAAGTGGAGATTTCCATTATTACGGACAGAAAACAGGTATATATATTTGGAGATAAAGAGATAGATAGATTGATAGAGAGATAGAGAGAGAGAGAGAGAGAGAGAGGGGGGGATGCATAACACACCAATTATTCCATTAATGGGTTTAGTAATTGATAAACAACGTGTCCACTCATGTGACTGTCTCACTTCATATTGCTCACACACACACACACACACACACACACACACACACACACACACACACACACACACACACATATATATATATATATATATATATATATATATATATATATATATATATAGTGTGGGAAACCTTTCAGCTTAAACCCACAAATTTCAGTCATCTATTTCCAAATATCTGTCAATGCAATTTTGTAATTTTCATCAATGTTTCTCCCTTGTTATGCATTTATTTTGCTATTATGGTACAATGTATAAATTGTCCTTTGTTGGGATCATCATTTGGTTGTCATATAATTGTTTCAGGTATTTTAAAAAGCAAAACTATTGTATAAACATTGCATCATTGCGGTGTTGATCAAACACCACCTCCCTTCATTAAATATTTCCATGAACGTAGCATGTCATTTTATGTGATGTTTCATGTGTATGGTATATTTATATGTTTTTATACTAAATAATTCTTTTTTGAAACAAGGCTTACTTGGGTAGGTAACCTTGAGAACGTTTCAAACGATCAGGGATTAGTGATTACAGCGAAAGATATTACTCAATACACATCATCACACATTATTAAAAATAACAGACTCTGTTTGATTTTTTCCTTATATTTTCCTTTTTTTGAAGGGAAGTGTTATTTTTCACGATGATTTTATAATCAGATTTAATGATGTTTAACTGGCGAAATCATAAACACATCTCTTTATATGTGTATCAGAAACCGACGAAACATCCTGACGATTTCATCTGCACTTTCACCGTTCATTTCCTAAATGATTCATTTTTGTCCTCGTGTCTTGGCGACGGCAAGTCTCGTCGAAACTCAAGTTTATGGAGGATTCTGGCAGAATTATGGATTACTGTTTTCTGCAGTTCAACGATTTATGGGGTTCTTTAGGGTTTGTCCTTAGGGTTCAAATACACCTTGAAATACACATGGGTCAAATAGTTGTTTGAAGTAATAAAGTATTCTTACATACATGGTTGGAACAAAACTACTCTCCATTGCGTAGTAACACCTCAATGTGCAATTCTATTGTTATACTTGAAAAATTGGTTTATGGCATTCCATGTTCGATCTCTTCTCCCGCCTAACTACCTATCAGTCCAACAAATGAACCTGAGCCAAATGTTCTCCCCTTTCCCTGGTCCAAATCAATATAATGATTTTTCACACTGGCAAAAATAGGATCAATCTCTTTTTGTTACTTATTTCACCTAACATTAATAAAATTAATTTATCTAAATATTCACTACCCATCTATTCTATTCTTATACTTTTGTAACATTTATTAATTTCCATTATCATTTCACGATGGTTAAGCTGATAAGTTTTAAAAATATCAGGATGTCTAATCATAGCCTTAGTAAAATGTCAAAAAGTTTCACTAACAACACCACTTTGATTGGCTATTCTTAAATCTAAAGAAAAATTTTTTGGTATAAAATCGATGAATAAGTTGCTCTGGCGAATCTCAGATATTGCAATGAAATTGTTCTGTAAAATTTATCTGCTGGAATAGAACTTGTTCTTAAAGGCATTATCAGTACATGGACCGGGAAACTATCTCATTTAGCAAACAATTTGTAAAAAAAACATTTCATTCTCGATTTTATAATCAAAATCAAGGAATGTTGCTTGCATTCCTTTATGGCCAAGTTTTAATTCAAGATCCTTAGGATTTATACCACTATACGATTCTCCAAATCTTGCTCAAATATCAAGAGAACGTATATTCGATCAGTTTTCTTATATATTATATATATATATATATATATATATATATATATATATATATATATATATATATATATACATATATGTATATATACACACACATAATAGAAACTGGTATATATATATATATACATATATATATATATATATATATATATATATATATATATATATATATATATATATATATGTATATATGTATATGTATATATATATATATATATATATACACACCATTTTTTATCATGTACACATATACGTGGAATTAACGTTTATTATTATACAAAAAGAAGCTGTGATCAAAGGTGTCTACAGCGTGGCTAGTCCTGGAAAATGAATGCATCAGATTAGTTATCAATAAGAGGATATTTACCACCCGTAACCTGTTATAGATAACCTCCCTCAAGAAATGCATTCCTGACAGAGGGAGATAACGACAAAGAAAACAGAAAAAACACAAATGTTACTCATGAACATACAAACGCGAAGTCTCCCCCTTTTTTTTTATCATCCGTATCAGTCGGTATATATATATATATATATATATATATATATATATATATATATATATATATATATATACACACACACACACACACACATGCATATATGTATATTTATATATAGAGAGAGAGACAAAGACCAACAGTAAAACAATCTTCTTGGAGGATTGGCAAAGCAAAATATCCCTCCTTTAGTCCAGCCTTTTGCTTTCCTAAGCTAAAGTCAATAAATCTCAACACACACACACACTTGCATATATGTGTGTGTGTGTGTGTGTGTGTGTGAGAAAAAGAGAGTTGTTGCACGAGTTACTATAACAACACTGAAAAAATATATTCTTTGATATATTTCTTCATACGAAACAAAATATGAAAAAATATTATTCACCATATTTAGACATGAAGGAGTGCCTGTTACCGAAAAAGTGTTTTGGTGCACTAAGCAAAACAAATGATATATTCCCTCAGTTTGCCCAGGCTTTTGGGTACACAAAATTAGTGCTTTTCCCACTGGGTTCGAGTATGAAATGATTGCTTCTTTCTAATCTTTGTCAAAAAACGTTGGTTTTTTTTGGGGGGGGGGGATAGTAAACATTTTCAAAACAAAACAATAGCAAAAACTTTAATTTTTTTAAGCCTTCCAATGTTCTTTCATTGGGATGACAAGGAGCTATTTTTATCCAAAATTGATCAGTAGAGGTCGGCAGCACCTACATTATTCTAACAAAGATAACCCCACGCACCAATCTACTTCGAAAAATGTAATTGTCTGGCTGCAAAATGGCTTAGAAAAACTATTTTAATCCAAAATTGATCTCTGGTTATCTCTCATGACCTTGGCGATTAGCTTCAAATATCCTTGAAAGAAATGTCCAGAAATGAATTCCAATTACCTCAAATGACTTCCAAAGCCAATTTCACAGTTTGTCGAAACTTGATGTCATTTGAGTTTTTATGCTCAGTAATGAATCAACTAACCGTTCCTTTCATCATGATGGTAACACAAATAAATAAAGTAGCAAATAAAAAGCTCAAAACTTACTATATATATATATAAATATATATATATATATATATATATATATATATATATATATATATATACATATATATATGTATATACATATATATATTTATGTTGTGTTTGTGTATACAATACATTTATATACAATACGTAATTTATATATTCATGATTTTCTTAGTTACCAAAAGTCACTAATAGACTGAAGAAGTGACTACCACCTACAAAATTACAAGACTTTATCTCACATTCGTATCATAAAACGACTAAGATTCAAACAAAAAAAAAACAGAATCAGAAATAACAAGAATATATTTCAAACGACAATTTTTCAAAAAGCACAGAACGTGACAAAAATCCAAAAAGCGTAATTTTACTTTCGACTTTTATTAACGTTCGGTGATTTTTTTTTCAAATGTTTATCACGAAAATTAATCATTTTGAAGACAGCACAAAGAGAAAAGCAAATTGAGTAAGAAAACAGGTACGGTTAGTCCCTCAATAGAAAGAGTCATGTGACATGTTGTGGGTGATCAATCAAATATTGGAAGAAGTGGTGATCATTGGATAAGTCGATTCTCACGACTTCGTTAAAAATCTGAATTTTCAAAATACTAGCATGAACAAAGTAGGGCATCAACAAATGATACAATTCAGCATAAAATCAGATCATGAATTGACACCTCACAAAAAAAGGTTTTTAAAAAAAACAATTTGATTTTAGACATAATTTTTAACCATCTACATCCATTGGTTCGGCTTTTACACGTGACTCACCAAGATAGCCAGCCAGCCAGACTGAATTTAAAACTGAAGAGACCTATGTCGACAGTTCTCATAACTGTTTAGGCAGTTTCTAATTCAAGAGATACAAACAGACGATGAAAACGGAAACTAAAAAAGAACAACTGAATATCAAAGAAGATGATTGGAGTCAAGAGATACAAACAAAATTAAGAACGGAAATTAAAAACACAAGTAGTTAATTTTTCCCTTTTTGCCTTTATTTCAACATGACAAAGCTTTTTGTCGCTAAAAATCGCTACTGGAAAGTCGATGGTGCGATAGATAAGATCTGACACGAATTTATTTAAAAGAGAGCGAATATAAGAAGGACAAACTTAAATAATTTAAAGACGAAACGAGAGATAAGAAACATGAGTTTTAAAGTTTTTGTTAGATGACTTATCATAAGACTATCAAAATCATTCACCATTCAACGAATTCAATGCATGCTTATAACATACATAGAAACACACACACACTCACGTATTTGAAGTTTAATCAAATTTATTGTGCACTTCAAAATTGACATTTCATCTTTAACCCTGTTCAAATTACCAAGATGCAGACGGTTAAACGTATTGTTATGCATTGTAGATTTTGAATCTTTTATAGCGTTCTGTACAAGAATTTCAACCCATTTCAAAGTCAAGACGGGAATTTACTCCCACGACAACCACTTTTGCTGACAGTATACCGAGTTTTGGGATGATCAATTAAAAAAATGGGTGATCAGTGTACAACTTATTTCTCTTGCATTTTTCATTGGGTCGTCATCCCTGAAAAAAAAATGAAAAAAAAACAAGTATAAGCAAATATTTACATTGTGAATTGAATCATATGAAAACCATTTTGGGAAGTATTGAAAAGGTTTCTTCAGACATATTGAGCAAATTTTGATATTTTCAGCCTTATAGCTTCTTTTCTAGCGCCTGTATTTACAACAAATACATAGATTGCAGGACGGACTTACACACTTGAAAACTGAAGAAACCTATGGTGAGAGTTTCCATTGTAGGGATAGGCAAAAATGGTCTAAGTTTTGATGATATTTAACTGTGAATATAGGAAATAAGTTATCAATCCTAATGATATATATCTAGGTGAATACGAGCACACATGACCGAAAATTATGATTGTACTACATATGTAGGTGTACAAACAGACATAAATAGACTGAAATAAAGGAATACAGTCGAAAGACGTACATAGGTAAATAAATAGATAAATAAACTATGTATGTTACCTTTAATTTGGTAATGTATGGATAGCAATATTATGTTTGTTAATAAGAATTTTGAACGATGCCTGCATTTCACTGTTATTTAACTTTTTCTATTTGATAAATATACTTCGGATTTTTTTCTGCTGTTTTAGCAAAATTCAAAATTCAAAATTTCTCATTCAGGAAGAAATTACAAGGATTTCTTATATTTTGGGGTATATTAGTTTGTGTTGAAATTCCCCATTTTCCTGTTGGTTTGTAGTTCATTTGGTACATTTTCCAATAATATGTTGATAAAGATGTACATCGGAGTATAAAGTTGAATGTATCGGGAACTATATGAAATAAATCCATCACATATCAGATATGGCTTTATATTACATTATATCATGCTATATTGCAAACCTGATTTGTACTATATATATATTTATACATATATGCATAAACATGGTCTCATATATATACATATATATATATATATATATATATATATATATATATATATATATATATATATATATATATATATATATATATATATATATAAAGAGACGGACGGATTGAATTGAACTGACCGAAGGATAGATTTGATTGGATTGGTGATAACTATGTAGACATTTGAATTAATGACATTCGAAAAAGTATACTTTATTCTAAGTGTTCCATTGCAATACGTGTTTTGTTAAATTATCCCCCTTCTTCAGCTGATTATATATAAATTGTTTTTTTTAAGTGATACTCCACGTTGCTGTGCAAAGATGCTTCTGTCATGGTTTCATTTATCCCAGATGGATATGATCAGATGAGGAAATGACCGATACTTATCAGAAGTTGTCAGAAATAGAAGAAGGAGAGCTTTAAGTTCACTAGACAGGAAGTGAGGAATGTTGTGTGCGTCAGGATTGGAACTAAGATTCTTGTCAGCGATCTGAACTCTCAACAAATGTCAATGTAAACGTCACTGAAATAGGCCTCGATAAAAAACCAGCTTGCATCCAATGTCTTTCGGGAGCTCACCGTGTTAAGGGTGATCAATTAACAAATTGGAAAAGTTAATCATTGAATAAGTTACTTCTCTTGCCTCTTTTGAATAGTGATCACTGAAAATCCAGAAAAAAAGGAACACCTGACACCAACCATTGATCCATTAGCAAACACCGACATATCAGGTTGAAGCCAATTCCGGAAGCCTATTTTGGGAGTAGGATATTAGAAGAAAAACTTTGTAGATATATTACTGAGAAAGACTTTTTAGCAACATTGAGACAGCCTGTACACTCGGTACATACATAATCAGTTGACAAAGCAATCCAGCCAGCCAAACCAACTTACCAACTGAGATAAAACTGTGTTGACAATTCTGGTTGACAGTTTCTGATGAAAAGACTTGAATGAACGAGGAAACAGGTCAAGCTAGTCACTCAATAAATACTCTTACGTGACCAACTTCTTTTGGTCACATGCCTTGCTTTGGGTTATCAATTAATAACTGAAGAAAAAAGGGATCAATGTTTAGACTCTAATTTCAGAAAGTTTGAATCTTAAAATTAAAATATAAGGTCAGGGGATTTTCAAAACGCAAGGCAATTATTTCCAAGAAATCATCATAAGTCATTTAACGTCCCTCGTTGGATATAGACCTTCCCAAGGATCAACCACTTTTCTCTATCATGGGTGTTGCAGAGCCAGTATTTTCTGAATTTGTCACGTTCAACTCTCCATCATATATTTTGTCGGTCTTGGTTTTGCCTGTGGTCTATTGGGATCCATGTTGTGAATCGCGATGTTCATCGGTTGTCAGTCATTCTTGCAACATGACCAGCCCATTGCTATTCGAGTTCTCTTCCTGATATATTGTGCTGTCTTTTGATATATCTATGTGAGTTGAGCATGATGCTCTCATGTGCACGCTGCATGCTTCTCAGTTTGCAGTTTTGTCTCTTGATTAGGTTCCATGTTTCAGCACCATCAGTGATTATCGGGAGGATGCATTGAATAAAGAGTAAATGTTAAAATTTTCAGCCATTCAAATCTATTGGTGTACCCTGTACACGTGACAGAGAAATCAACTAAGAAACTGATGTTGACCATTCTGGTGACAGTTATGCTGAACAGTTTTTTGAAAGGGCATAAAATGTGCAAAACAGAAAGTGAGAGTCGGGATTGAGAACAAAGATCTAAGTCTTGCAATCTGAACTGTCAACAAATGTCAAAACATGCGTCACTGAAATAAACAAACACGCAAGAATAAGCAAGCAAATAATTCGTGCTTTCGAATGAAACCTAGAAATAAACATAATTGAATTAATACAAACTCTGTGCCACTTTGAAAAACTTACATCGATGGAAGCAAATGAAGAAAAAATCTTTCAAATCTTTTGTGTGTGACGTCAGAAGAGGGCTTAGTTGAATGGCATACATATAGGTCACGACCGTCTTTCTTTTTTTTTTGGAAAGCTTTGATATGACTGCGCATGCCTCGTTTAACAACGTTGTAGCGGCAGTTAAATGACGGTGGCTGCTCTAGAGATGACAATGGAGATGGTGTTGCTGGCTTGACGTGACTTGAGGAGTGGAATTAACGATGTTACCGTTGTCATCTGTGATGGTGACGGTTGCAGTTGGGGAGGCAGCGAGGGGGTGACCTTTGATTGTGAAAATGGTCGGGACAGTCAGAGGTGGAATAGTTACAATACAAAAATGGCAGCAATTGAGCAAATGGCTCTTTTAACAACATTCCCAAGAAAAGGATGATGATGATGATGATGATGATGGTGGTGGTGGTGGTGGTGGTGGTGTTGGTGATGGTTGTATTTGAGGTTAAAAAGGTATTGCTGCTGCTGCTGATGATGATGATGATGAAAATGATTGTAATTGTGTCGATATTAATGGTAATGATGGCAATGATGATGATATCAGTGTTGATGGGGGAAGTAGTCGCTGTCACTGCTATAGTTGATGATAATGATGATGCAGTAATGGGGTCTGTGACGCAGAGTGACGATCATGATGATTACAAAGATGATAATCATAATAGTTGTGGTGGTGGAAAGGGGTTGATGATGATGCAGACGACGATGATGGTCCTGGTGACTGTGGTACTGGGTTGATGATCATCATGATCACGATGTGTTGTAAGTGACTGAGTAAAAGGTTATGGTAATAACAATTGATGATGATGATGGAAGTGTAGCAAAGGAGGATTACGAAGGCGATGACGACGAAAGAGACAGCTTAGTAATTACAATGAAGATTTTGTGCTTGCTGAGGTGGGATTAATTATAGTTTATTCTGGGAGAAACGCAGAGCAGGCAAAAATAGACCACCACATCTACTTTGGGCATTGAGTCTTCATGAAGTCGTCAGAAGACGAGGAAATAAAGATTCACATTAGGTTGGCAAGCTTGACTTTCAAGATCGTAGGAAGATTCTCAGTAGCCCTAAAAAATGGTTTATAACTGATGTATCCCATCGACAGTCATCTATGAGGCTGAAACATAGAACTTAACCAAATGATTGACCCTCAAACTGAGAACCATGCAAAGTGCACATGAGAGAATCATGCTAACCCTTACATGGAGAAATCATAAGAGAGCACAGTATATCAGAGAAAAAAACAGGAGATCGAGAAATCAAACGAGTAGTTAGAAAAATCAAATGACAATGGGCTGAACATGATGCAAGAATGTCAGAAAACAGCTGGATATCACGATTCACAACAGTTATCACCAGAGATAATATGCAAAACTGTCGCTGACAGAAAGTAAGATAGCCTGACGGAGTAAATGAATTCAGAAAGTACTAGCTACGTGGCACCCATCATAGAGAAGTATGGTTGATCTTGGGGAAGGTCTATGACCAACGACGGACGGTAACCGGCTGATGTCGATGAAGGGTTGGAAACTTACCGTGAATGTGATTGGGAGGGGACTCAATACGATGAAAAAGATGTGATGTAAAGCAGTTATTTTCAAACTTCGACCCCTTGTAGAACCCATTTCAATAACTATGTAGGAAACCCCTTCAGAAAGAAATATCCCTTTCCATATATATATATATATATATATATATATATATATATGTATCCATAGATAGATAGATAGATAGATAGATAGATGGATAGATATGTATAGATAACTATTCAATGTTGGTGTTGTTCAGGGATTTATCTGAATATGCCCAAATAGAAAATAAAAAAGTAAGAACGAGGCTCACCCAAGGAAAATAAACATATGAACGAAAACTCGCTGAACTTAGCTCTTTTCATGTAAATAACCAAGTTGATATAAATTTAAATGTGATAATCGAATATAAGATCTTGTTAAGGGTTGTATTTGTTGAAAACACAACAAAGACTGAATAATAACTCAATACAAATGAAATACGGAGGAAGATGTGCAAAATATGCTTTGCTTCGCGGAATTTCTGTAAACGTCGAGCAGAACACTGGGGTTCCGCCTAACACAGTTTGAATACTTATGATATGAGACATGACGTTACAAATTCTGATTAAGATCTTTGTGATGGTTTCAAAGTTGATGCTGATGCTGATGCTGATGCTGATGCTGATGCTGCTGCTGATGATGATGATGATCAGAAATGGGAGCACAATGATGGAGGAGACGATGTTGCCAGTCGTGCTGATAGAGGAGATGATCACTCTAATGATGTTATAATGATAGTAATGTTCGTGTTGATAGTTCTAGTGAGAATCGGCTGAGATTTAAGATAATTCGAGTGATTAGTGGTGCAAGCGATAATGATGGTGGAGACTAGATGATTGATCACAGTGATGGTACGGATAATGCTCACTAGACAAGGACTATAGTGGTGATAGAATAATGATCAGATTATTTCTGCCGGATTTAGCCTTAATGAGGACTTGAGCAATATGAAGCTTGGCAGCTGCTTTGTTTAGAAAAAAAATTAAAATGAATGTGAACCCGTGAGAAAAAAGGATGACATGATTGGATGGGGCCCGAAATCTGAAACCGTAGACCGTAGGTTACACACAACAGCATAAATTAAACAGACTGCCATGATGAATCTGAGTTAAAACATTCCCAAACCACTGATGGCTTGAAATTAGTTCAGAACTTGGAATATACGAATAAACTCAAGTGGTTCTCGAGATACGACAATTCTGCGTGTGCGAACCACATACACGTACGTACAGGCACACACACACACACACACACATATATATATATATATATGTGTGTGTGTGTGTGTGTGTGCGTGTGTGTGTGTGAACATACATTTGAAAAAAACAAACGAACAATTTTTACTCATTTTTATTCGACACAAACCTAGAGTTGATGTCATCGAAGTCTGTTCGTTTTTTCCAAGTTATTCGTCTGAGATCTTTTGACTATCATAGACTGTTATCTAGAAATTGTGGTAGTGGTATTTGAAGAGTAATCAATTTCATTTTTTTATAATAATTTTACATTTTATTTTAGGCGTAGTCTTTTTTGCCCGGTGTAATCATGAATAAATCTGAATAAATCTATGAAGGAAACTATTGCAATGCAATTTACGTATACAGTAAACAAATTAATTTGAAATCAACCCGAACAAAAAAATCGAAATTTCCTCAAGGCCACAGTGTATTTTGAGGGTCTATGCCTAAAATTTTCAGTGTTACTTGTAATAAAGGGGTCTCGATCTCGATAGTGATCATAATATGTGTGTTAACGGTAGCAATGTCGATGGTCATGGCAGCGATGAGATGTGGCGAAGTTGTTAATATATGAATCTCACGCACGTGTCTATCCTTATCTTGTGAAGTCTCTTAGACAGGGCATCATTACTGGCGATTGACTGAGAATAATGATGACTCCATGATAACAACAATTAATCATGAAAGAGTAAATAGTTAACGATTTTAGTGCTGTCTGCAACTTGATTTGGTTTAGGTATTTTCTTTGGCACAGCTTACATTGAAGAAGCAACCCAGTGCCGTCTTTCGTGTTAACTAGTACAACAGATTCACCACATTAAACAAGTGACCTTTTTGTCTCACGTGGCAGATAAATACTGTCAGTAGTAAAGACGGTTTTATGGCAGAAATGTTGATGGTGGTACCAAAACTTCACTCTAAACCCAGCATATTATTGAGTGGCCGTCGCAAAAAAATACCGATTTAAGTACCTTACTTGCACCGGAACACAATTAGGGGAATGGCGGGGTTTTAATATTTGATGATATATTCAGTCGGCAAGATGGTGTTAAAACTGAAAGTTTCCTGTTAAATGATTCATATTTTCTCTGGTAAAGTTGTAAACCAAAAAGTATTTCCACCTACTTATTCCCGATAAGTGTTATTTATTTGAATCATAACGTATGTGAGGTGACACAGAAAAGTGGTTGCCATAGAATTTTTGCGCATGCGCGTTTGTTTGTGAACTAAGATGTTTTCTAGTGTTCCCTACAATCCCTCCCCATTCCGTCCAATTTCACGCAGTCATATGCCGTCAAATTTTTTTTCTCTTTCAAGTTGATTTTTTTTTTTCATCCCAACTCACTGTTTGTGCTTACTCTTTTTTTTCCTTCTCCCCTTCACTAATTTTTTCCCTTTCAATATAAATGTCTCTCCTCTACGTCTATTTATAACACGTTCTAGCTTCTCGATATTCATCTTTTAGAGCCCTTCTCTCTCAATCACTCTCTCTCTCTCTCTCTCTCTCTCTCTCTCTCTCTCTCTCTCTGTATATATATATATATATATATATATATATATATATATGTTTGTGTGTGTGTGTGTGTGTGTGTGTGTGTGAGTGAGCGTGTGTGTGTGTATGTGCATGTTGGGGATTATTAATAAAAAAAGATGATCAATAAATAAGTTAGTTCTCATACCTCATGTTTGATTATTAAAAAAAACTCATTAAAGGTGAACACCAGGCACTAACCACGGATCAATTTAGCAAAAATGTATATTGTAACTAAAAAACCCACTTTTCATTTTGGGTGAGAGTTTTCAAAGGACAAAAAAATTGATAGACTTATAACAAGGAATGAATGTTAAAAAATATCAGCCTACTAGTTCCACCGGTGCTGCTGTACGCGTGATAAATGCATAGACAGCCAGCCAAACCTGCTTGAAAACTGAACGAACCTATGCTGACAGTTTTTTGTAATAGTTTTGTTCGACAGTTTCTAAAACAAAACAATATGATAGTCGTCTATAGATTCACAGCATTCTCATTTTTTTTCCTCATGTATTTCTCTCTCTCTCTCTCTCTCTCTCTCTCTCTCTCTCTCTCATACTGTCTTTCTCTCTCCCATATTGTCTTTCTCTCCATACTTTCTCTCTGTCTCTCCGTCCCTGTCTCTCTGTCTCTGCTTCTGTCCGTCTGTCTGTCTCTCTTTCTGTGTCTCTGTCTCTCCTCAACAACAACTTTGTGTCTTCCCTATACACTGTCCCTTCCTCTCCTCTATACTCTCTTTCTCTATATACCTTCTCTCTGTCTCTCCATCTCTGTCTCTCTGTTTCTGTCTGTCTGTCAGTCTGTCTCCCTCTCTGTCTCCCCTCACAACACCACTTCTCCCTGTTGTGTCTTCCCTATACGCACGCACACACACACACACACACACACACACACTCTCTCTCTCTCTCTCTCTCTCTCTCTCTCTCTCTCTCTCTCTCTCTCTCTAACCCCTCTCTCCTATCTCCTTCACTTTGAGGACACTACTCCATTTGGGAGAGGATGAAGATCTCCTCCCCCTGCTCTCACCTACGCCTCCGTCTGTTCACGTAATCGTTATTGATTCTCATCCGTCTCTAATCTCCCAAATCGTAATATACCTTCTACACAATTTATTCAAAAATGTCGACCGGACAATAAAAAAAACAAACATATCTATTCAAGATTCTTCGTTATTTGCATCTATGGATACTTATTTGCTTCTTTTTTTTTCTGTTAGAGACCGTCAGCTAAGACTGTCACCAGAACTGACGAAATAGGTTCTTCTTTTGACACCCCCCCTCCCTCAGCTCCTTAACTAGGGCTTAGTTTGGGGTTCAGTTTTCAATTTGGGTTCATACTAAATTGTTTCCTTAAATTGTCCCCGACTGTTTTGTTTTTCAAATTCAAACTTTTTCAACGATAATTGCAAAACAAGAAGCAATAAACTAAACTTATTCATTAATCACCTTTTTTTTCTAATTTTTCATTGATCACATCCAACACGTTACGCTGCCAAAAAACATTGGTCAAACGACAGTCTGTATTGAGTTACTAACCAAAAATGTTTTTGTTTTTTTTCAGCACGCATTCATTTTTTTTTAATTAAACATAAAAACCTTTAGTAGAGTCTTATCTTTTAAAACAAATGATTCTGAGTCGTGTCTGTAATCTCATTTGTTTTATCGTTTGGCAGTAGGGAAGAGTGGGTCTACTTGCATAGACCATTTGTATTTGATTGAACGAAAAAAAAGACAATCTTTCTTATCGCAGAAATCAAAAAAAAACAAAGAAGAAAAACCACCGCTGCTGTTTTCTGTCCAAAGATACAAAAAAGAAAATAGAGATAAAAATTACAGATAAGAATAAGATTGGAAAATCTGACAGCTCAAACTGAAGCCAAGTTAAGTACTACCAGTGGCTCTACTGGCTGCAGAACTGGGCGTTCAAAAAAAAAATCTACGCGTTACATCAATAAGTTCGTAGCCTAATTATGAAAAAAAAAACAAAAAAAAACATTCATTTTACACAATAATAGCCACGTGTCAACTACAGACATATTGATCTTTAATATACGCATACCAAAGTAAACATGCACATATGTCGATACAAAAACGCATACTTATATATATATATATATATATATATATATATATATATATATATATATATATATATATATATATATATGGGGTTACATATGTACATATGGTGAATATATTGATACGATATATTTGCCAATATGTTGTAGGTCGACAATAAGAAAAATATTTGTATTTAAATTAAATTATACCAATACGTTTTGCCTTTTGGCTTTGTCGAAGTAATTTTAAATGAAATATTGAAAATTTTAGTTCGTTTATTTAATGTTACTTCATGTTACTTAAAGTAAACGAGCATTTCAATATTATTTCATTAAAATTGCTACTTTGACGAAGCCGAAAGGCGAAACATGTTTGTTTGATAAATTTGAATAAAACTATTTCCTTATTGTGTTGTTAATACACCCACACACCCACACACACGTATACACATACACAAATGCATATATATATATATATATATATATATATATATATATATATATATATATATGTGTGTGTGTGTGTGTGTGTGTGTGTATGAGTAGTGGATACAATATCTGACAATATTATATAACAGAAAGAACGGAAAATAGTAGTAATAAAGTCAAGTTTAATATGTTTGCCAACCAGCATACTGAAAGTAGTAATTTTTTCCGTAATTCAAAATACTCAACATGTGTACTCACGCAGTATCATATAACGTGACTTCACTTAACAAGAAAACGAAGTTTTAAAAACGTTTGTTCAGAATTGCCACTTAACAAAGAAGGAAGGTAAAACATAAAAGTATAATAAACTTGATTAAGTACCATCATTTTCCCTACTCTTCATTCATATATGGATGTGTATGAATTGATAACTATGAATGTAAAGTGAATGTACACATTTCGTACCTTTTGCACTTGTCAGCAACCGGCCACAGGAAAAAAAACCATAGAACTAGTTGTGTGAGAGGCACAAAACGTTAACCATTCCCGGCTATATATCCTAGTAATTATTATCTTTATACGTTAATACCCTTATTCACCGAGTGAAATATTTAACACTGGGATTAAACATCTACTACGGATAAAATTCGTTTTCACTTTTTTTGGTATATATATATATATATATATATATATATATATATGTGTGTGTGTGTGTGTGTGTGTGTGTGTGTGTGTGTATGTGTGTGCGTGCGTTTGTATGTGTATCTGTGCGTTTGAAGATAAAAATTATTTCTCTTTATATACGACTATAGCATTGTAACCAAAAATAAGTGTTCACCCGTCCGAACTTATTTACAATTTAAATCTACAGGTATCACTCTTTAGCCGACTTGTTAGCTAACTCTTCCAAACACGTGTGTGGCCCTACTGAAACATCAACTGTTTTAGTGATGCATCCTTTTTTTTTTTTTTTGCTGAATTTGTTCCTGTATCAATTATAAAAGTTAAAGATATCTGTATTACGCTGAAATGAATCACCGTACCACGTGCATGTACCAGAACGAATTATCTTGGAATGTATGGGGATACAGGGATTCAAAAACAATGCCAAATTTGTATTTCATTTTAAGCCGTGATTTCCAACAAAAACTTTCCCTCATATTGAAGGACTCTCATAACCCCATTGACCCTAAAAATAAGGGGACACAACCAATGCATTCACCTTATAGTCACCTATTGGGCTGAAACATCAAACTTATCCAAGGAAGTGACCAGCGAATCATGCACAAGAATCATTCCAAAAGCAAATGGAAAGGTCACAGGACAGCACAGAATGTTTGGGGGGGGCGGAGATAAGAGTCTAAAACATCGTAGAATCCATTAGAAAACTCAATGAGCTGGACATGTTGCAAGGGTGACAGACAGTCACAGGACATCACAATTCACAACATGGATGCCCTGAGATCACATGCAGAATCTAAACCTGTTGACTATAAGATCGTGACACGAACAAGACAAATCCAGAGAGAATTGGCTCTGTTTTGCCCGCAATAGAGAGGTGTAGCGAATCCTATGAAAAGTTTATGTCCAACAACAGGTGATAATAGACTGATGATGTTAATGACGACGATGAAAGTCAATATAGACACAAGCAACAAAGATCTTAATAAAGTACAAAAAAAAGACCTTCCTATGATTTAGGAAAAGATGGTACTTTGAACCTTTGCCATTCTACCATTACTAATTACAATGAATATACTTTGCGAGATTAAATCATCTCAGTAGAAGTTTAACTTTTATTTCATGAATAAATCACAAAATCTAAATGAATATTTATTCGCTTGAAGATGAATGCAATTATGTATAATTTAAAATCTCCTTAGTAGAAAAATTCTATTTAAGATGCCCTACTTTTCCTACAAACTTGATTTTAAATCCTATATCTCATGATGCTTCAGTAGCAGCGGAAGTACGTTGTAGCCCAGAGGCTTTGCTAACCAATCATGCACTTTTGGAAATAACATCAAACGTGGCACATATATACGTGAACCTCTTCAACATTTCCTGCTACGGAACCACCTCGACTGTGCCCTCTGGTGGCTGGTGCTGCCCTGTGGTGGTGATGACCTGACGGGAAAAATAATCAGAATCATTTGATTGTTTTGCCTGATTTGTCAGAGTTCAAGTCAAATCTTACTCTCACTCAAACGGATACAAACACACCACCTCCCACTCCTGCTATACAACCAAAGACCACAAAAAATGTCCATTTTTCTTCCTTTTGTGTCAAACATGTAAACGGCAAAATTTTCTCTGAAGCACTGCAAATACTCTTTTTCTGAAAAAGATGGCTGGCATGCGTCGAAATGCATGGAAAATGCCCACGGAATGATAGAATAATTTGGGATGTAACAATTATTTTTTTTTGAGTTTTCGCTTCACTTTCCAATTGTCATTTCCATCAGCATTTTGTTGGATCCATTCACATTCACAATACAAATATTTTCTAACTAAATTGCATGAACATCGAGATAATTCTAAAAATTCTCCAAAATAAAGCAATTCTAGATATCAAATGAAGAAGAGTGACCTTTCGGAGGAGCTGGGTCAGGTGATCAAAATGGGCCTTTCTAGATCATAAAGTTTACATATCAGACTTCCCAGATGACTTCGATGGTTCTAATTTTGATTTGGCTTATAGTTGCTGTGGTTGAGATTGTGATTACGAAGGTGAAATACCATCTAATCCAAGGTATGGAGTTGATAAAATAATCGCTAAAAAAAAAATCTGTCAGCTGAAAATGAATCCATGATCAAAACTACCAGTAGCCTCAAATTATCGAAAATAGAACAATGGTGTTAAACATTTGTCCTCGTGCATATGTCATTGCAAATAAGATATGATATCAGCGATATTAGAATCTCTGTTTGTGTAAATTCTACTGACAGGGAAATTCCGAAGTTTATTTGAGATAATCTGACGGTGAGTGCACCTAAAATATAGGTTAATCTCCGTTATTTATGTTCTCATCTCCTGGAAATGCAGTGGAAACCAATAAATCTCTCTGCCTGTTTTTTTTTCCAAGTAGGAGGTGAGTGGAGATCGCGAAATGAGGAAGAAATGTTATGAAAGTGAAAATTTAAGTTCAGTTCTTTCTTGAAACATCTATAATACAATTTCCTTTTTTTTTCTTTTAGAAACTGTAAACGAAAACTGTCAGTAAACCTGTCGAATTAGGTTTCTTTAGTTTTCTGTTTGGTCCGACAGGTTATGTATGGATGTACGTACGTATCACCGGTACGAGCTGCACCAGTTGAGCAAGAAAGATGATTTTTTTACATTCACTCCTTGTTAACATGAATTAAAAGAAGGATTTTTTGTTTTTTTTAAAACTCCCTCCCCCCACCACTGAGAATGGTTCAATAATTACTATATAAGTTTTTGCTAAATTGATCACCGAATTGGTTTGTGCCTGGCGTTCATCCTTATTTTGGGTTTTTTTCTAATATTAGTAATCTGACACAAGGCGAAGGAAGCAGTTTTCAATTCGGTCTGACTGATTATCTACGAATGTCTTTATGCACCACACATACAGGCTGCACAGATGGAAGTAGATGGCTGAAAATTCAAATATTTACTACAGATCGGGTAAAGGGAAGACGTTTTTTTCCAAGTCCCACACCCCAAATCGGTTTTTGGTTAGGGTGTTCAATTTCCAATGTAAGTTAATGCCAGATCATTCCCTCAGATTCTATCGGTCTTTTTTCAGTGATCAATGTCCCGAAAAAGGAAAAGAAATTAATTTATTTATTGATCACCCCTTTTCCAGTTTTTTCCTCCAACACAGCATGTTACTAAAAGACATTGGTCGCATGGCAGTTTCCATTTTGTTTTTTCAACGAGGTGGAATTTTTCCCCCTTTTAATTCACATTGTTTTTTATGATTGGAATAAAATTAAAATAAAAAAAAAAACAAGAAAACACATGAAAATAGTGCATGAATGGATTTGTTTTTGAACGAAAGAGAAAAAAATACGATTAGCTTTTACATTCAACAAGCATTTTGTCACACTCCAGTCCAAATCTGGAATTGACTTAGTTTTGCTACCATACTATGAACAATGAGGACGAAAAGAACTATCCACAAAAAATCCAAGAGAGTAAAAAGAAAATAACATTCTGCCACCATGATTCAAAATCACGACTAACTGATTGGTTGCCATATCCCCTACCGACTGAGCTAAATTGACAATATTTAAACAGCTACCAAAATCTTTGTTCCAACTACGTATTGTAATAAATAAATAGATCTACGAAATGAGCATTTCTCTACCGTAATTTGAAATTACGACTAAGTTACTGGTAGCTGGTTCTCATACAGATTAAGCTGAAGTGTTAAGTCTACGAAAATGTAGCACACAATTATGCAAGGGCCTCTTTATCCCAAAAAAAGCATTCATCTATACAAAAGAATTTTTTTTCTTCAATTTATCATATTTACAAAAAACAAATAGCAATCATCTTCAGTTGGGATAGAAGTCTAAGTGTATTTTGACTCAGCAACAGCCAGACTTGTATCATTTATAGTATAAAATAAGGTCAAATCCTGAGAATCATCAATATATACGTAAATATAATTTTTCTTACTGATATATATATATATATATATATATATATATATATATATATATATATATATATATATATATATACACACACACATGCATATATAAAAGACTATAGACACATATAACCTCTCGTAAAATACACACTGGAAGACAAATATAAACTTGCACATATACTTGCATATGTGTATCCGTGCATGTCGGTATTCGTGTGTATGTTTGTGCATATGGGTGTGTGTGTGTATCAAACCTTAAATCATTACCGTAAATAGAAAATGCCAGGCCAAATAAAAAGCGTAAAAAATATTCAACACTGAATGTAGATGAAATCGATTTTTTCTAATAGGACTTTATTGAATTCCATTGCAACTTCCACTGTTCTCAAACAGAACTCGAATAGATGCGTTTATTCGATCGGACACTCAGAAGTTACACCGTGGGATTCTGAGGCCAGTTTCCTATTGTGCCCATATCTATTGCAATAGATGGATAATGGTCTAATGAAATGTACCGATATTTTACACGCACAGATACGAATCGCTTTCAGTAGTAACAGTTTACGATTCCGAGTGATATGATTTTAAGCCTTTCTGTTCTAATATATAGCTCTAATTCTGTCGATCTCAGATATCTCACCATTAAAGCATAGCTTGATGCGACCAGCCTCTCACTTTACACCCTACTCACATAGTCTTCATCCTTGTTTAAAAATATTTGTGTATGTTAACTCTGATCCTGCCACTGCCTTATCTTTGACTAGGGTATTAAAAGTTGGGAAAAAAAGAAGATACGAAATTTAGTCTGTTAGTGATAATACACAAATATAATACATAGCATTAACGAAGCAAAAATAGTTAAAACAAAAATGAAAAGTAATTATGATAATGATAGCGTGATGAGCATGTCAGAACTTCTACTTAGCTATGTTGATGACGAGAAAGTGTCTTTGGAAACTAAGATTTGTTGACCAGACGGATAAATTTTTAATTCTGTTGGCAGTAATAACAGACACCTTTCCTTCTGTAAAGCAAGTAAGAAGACGCCTATGCGATGTCAAGACCCATATCCTCTTACACTTGTCGAAATAACGAATCATTTGTCCCAGCAAGCTTTCCGATACTGACATTTCACTCTCATATATATATATATATATATATATGTATATATATATATATATATATATATATATATATATATATATATATAGAGAGAGAGAGAGAGAGAGAGAGAGAGAGAGAGAAATACTGAGGGTATGAGGAAGAGAGAGGGAAGGAAGAATTTGAAATATGAAGCCTGAACAAGACAAGAGATATATCCTGATTTTTAATCAGTTTATTATTGCATGAAAAAGTGTTCAGTGTAGAAACACTTAAAAATTACCAAAATCAGTAACGGTGTCTCGAATTTCGAGCAAAATTTACTTGATTCCAAAGATATGTTATCGCAGAATATAAACAATTTTAAAAAGCATTTTGCTGTTTGCTTTTGTTCATATTAACTAGGGTGTGTCTACTCAGAAGGTGCTTCAGGTTGCAATGAAAATAATCAGAGGGATTAGGTTTTTTTTTTTCATTTATTCCTGGTGTCGTTCATAACAACTACTGACATTAATCATAATAGCAATTGAAACATTTTTTTTAAATGCCATTATGTCATCTATCTATATTTTGATAAAATCTTTTTCTACAGAAACGTTCAGCTAAAAAAAGACCCTGATATACTCTCTCCCTCTCTTCTATTCCGTAACCACTTTTGAATGATTAGAGACGCACACTGCATCCTAAAATGTACCTTTTTCACGGTCACAAAATGGTTCATATTAGTAAAGATTTGTTTATTGTAAATTGAGTATCTTACACTGATTGAGAGTTGTTGAGCTAAAAATGACTCTGCAATATCCGGTTCGAGGACGATCATATCTGGCGAATATCAACCGAAAACAATGGCTAGTTGTCAAGTTATCTAAGTACACACACACACACACACACACACGTGTGCATGCACGCTCTCACACATACACACCCGTGGTGATTGATCAAATTATTGTAAAATATGCCAGCAATATTTTATTCGCCAATTTTTTAAAATTATTACCGGGGAAAAACCATAAAAGTGTTTGGATGTCTGCTTCTCGCATTTCGAATCATGGGAGGAAATTCATTATTCTTATCTCTCTGTTTACTCTAAGATGACTTTTCTCTGGATAATTTCCCCCAGTTAAATTGTATTGGAATGAAGTAAATGACAACATCCGGAAAAATTGTCCAGAAGGAAATCTGTCCAGAATCATCCATCTGGGGAACTTATCCAAAGGTCAGTTGTCCTATTGGAGCTATTGTTTCACGAATAGTTGTCCTGATACCCTCTTCCTGCCACTCTTGCCTACCTTCATCCTGTCATGCGAGATATATGTAGGACTGATTACTTCACACAATAAATGAATTTACGTATTTACTTGTTCAATAAAGGCTGGGATGTTTCATGATCAGCCCGGAAATCTAATAAACTTGCGACGCTCAAAGATAAGCACAGTTTGGGTGGCCCGTCTCAGTTAATTATGTATTTATCGATATGTATATCACAAACCGTCGACCAAAATTTGTTAACATCACCAATGTGGACATCAATATAGATTTCTATAGTTTTTGAATAGGTCAGGCCAAGTAGCTATCTTTATATGTGTTGTGTGTACAGGCTAAGCAACTCAGCCAGAGGGGCTTCTTATGCCAGGAAAATATTGTTTTTAAATCTCCTTGAATACGTTTTAGAGGGAGTTCAATTCACAATGTATGTTTATGCTAAATGCTGCATTTGCACTTGTTTGTTTTTGTCAATTCAGACTTTCAAGTGACCCAACAGGAGGCTTGTTGCGTAACTTATTCATTGATCACCTTTTGTTTATTCTTTCATTTGATCAGTCCTATGACGGTTTCAATAGTGCAACTAACCTGATGTTATCGAATTGATTGTTATTTGTACAGATGCACAATCTCTTGACCCACATTTTCCTGATATAACACATCTTAAAAATAGGAATATTTGATTTTCCGAATGGCATTGAACTATTGATTTATCACTCTTTGCTCAACTTCCAGAATTAGGCCCTTTCCAGCTCTAGTATAGTATTTTAACTGAGCAAACCCAATAAATATTAACCAGCTTTCCATAATCAACTACCATTATTTATCTCGAGTTAGTATGGAATAAATAATCAGTACACTATAAGCTCCCCCACATTGTAAGTGCTTTAAAGACCCAGGACTCTTTCATCAAACAGAGATGCTGTCATTGCTCGCAGGAAGTATTCCTATCGAGTTGACGGAATATTAATAGAAGTACGTGGATATTCAAGTCTCAATCGCCCCAGGACTTGTTTATCACCACGTTGTCTTTGGCCAAACGTTCATCTTCCATTCAAAGAGTCAGACGATCAAGCTCCTTCATGATGTTCACGTTGCTAACACAACATTGCGGTCGATCCATTCAAAGGAGTTCAATCTTCCCAAAATCTCTTTGAATAGTAATGGCCCTTGTCAAAATCACATTCAGTATGTTTATCATCCATGTTCTGAAACACTACAGTCTGATTTTTGGCGGTTGGGGGATGAACCTTTAATCAACGGTTTATTTTTTTTTTTTTTTTCAATGTTTATGTATAAGACTGAGCATGTTGGAAAGTTAGTTCTGGTTGTCAAAAAAGGGAACTTAAATCAATTTAATCCGGTAAGAGCAGATAGTAATTGATAGAGATAGTCAGGTCTGGTTAGTTGTCAAAAAGAAACATTGCCTGAGTAGAGTTTCTTCACAGCATGCTGTGTTGGTAATGAAGCAAAACGATTGGGAAAGGGATGATCAATGTATAAGTTACTTACTACGCCTCCTGTTGGGCAGTGATCACCAAAAAGAATTTGAATTTTCAAACGAACAAACAAACACAAACTAGGGACAACCATGTATTGCTAACTGAATCCCCTTTCAATCAAAATCCTTTTCAGGGGAAGATTTTGGAAAATTCAACAAGGAGGGGTGTTTTTTTATGACATAATTGAATGTTGAAATGTTCTGCCCTCTAACCCCATTTTCATGGGATAATGTTAAATGGTGGCATTTCAAATCCTGGCTCAGAAGAAATATCGAAGAAATATCGAATAATGTGACAGAATGAGATATTTGATCATCTGACTCAAAAAAAGTTCCAAATGATACATTTCAATAGACAGAAAAGAACCCCATTTCAACACACAGTAGATATATAGACGGATAGACGGATGAAGAGCGAGGAAATTAACAGTATAGAGATCAAAATATACATACGGTAACGAAATAGTTGATAGATTGGTTGATTGGTAGAAGGAACTATATTCAGATAGACAAAAATATATAGGTTTATAAACATACCAATGTATATGGGAAAAAAGAATGAAAACAATTCTTTAATGCTATGAACAAGTGTAATATATATATATATATATATATATATATATATATATATAGAGAGAGAGAGAGAGAGAGAGAGAGAGGGAAAGGGAGGGAGAGAGAAAGAGAATTTATTAATAGTTTAATGATAGCCTACACGATATCTCCAAAAGTTCTCAATTGATTGACATATAGTGAAAGGGTGGATAGTTGGTAAAAGAAGGACTGACAGAATTCTCAAGTGGATCTGTGCACAAATAGCGTTGATCGTGACATGCACTCTGTGACTGCATCTTAGTTTGTAAAAGTATCTCTACAGCAAACAAAGGCTCAAGAATTGATCGTCACATTTATTATGTAAAGTTATCTGAAGGGGACGACGTGCGTTGGTTGTTCAATTTCTGGATTTTATCAAGGGTTGAAGACATTTTTTTATCGAAGAAAAGCTGCAGATTCATTTTGAACCCATCATGTATTTTACAGGATAGTATCTTGAGTCCTCAAGGGAATCCTGTCTTAGAATGTGTACAGAAAATGTTTATAAAAAGTCGGACATTAAAGTCAAGATTAAAAAAAGGGAACCAAACACTCCTATATTTTTGTACTACTGCAATTTGCAATGGTGATCTTATGACAGAGCACTGTCATGTAGGTTCGAAGTACGATAAGCCTATGCATATCATGAGAACGAGGGACATCAGCATGCCAAATACTTCGTGAATACAGATTTTAAGTCAAATTAACATACTCAATGGAAGAGTTGAATGTGTATTACGCTCATTGCAGGGAGACAGTGTGCATATTTTGAGATTGGTCAAAAAAAGACTCATTCTTCAGACAATAAATATCCCTTTGGAAAAAAGCCTGATAGTAGTGGCAAATAGTGGTCTCTAGTATCAAAGCAGTTTCTGACCCCCAAGTTGATTCATTTAAGGAAAGAGAATTTATTTAGGACGACACTTTCTATGGTTTAGTAACTGGTTTCAAAATATTGTCAAGTAGATAATAGGGAGAAATTTCTTTTGAGATGTCTCGTGAGAATGCATTGAAAAGGAAATTTTGAGTTTTGAATAGCAACAAAAGACCAATGTAAAAAGGGTTAAAGCTTAGCAAATCCATTTGTAACAACTCATCTATGTGAAGTTGGGTTTTCAGTTTTAGCTCTAATAAAAAGCAAGTATCGTGCTACAATAGACGTGAACAGGAAATGACAATGATTTTCTCTAGTTTGATGCCAAGGCAAAAGAAATGAAATGAGCAACAGGTTCACCAATTAAACTTGAAATTCTTAATTTTCCAAAAATATATATAAGGTTTCCACATATTTTGTTGTGAGCATTTTTACTAACTAACTTTACCAGGTGACATTAAATGCAATTGTTTATTATTTTCTGATAGGGAGCGCTTGGGAAAATCCTTACACAGCAAAAGTGTCGTGGCTCCAAAAAGGTTTTGGACCACTGAAATTAATGCTGTGGTAGCAACCCACAATATGTGAAGTGTGTATGGGATAGATTCCTTAAACGAAAAATTTTTTCTCAGATGGTATGACAAGTTTAGGGAAGTTCAGTTAAGTGTCATGGTATGAATGCAGTGGGATCGTCCACTTTGGTTCATTATTTGTTAATGCTAAAATCATATCAACCATTTATAATTAGCAACCAGGGCTTTCAAACACTTAAATACAACAAATATCACATCCAAAACATTTCCTTAATCTGTATTCCATTAGTACTTAACCCTTTTCAGCCCAAGGTCCCATGTCATCTAGCGACACACCAACGCCCCCTTCCGTTTATGAGAAGTACTCAGAACAGATTTTAGAGACATGTGGTAGCTTGTCATTATAAAGAAAATCATCAACATTCAGTATAAAGGTTTTATTCGGGGAAATATTTTAGTAAGTATATGAATGGATTTCTAAGCGGATACCTATAAACAACAGCTATCTGTAAATATGAAGTATGGATTTTAATTAAATCGCCAAAACACCCCCTCTAGAAGCTCAAACATCTCCTTAAGATCCTTAGTCACCTCAAAGTGCCCTTGAAACATGTCAATGTCCCCAAGGATAGATGGACCCTAGCAACCATGTTGGAAATCACTGATCAAGATCAAACTCAGTCGAATTAATAATTATTCTGGTTATTATACAATTATCTTCATAGTTCCAAAACAAATAAAGAGTTGGAAACTGCTTCTATTTCTACATTCTTCTCCCTTAAGCCAAAAGACTTTACAAAAAATGATACCTCGAAGCTTGTTAATTGTTTGAAATGGAACTCATGTAGATGAATAAATTTCAGTCGAAAACGACCTGATATATAAATGTATATACAGGTCTAGTTAGTTGCTCGGTAGAAGCAATCACTTGTCCAGCGTCTTTTGGCAGCATACTCAGTTAACAATGATGAAATAAAAAGATGGAAAAAGAGGGAATAATGAATGGTACTACCCTGGCATTTTGTTTAGCAGTGATGACTGAAATCGGAATTTACCAGAGAAAAAAAAAGCGAGCGTAAATGCTACCAGACACAAACTCAGGGATCGATATAATAAAAGTTTACATTACAAGAATTTTTTTCTAGACATAAAAAGTAGTGAATGTTTGAACTTTCAGACCGCTAGCTCAATTTGCCTGGCCTGTACGTGTCAGACGTACATAACAGCCCGTAACCTTACCAGACATCGAAACAATCTTAATGACAAAAGAAACCTATGTTGACAGTCTTGGTTGTAGATAGATAGATAGATAGATGGATTGGTGAATGGATAGAAGAGCTTCTTACGAGGGCGTAACTGGATATTTGCCGGGCATTGTATATGTGTTGGGCTTAGCTCATGTGAAGGGCTTCTTCTCCAACATTCATTGCACTGGTGGCCAAGTGGTGGGGGGCTGCAGATATATTATACTGTTAGCAGAAATGCAGTATATGAACTGCTATTCATAAAGCTTGGGGTGGGGCTTCATTGGAGGACAAGGGGGCAATTAAAGACCGTCCTCCATATCCTGTCTCAGCTACGTCCTTGGCTCACAGATATCCGTCTGTGAATTCCAATAACGACCCATCAGAACAACGACTGATTGTTACAAGCCCTTCAGCAGTCATCGATTTTCTTCACAGTTCTTTCTTTCCAACGTTCTCTTCCATTTATTTCCTGATAGATTCCTCACTCCGTGGTTTTCATTCGCAAAAGTGGCTTTTCCTGGGAAATGTCTTCGAATACGTGCAATAATCTGCCTCCTTCACTTTCTCTCTACGGTCCATCTGGAAACTGAGTGGCTTCCTGGCATTTTGGTTTTTGAATTCGTAAAATCTTTTGGGGAGATTCCTTATGAATTCATACTACCCAAAATTTAAATAGCTGGCAAACATTTCTCTCTCTTTCAAGAAGGGCCAACTGGTTACTTTCCGAACTGATCATTAGCGTGGGTGGATTTATCACTTGAAGAAATATCAAATTTGGAAGAATTTCGATAGTTTGAGTTATACATGATTAGAACTGATAAAAAAATTACTACCGTTTACCATTGTTCGCAGAAACATATTCAAAAAGTGCCTGCTAACGTTTCTCAAAAATTAGGTCGATAAATTATGCTTTTCAAAGAGTAAATCCAGTGAATCATTTCTAAGAAAGTTTAATCAATTGAAGAAACATACATGCCCGGTATATAAAAAAAAAAACATGACTCCAAGACATCAGAGAAACTATTAAAAATCTCAAATGGCAATGGGCCGGCCATGTTGCAAGAATGAAAGACAATCAATAACCATCACGACTAACGACATGGATCCCAGAGATCAGATACGAAACCAAGACAAAATACAAGATGGAGAGATGAACTGGACTAATTATGAAAATACTGGCTCCACAGCGCCTATGATAGACGGACGTTGAAAGACTGATGATGGCATGGTATGCATTTGTCATCTGAATTAGAATGAAAAAAATATACGGTTTTTTATGATTCAAATTCAATTTATTTTCACTTGCGTTTATATTTGTATAAAATAGGCCGAAGATCAATAGAAAAAGGATTTCTTCTATTAAAAAGTGGTTAACTAGCAGCAAATCGGCCTCAAAAGCAACAAAAAGTGCAGGGATACCAATAAGACAGAACTAAAAAATAGAATTGATATTCAAGGCCGTTTGATACGAAAATTATGCCTGCCGTTCCTGTTAGGTCCTCAGTCCTAAAGGGCCAAGACCTGGGTAGGGGTCGTGTGCTCCAAGGAGGCCGACTCAAACAGTCCACCAAGGGAATATGCCTTCCTGCTGGGTCATCAGTTTCTAAAAGGCCCAGCTCTACCATCTGCTTTGAGTGGGGCTGATGTGTTCCAAAGGCGACTACCCAAACACTTCACCAAGAGAATATGCATTCCTGCCGGGTCATCGGTCCAACAGCGGCCATCCAAAGATAGCCCAAAAAAACATATATCAAAAGAACAACATTATACATTGGTCCCTTCAATGTCAGAAAACTGTCTAGTGACATGCACGTAACTGATCTAGAAAATGAAAGCAAAAACGTCAAATGGGACATTATAGGCATGAGCAAGATAAGAAGACCTGGAGAAGAATTAATCAAACTGAAGATCCAACATCTTCTTCACAGCTACGGAAAACAGGTAGTGAAAAAGTGTTGAGTGAGCTTTCTCATCAATAAGGACCTCAAAGAGTAGCAGGCTTCGAAGACGTCTTTGACCGAATAGCCAGCGTCACCACACAACTTTCAAAGAGGTACTAACTGAATATCATCCAAGTTTACACTCTCTCTTTAAAATCAACCCAGAATGGAAAGGACAACTTCTATGATGACTTGAATTACCTATTGAAAGACACCAGAAAATACTCAAATGTCATCATGGGAGATTTCAACGTGCGGGAAGGACAAGGAAATGAAAATTGCGTTGGCAAATTTGGATATAAAGTATGATATGAGAGGAGGAAGATCTTGTAAACTTCTCATCGGCTAACAGGTTCAAATCAGGAACACCATCTTCAAGAAAGGCCCGAGTTGGAAATGGACTTGGAAATGCCCCAATTAAAAAGTGATACCATCTTAAATCCAGTCGACATGGGAAGCAACCACAGAATGGTAAGATGTGAAATGCAAGTGAATACTAAAAAAAGAGCACAGAAAATGATCCATACTAAACCGCAGCCACTAAGCATACCAGAAGAGCACACTCAATCCTTCGACTTGAGCTGAGTAACAGATTTTAAATTCTTACTGAACTAAATGATGCTAATATCAAAGAACTAAACAATAAAATGACAGAATCTATAATAGAGGTCGCTGCTCTATTTAAACCAACGAGTACACAGGCCATCAGTAAGAAATCAAAATGAAACTAGGAATGCTATGGAAAAACGAAGAAACCTTATGACACTGACGACAACAAGAGAGAAAATTGAGGTGACCGAATTTAATAAAATAATCAAGATGTAACAACGGGAAGACAAAAGAAGACACACGACAGTAGTCATTGAATCGACTCTCAGTTCAGGATCACAGCAAAGAACCAGCATAACCGAAGAAAATGGAGACCTTACAACAGACAGAGACAGGGCTGTAAAATGTGCCAAAGAAGTCTACCGGAAACTCTTATCATCCAAACAAGGACTACAAAAAAATTAACAGGATACGCAAGGCACGCCCAATCAACTCATGGGTTTCCCAGAAGTAAAACTATGTGGCGGAATAAGCCATCAAACAAGCAAAGGAAATGCCACTGGACCAGATAAAATCACAATTGACCAACTCAGAGAAGCATGCAAGATCATGGCTCAGGAAGTGGCTGTCCTATTCAACTTGTACCTAAAACAAAGTAAAGACCCAGACGACTGGAACACTGCAATCATAATGCTTCTATGTTAAAAGGTAACCCAAAACATATCAACAACTGCAGACTCTTAAGCGTACTCAACTGCACACACAAACTTTTCGAAAAATCATAATAATCACCAACCGCAACTTGAAAACATTATATGAAAACCAACTAAGAGAGCAAACTGGCTTTAAAGGGAGCTACTCGACCAATGACCACCTCCATTCGATGAATCTACTGGAAGAAAGAGTAGCAGGATATAAGCAACCACTCGATGTGGTATTCACCGACTTAAAAAAGGCATTCAACTCAGTGGAAATCCCCAAAGTTATGGAGGCCACCACTCAAAAAGGTGTATATCCAGTATACATCGGAGTGCTGTAACATGTATACAGTCAGAGCAGCTCCTTTATCAGGCTACATAAAGACTCAGAGCCTTTTGAGCTTCAGAAAAGGGGAAAGACAAGGTGATACAATCTCATCCAAACTCTCCGTGGATTGCCTCGGGATGATCTCCAGAAGACTAGAGTGGGAGAATGGAGGAATCAAAATAGTCGGTGAATGTCTCAGTAAGCTCAGATTTTCCGAGAACATTGCCATTTTGCAGCGAACCTACACGTCCTCCAATCAATGGCAGATAAACTGAATGAAGAGAGCAAGAAAGTCAGCCCACACATGAACTTCAACAAGACGAAGATCATGTGCAACAACCAGATAGAAAATAAGAACACTAAGATCAAAATTGAAGATACAGACCTGGAGAAAGGATACCAATACATCTACTTAGGACAACGAATCTCAACAAAATCCTCGAGGGAGTAAGAAATCAAGAGAAAAATTGCCCTAGAATGGCAAGCCTTCGGCTGAGCAAGCTTCAGCCTATGAATCCTAAAAAGAAATTTATGCCACCAATGCATTCACCAGTATTCATATGGAGCTGAAACATCAGTCGCGTTCGCTGGAGCTAATTTTTAGGATACTCATCCCACCTTAAACTCGACATTCTGTCACATCTCACTCTTCTTGGGAGCACGAGTAAATAGGTGGACCTCCTTTTTCTAACCATTTGACATGGATTGACGTGCAGTAACAGTTCCAAGGTATTGTCCGAGGTGCTGGCACTGACGTTTGCCAGCCAAATAGGCCGGAAATTGTGTAGCGGGTTTCCATCAAGACCAAGTGCCCCGGTACAATGCGTTAGCAAATTGGAGGAACACTGAAGCAGCTCATTGGTAACCTTTGGATTCGTCTTTAGGTTCCCCTATGATTACTTGGCCCGACTGAGGGGAAGTTGTTGTTGGCACTGTTTAAGTGCACAAAGAGAGACAGGTTGGTCTAGTCCCAACGCATTTGCGATGTCAGTTGCGCCGGCTGGAGATATTTTTGTGGGGACCCCTCTCCATCTTGCTTTTCGTGGGTGCGCACGTAAATAAATGCTCAACTTCACATCAAGAGACCACAAGACATCATAATACATCCGGGAAAAGAGAATCCGAGACATGATAGAATCCATTAAAAAACTCAAATGGTAATGGGCTGGCCATGTTGCAAGAATGGCTGACAACCAATGGACATCATGACTCACGACATGGATCCCCAGAGATCACATACGCAACCGCCGCCGGCAGTGTTCTAAATGGAGAGACAAGCTAGACAAATTCAGAAAATACAGGCTCCAAGACGCACACGATCGTGATGATGATGATGATGATGATGATGATGATGATGATGATGATGATGATGATGATGATGATGATGATGATGATGATGATGATGATGTTGAAGAACACTACAAGTAATTTTCATGCTTACATTCTTTTTCCTTTTTTCCTAAAAATTTCATATCAAAAAACTTACGCGGTTCGGTAATTGCAAAATTCGGAAATAATACTCAACGATGAAAATTCTCCTCTCAATAATGAGAAAAGACTATCTATATTGATATCCTCAACATCAAAAGAAAAGGAACACAGTGAAGAGTTTTTGGTTTGTTTGATTTTTTTTTTTTTTTTTTTTTACAGTCTTCCACTCATTTCAGCGATCCTGCAGCTTGGATATTTCACATTTTGAAGTAATATCCTTAAATGATAATAATGATTAGGAATAGGAAATTTTGTACGAGTTTTCAGTGAATTATGTTCAACCTATTAGGTCTTGTTAAGGATCACGGTGTCTGAATAGATCTATTGCACTCGACCCTCAAAGTCGATTCATGTTCCATCAAAATATAAATATGTTCGAACACATACAGGACTTTTACTGCCAGAAGGATTGGGGAGTTCGATTTGAAATTAGACACTGGACTACCACAGAGGAGAGAGAGGCAAAATATTTATGAAAAGCATTCAACCTTTTCCATTTCTATAAGCATTATGCAAATATAAATCTCACTGAATGATGATCGGAGGGACCTTAAAGGGAAATAGACCCCAAACCGGTTCTTCAAATCTCTAGCCAATGTTTTTGGAAGGATTTCCTATTCAAATCGCTAATGAACCTTAAGCTTTTATGAATTCTGCCCACGGACCCCTAGTAAAGCCAGTAAGCCTTTGTGGACCCTCAGATGTCGTCAGTCGCCAGATTGAGACTCACTTCCCTAAACCCTGGAGGGAAGATCCTCCAGAACCTTCAAATCTACGTCCCATAAGAAATGTTAGCATAGAATTAAGAAACACTCCAGGTATACGTGAGTGCAGTTCCGTGGTTGGTTCAAAAGATATTCATTTTATAGTGGAGGAAAAAATGTGTTACACCAGTTTGATCTAATGAGAAAATATACCTGCCATGAAAATCAGCATTCGAAATCTTATTTTTCTTTGTTACTTTGGCTCGAACACCGCCAGAAAATACCAGTGATAGACGGGGGCAGCAGTGTGTATGAATAAGGCTTGAGAGTTATA
The DNA here is from genome assembly GCA_963457665.1 of Thysanoteuthis rhombus. Classification (NCBI taxonomy): domain Eukaryota; kingdom Metazoa; phylum Mollusca; class Cephalopoda; order Oegopsida; family Thysanoteuthidae; genus Thysanoteuthis; species Thysanoteuthis major. The sequence continues at coordinate 78,309,919 of OY735200.1, forward strand.
CTTAATGGTCCATAAAGGATAACTGTACTGCACAATTGGTTCATGTCTCTCTGGCTTAATGTAATCATATAAAAAGGTGATATAATTCTCTTTTGGTAATAATGTTGCTGCACAAATATATTTCGAACATATGTGTACTGCTCTCCATTGAAATGTAATTTTTTGTTTCCGCCTGGAAAATGGTAATGGATGTGCGGTTGAGATTGTGTTACTATAACAGGTATTTCTTAGCCCTAACTTAGTCAATATCTCTTAAGCTTAGCTTTGTACAGCAGTAAGCCGAGTGCAAGAAACAGAAGAACGGAAGATTGAGCCTTCCCAGAAAAATCACTTTTCGAAATCCTAGATATAATTATTTCCTCCCTGAGATAGGCCACAGGCATTTACTAGCTTCAGTTTAGTCTGACGAAGGGACTAATAAAAAAGCACTAGTCCAAGATCGTGCTCACTAAAGATGATTAGACAATCTTCGAAATTGACTCGCTAACCACTGCTCTCCGTTGAGGTACTCTATTTAATAAGATTAACTTAGTCTGGCACTAATGTGATATCGTTGGGCCGTTAGCAAGAATCGTACAAACTAAATTATTGAATTAGTCTAAGAAGCGAGCTTGCTGAAAACCGAAATATAACTTGAGAAATGTCGCTGTGTGTGCACCGAGATAACTCGACAACTAGACATCGTACGATGTTTATATTGGTCAGATTTGTTGGTCTGTGCGCTGGGCATTACTGGGTGGATTCTCAAGCCATTTGGATCGGGGGTCCTTGATAGGTTTGGGAATTCTTGGAGAACAAAAAGATCTATATTCGAATGAACTCATATTTTGCAACCATATTTTCACGGTCGTAAAATATGTGTTTATAATACGTGTTCAAAACTGAAATTTTTATGACGCAATTTATGTTTCTAGTCATTTTTATGCAGTCTGAGAGAAAAAGAGAGTAGTAGCAAGAGAGGGAGAGAAAGAGAAAGAGAGAAACCTTTTCTTACAGTCGAATTTGTTTATACATTGGATCAAATTCAAGTTCAATGACGTAATTGCGTTTTGTTTGTTTTTTTCGAATTTCTGATTTGATCGATTGACGACAATACTTCTGTCTTTGATGTTTGCTATTAATGACGTAAAGAAAAAAGAAAGAACAGCATTTCATTTTATGAATTCTAAACCCCCAGAATATTTCCATGATACCAGGTCCACCTTATGAACCATCCCGCTCCCAGTCCTCCAAACAGATTCACTAACTAGATCGAGATAAGGGACAGATGATGAGGGGCACAAATTGTAGATCATTTCGAACATAAACTTTGAAATATTTTCATTAAATGAGACCCCTCGACTGGTAATCTATTCTATCAAATGTTTCAAATCCTAAAGCTCCCAAAACTTTGGATTTCTGATATTATGCAACTGTCTGGCTGGAATTACAACCACTCTCCCATTATAAATTTTGTATTATTGGCCACCTCATAAAATGAGGGATATACAGAACTGAAATGAGTGATATCACCGAAACAGGGATTACTTTTGATGTCCATATCCTAGTATATGAAATTATGAGTTGAACTTTGAAAATTTATATACTGTCACCAATTGAGCTTACGCTCGGGTGACCGATAAACTCTACTGATACGAGAAATGTAACATGTCTACAAAATATTAAAATCTAACAGGAAATCGATATCAAAGAGACTCGTAGACAGTACCAGGATAACAGGAAAGGTGTTGTTTTTCTCTAAACAGCGATGTAGAATTCCAGCCAGTACCAAATTTCTAATTAAGTTGACTGCAGAGACCTGATGCTATTTGTCATCTTTATGGCAACGAAAGTAGTGTTATTCATTCAACGTTGATTGATATTTTTAATGCAGAGTAGTTTATGGTAAATTTATTAGCTTTTTAATATCTCATTAATTAAACAACCGTAGCCACCAAGGGGACTATTCCTCTTTATTAAGCGTTAACTTACAATGAAAAGGAACCAAAGTATAAAAATGCCAGTGAATATTTTGGAGACAAATACACAAGAATCAGAGCTGAAAATGCAAAGCTGGAGAAAAAAAGAACACCACATTTATGACTCTCAATGAATCCTCGATGGAGAGAAATTCAAGTGAAGAATCACTCTAGGATTGAGAGATTTCAGTAATACAAAATTCACCCTTCATGAACAAGGAAATCATATTAGTCCTCTAGAGGAAAAGGTACACAACCGATGCATTTTCCTGAAAGTCCCCAATGGAACTTAACCAAAAGATTGACACGGTTAAAGGAGAGAAGCATTGTTATTATCAAATGGAGAGATCAAAAGACAGCACACTATCTCAGAAAAAAAGGGCAGGAGTCAGAGATATCGTAGAATTCATTTGAAAACTCAAACGGCAATTAAATGGTTATGTTGCAGAATGGCAAACAACCTATGGATATCACATCACATAACATGAGTCCACTGAGATTACATGCGAAACCGTGACCGGCAAAATATAAGAAATTCAGAAAGTATTGGCTCTGTGACAGAGAGGTTAGGCGAATATTTTGGAAGGTGAACGTTGAATGACTGACGACAAAAGTCTGATGATGCCAAAATATAAGCCTGACTATTGATGGATAAAACTTGATCCCTATTTCTATTCTGACTCATTATTTGATTTTTTATTGTTCATATAATGGATAAATTCGTATGCAAATAAAAGTTAGCAAGAGAGTTGCTTTCCTATCACATGGCAGTGATTCTAAGCCACTGTTATTTCTATTATTATTATTATTGATTTATTTATTATTAATTATATATATATATATATATATATATATATATATATATATATATATATATATGTGTGTGTGTGTGTGTGTGTGTGTGTGTGTAGTGCGTGTCTGTGTGTGTTTGGTTTAACGTGACGATATATACCAACTGTAGATAGTTTCTTCGCGTAATTAGGTGAAGATACTTTTAGTTAGTGTGAAAAACAAAGTCAACTCTGACTTGAATTTAGACCAACTAAAATTAATAATGGTGGAATTTTGCAGGTGGGGGCCTAATTTTATGTGTCGACCCGTGATATTATCATAGAACATAATTTTTAATTCCGTCCACACATCTCAGTTAGATGCTTTTCAGTCGGTTGGACCCAGTTACGTTGAAAAAAAGAAAAAGGCGGCAAAGGAAGGTTTTAATTTCATTAAAGATATGGCATCATTAAGAGATCGACTGCTTTGATCTCTTAATTGAATGTACGAATCAGGAATTTCTGTATCCAATAAGAATGCTAAAAACGACCAGATATTGGCATTTATGTTTTTTCTTTCAAATAATATTCTCTCGGTATTTCTACATGTATGAGAAAGGTGACTACTTGCTCTTCGTCCTCCAACTGCTAATACCAAAATGCATTATCAACACATTTTTGAAGTGATTGTCCTTGTTGATATAATGATTTAATCTCCTTTCATGTTCTTGCACTTACTGATTCACGTGCCTCTTCTAGCGAAATTCAAAGGTTTAGGTAGTGTCTTGATCATTCAAATTTTTCAGTTGATTCCTCATTCGCTTTCATCTTTGGAGAATCGTGAATTTTCTTCCACGTCTATTCATTTCTCCACATAATATTATTCCAAAACTACGTGTCCCATTTCAACTCCTTTATTTGAAGCCCCTGTTAACGGGATTTGCGAACTGTGGCAACATATGTCCACTTGTTTGGGGCTTTAGAATTAGGAGTTAAACCGCCATCAGTGTTTGCATCGTTCAATGTGTCGTTGTTAGTTGTGTTTGATATTTTGTTTTAGCACAGTTATGTTGGGGCTTTTTGGTAACATCATTATTATTTCGTTATCTTTTCATAATTCATTAGAATTGAAGATATAGGATTTAAGTATTCACCAGCATCAGTGGGTTATAGCAGATCCCTGTTTAGACTGACATCTCTGATGTAAATTGTTAATGATTTTTTTTTGGTAAAAAAACCTTCGTATGGTAACTATGTGTTGAACTTACGATCAGGCCGAATACAAGATTATACCAGATATATCAATCTTCTCTGTGGATAATTTTCATAGCAGAACCTCTAACCCTATGTCAGATGAATATTTGAAAATCGCAGTTTGATTGTTTGTGAAACATTTCCCGGGTTACGTTTCTATCTTTTGTGTGTGTGTGTGAGTCCTTTTGGTTCTAGTAACTTTTTAGCTCTGTTCTTGTCTTTTGACGAGCGTTAGGTTGATAAGAGTTTTGCAGCAGTGCTATGATGACAGACTTCTAACCACTGTCACCTCCGCTTCTGGCTCCATAACTATCAGGATCATGCAAAAAAAAAAATATCACATGTCTGGATTCGATTAATTTACTCTGTTATTACACAGGGAGAGAAAACCTGATTCAAATGTTCAACATTCCTAACAGGTTCGAAATCTAACAACCTCAGTCTCTCAACCATACGATGTAGACTTGACATTGCATTAAACCAGAAAAAAACAGATACATTAATGTTTGGAACCCTTCAAACTCACGTAAATTGTAAACAGGTTTGAAGATTTGCCCAAACGGAGTTTTCAATAAGTAGGAGTCCGTTGAAACTAATAAAATAGGGATGACTATTCTATGATCTGCTACTGTTTATAGAATCACTAGCCAGGTGATAACAAGCGTTGATAAATTTATTCCAGATAATCAATGAAATTATTCAAAATTTACACTTGATTATAAAGTTTTGCAGAGCAGTGTATACACACACACACACACACACACACACACACACACACACACACATATATATACGTCTATATTATGTGTTATATTATATAGAAACTTATTTGAAATGATCTCTTGTCATTACACAGTTAATATGTCCCCTGCCGAAGACAACGTAAACAATAGGAATGGAACACACACACACACACACACACACACAAATATATATATATACATATATTCGTGGGGTCTGTTTGTGTTTGCACCTATGTGTCTGCATTTAATTTCATCTACGCTTGTAACGCTTTGGAAAATCTTTATTAAGAATGATTAAATCTTCATTGTACAATAGTTTTTATTTAATTAGATTTAATATATTATCTATTGTCCTTTTCTCTTAGAATTTTTTAATTATCTCCCTGCATTACTTATACTTTTGCCATCTTCCTTAGATTTCATTCAGAGTTATTTATATGTTTTTTGTGATTTTTTTTCTTTGTATTTGTTCTGTTTAATTACTTTTCAACTCTTACTCCAAATGTTTATTTCATTCTTGCGGACGAAGCAGAAAATACGACAAAACTAATTAACTCGTCTTTTTTAGAAATCTCATTAAAGGAATTATAGAAAAAAACAGCCCAAAAAATACAGAAGTGTCATAAACAAAAGAAGACAAAACGGGGCAGACCTGTTTGATCGCTCAGTAGAAACGGTGACGCAACTGAAGTTTCTTGGCAGCATGTCTTATAGGGGGTAATCAATCAAAAATTTGGAATAAGAGGGCGTTCGATGAATAAGTTAATATTCTTTTTTGAGCAATATCACAATAAAGTCTGAATTTGCTAAAATACAAAAAACAAAGGGATAATATAGGATAAACTTTGGTTGTAAATTCGGCTCCCCTCTAAAAACCTATTCAAGAGGAATTATTTTTCTTAATTTTTTTCTGTAAATGTGATAATTAATTTTCAGCCCACACCTCTATTACTGCAGCTGATATGTATAACAGACAGACAGACACACACACACACACACACATACACACACCTAAATACATACATACATACATACATACATACATACATACATACATACATACATAACCAGACAGCCAATAAAAATTAAGAACCAAAGAAACCTATGTTGACAGTTTTAATGATCGTTTTGGTTCACGGTTTCTTACAGAAAAAATAACCCAAAAGAATGGCGGTGAAAAGCACATCACGTCTCAGCCAAATCACTTTTACACATTCTGAAGACTTCCTCACAATTAAATAATCCCCTTTTGTTAATTTTCTTCCTCCTCAGAGTTTTTTTTCTCCTTTTTTCTCTTCTTATTCAATTTTTTTTTTTGTTCAATAACCTTTCCAGATTTTGTTTTCTTTTAATTTACCAAAAATAAAGTAGCAGCCAAACAAGAATTTCGACTTTAGCAACAGGGAAGAACACTTTTTTTAAAAAACAAACAAGCTGCGCAGTGATTTCCACAAAACAAAGGTTTAAGAAAATGGAGGGGGAAATTAGAAGTAGTGCTATTTTCACTGTATTTTTACGGCTACCAACATTCATACGCGTCGTTCTATATCCGAAGGGTCAGCCTAGAAGCTCGGGAAGAAACAATGCAGTTCTAATTAATCAAGAGAGAATGGATATAAAAGTTTTCTCTCCTTGCTTTTCGTATTCGGACACTGTTGTCGAAAACACTTTTAAAGCATAAAACATCTCTTAGAATTGTTTTTCTTAAATTTATTTTTCAGTTGAAATTATTTTCATTAGTGTTTATCATTTTTCTTTTCAATAGTGCATCCCCTTATTTGGGAATAATTCTTCAAGCTATAACTCTTTTTTTTATCCATACATCTCACTATAACACTTTCCGGTCAGTTAGTCATTTCCAGCAATGTTAAACAACAGAAATAGGGAGGTAAGGAGTGATGCCATTAAAATACACCTATTCCAATCATTTTCTTTCTTTTTTTTTCTTTTTTTTTGATAGCATTGCTTTGTTATGATAATGTAAGATGTCAACATTTTTGTATTCAAAATAGCCAAAGGTGTTTATTCAAAATAAATTTTTCTCTGAATATTTCCTCATTGGAATATTTTACAAGTACGTGAATCAATTGAATCGATGAAATACTAGTTTCGCTCCTTCTTCCTCTTCCTTTTACAACTACTACCACGATTGGTGGATGCATCGTTAAACTTTGCCAATTATTTCTTTTTCTTGCTTGTTATTTTTCTACTTACAATCTTAATGTCAATTAACGTTTTTCCCAGTTTTTTTAGTGGGTCCAGTGGATTCAGTAACATACCGAAAAACGGTGCCAATGAAGTAGAAGGCTTTAAAAATTCAATAATTACTCATCATTATTTCAGTAAAGAAACGTTTTTCAATCTATCCCATAATTGGTTTTCGGTATGGTCTTTAGTTTATGTTACATCTGTCCTTAGTCTCGGCTTGCTTGTTTTGAAGATTCAGGCATTTGGGGATTACTCCCAAACATAAGGCGAAAGGAGTAACTCATTCACCTCTCCTTCCACGATTTCAATTGGTCATCTCTGATACGGCATGCAGCCAAAAGACGCCAGGTCACGTGACCGTCCCTATCGAGTAACTAACCAGATCTGTTCTGCTTATATTAGTTGGAATTCATCAAAGAAAGCTGTCCAAAAAAACTGTCAACTTTTTTTCAGTGTGTCTGGTTGGTTATTTATGTTCTTGGCATGCGTACACGCTTCACCAATAGAGCCAGAGGGATGAAACATTTACTCCTCATGTCTCCAGTGTTTTTTATTCCATGATATCCTCATCCCCACCTAAAATAAAGGTTATAAGGGAGGTTTGATTTACCATGTAATTTTATTTTAAAGTGGCCCTTCAGTTTCTCTCTGGTTGTGTCTACGCTTGTTTTGTTTGTTTTTTGTTTTGTTTTTTATTTAACGATTTTAGTGATCACAGACCAAAAAGAAACAGGAAAAATGATTTTATACTGATTGCCTTTATTTCCAAATTTTCTATTTGTTTACCATATCATGCTGAAAAAAGACATCGGTCACGTGAAGTTTTCTATCGATATACTAGCCTATCCTGTCTTTTAAACAACCATAGCCATCAAAGTTTGAAATGGGTTCTATTTGTTAATGTCTTTCAGCGCTCCTGGCCGTACTGTTTTGTCTACAGATTTGACAGTTGGTATCAGTACTCCACTAGACCCTTTTTTTTTCTTGAGGGGAAAAAGCTTTGGGCCCTTTTAGAGGTCATTATTTTGACAGGTTTATTACTAACGTCGATACTCTCAAAAATCTAGTTGTTTCTAGATATTTTTTTTAGTGTATTTTAGATGTTCTCCATTGGAGAACGCCATTGATGTCATAAACAGAATTAATGCTGACCATATTTATTCTTCGGTATTACCTTATTACATTGCTTTGATTTTTGACTCTACAGTTATTCAATTATTTATTGCGATTGTGAGTCTTTCTTTTTCATTTAACTCTCTCTCTCTCTCTCTCTCTCTCTCTCTCTCTCTCTCTCTCTCTCTATCAATCTATCTATCTCTCTATCTATCTATCTATTTATCTCTCTCTATATTCATTTATTTATGCTTATTTTTCCCTCTCTTATTCTACTTCATTGTCAATTTCTCCCATTAACTATTTCTTTCTCCGTTCCAAATTCCCTCCAGTGTTTGTTGTTTATTTTTTTATCGCTCCAGATGAATTTAATTTATATGCAAATAAAATCCGTAATACTTGTGTTTGTCGTTCTGAATATTCAAACATTAAAAAACGGAAATTCAAATTAATTCAAACGTATGTAAAAACAGAATGAAAAACTTGGGAAATTGCCCGCTGAAAATTTCGCATGTCATTATCCGTGGAAATGGGGATAGATAGATAGATAGATAGATAGATAGATAGATAGATAGATAGATAGATAATGATTGAAAGATAAATAACCGGATTTTATTCGATGGATGTTAATAGATAGATGTTATCGACAGATAGATAGATAGATAGATAGATAGATAGATGGATAGTCTTAAAAAAGATTTTGTATTTTGGTAGTTTCGTATTTATGAATAACTTTCGCAAAACCATAAGTCTATTACACCCTATCTATATATTTCTTTTGTACCAACCAACAGTAGCTTTGCCAGTGACGTGAAAGGTGAAGATGAGGGGCAGGGTAAATGCATATTTGAATATGAAACTATCAAAATACAGCTTAGTATACAACACACGGTAGCTCATTAAATCATTGACTGAAAAGACCGGTGACTTGATACTTATATAGATACATAGATATGAATGATCAGATAGTCAAATAGATAGATAAATAGTAATAGTTAAACAGGCAGACCATGTAAGTATCAGGATGAGAGTACGAAGATAACATTTATAAAAAAGAGGTGTATACGTGCTTTGGAAATATAAATCAAAATCTTGAACACTCGGGTATTAGAAAGATATATATCTTACTGCAACGTGTAGATTAACTTTAGCTGTTGACGACACAAAAAATTAAAATCGGAAAATGGAGTTCAAATTCCAGCTGAGGTAATTTGTGATATCTTTGTACTAATGCAATTGGGGAAGGTATGAATCGACTCCCCAGTCCCGGGTAAGATAGCAGGAAAAAAGGGGACCTGTCAGATAACTTGTTCTTTTGTGTAGTTTTCTCTTAGATGGACTAACATCTGACGGAACTGACATCCAGTTCACTGTTGACGGCTGGTACATTATAAGCGTTATTCTTATGAACTTAATTTTACATACGTTGAATTGCAGTAACCACATAAGTAGACATAAGTGGTGAATAGAATTTACTATAATTGGAGACATGTTTCTGTGGGTCCACTGTGATTACTTGGTAACTGGTTATTGTACAAAGTTGACATTCGCCAGATATATTGATCAGTGCACGAGGCGGAATACAGTCTGCATTGAAGTTGATTGGATCGGTCGATGTTGAGGATTCTTATAAAAGTAAATACAAAAATTGAAGATCTAAGATCTTTTTCTCAAATTCTTTATTGATTATCTCCCTTAACTTTAACCCTTTGAAATATATTTTGCATCCATACAAAACGACACTGCATTAGAATATGAAACGTATGTGTGTGTGGGGGGGTGTATGTGTGGCTCCGGCAATTTTTAATTATAAGAGAAATAATTAAGCATTTATTTCAAGGTGACGACGTTGGTACGCTTTAAATATTTGAAATAAACTCATTCAGTGTTGAAAACTGCCGAGTTTCAAATTATCTTGAACTCTACAAAGATGAATGATATTGATAAATAATCATCATCGACTTTACTTTTTGGGGAATTCTTGTAAAACACAAAATGTCTTCTAGAGTCCACACATTCTGATCATCAGAGAATTGAATCCGGTTTTATTTTGCATCTCACGTTGGACTTCTATAGTCGACAGTGATGTCTCTCTTAAATTTGATTTACAGCTGAAAATGAATTCCAAGTTCGAGAATCGAGAAAAAAAAAACTTGTTTCTACAGGTGATCATCACAAGAGCATTGTCATCTATATTATTCTTCCTGTTCTTTCGATGTTCCAATGCACGGATCGTAGGTGTCAAAAAATCGTCAACCCCGACTGTCAAAGAAGATTTCTTCACTTTACAGTCTACACAAATGGACCTAAAGGGCTGAGAATTAGAACATTTACACTCTATTATGTCTTGTAGAGATAGGTTGTTTTGCTGCTTCAGAGAGGAAGATTTATTTGTAATTCTATGCAAAATGTGCTCATCGTTTAGTGTACGGCAGAGTCTAAGGTAGTTTTGGGAAAATTTTAACATCTATATAACTTACCTATTAAAAGTTATATACAGTAAGTTGTTCATTGATCCCCCATTTTTCTAACTGATCTCCATTAATACAACCACTGCCAGAAGACATTTGTGACGTGACGGTTACTATTCAGTGACTAACATGACAGGATTCCAGCTTCCTTATGCATACAGATGGAAGGTTACTGAATTGCCGTATCTCCACAAACATTCCAACCAAACGGCCAAGTAGGCATCACTTTTTTAAAATATATATTTACTCGTATTTGTGTGTGTTTCGAGGGGTGTAACAATATTAGGCATCACCGGAAAACATTTCTTTTTTCCTCAAAAATGTTTTTTTTCTGGGGTCCCTATGGTAATTAAGGACCAACCCAGACAAAATCTTGTACTGATATTTTTTTTTTCAATAATTTCTTATGAGATCTTTATTTTTGTAGATAATTTAGGTAATTCTTAGATAAGTAGTCTTTACCATCCTGCAGGCGATGGTGATTCATT
>OY735200.1:78323423-78385923 GCA_963457665.1 Thysanoteuthis rhombus
TTGTTAAACTTTGATACAGAGTGAGTGTTTCCAAATCTGAGGAATATAAGTGATTATATTGTAAATAAATTATACGTGGGTCCTTCTAGTGCGGTGATAAGTTTGGCTTTTTCTTTTCTCTGGTAGGATTTCAATTCGTCAGACAGGGTTTTACGCCTCGTACTTTGTTGTTCTTATATAGTGATACAAATAACCTTATCAGTAATCCGATTCCATTATCATCCCCTATAATTATACGACTGATCATAATATTCTCTAATGGATGTTTAGGTTCTTGATCAGTTCTTAGTTGTTTGCAAATAGGTTAGATCTCACTGTTTAGCTCTAAGCAGTTCCCTTTGAGTTTGATTGCTGTTTGGACGTTTTTGTTGGCAAGTTGGAAGAAAATGAAGGAGTCTGTATTTTCATTTACTGTTATTTCCCTCCTTAACTGAGGGGGAAAAGGGGCCTGTGCTACTTAATCCCTCGAAGCCACCTGTATGTTACCTCTTGCTATCTGTCGTCAGTTAAAAAAATTATGATATGTTTCCACAGTTTTAGTTACTGTTCTGTTAACGGTTTTAGAATATCTGGTGTATATTCTTAAGGATTTTTTTCTTTTTACAATTCGCAGTTATTGTGAATTGATGTGGACTAGTTCTACTACATTTTATTCCACAGGGTAAGAGGGTGGATATCGATAAATCCCAGTAATTTAATTACCCTAATCCGAACAATTACTCCTAGTCCTACCAGGTAAACCTTTACGATTATAAAGATGTATACCTAAGGATAATAAGACGTCATATAACTCCTATCCGATCAATGATTTGAAGTGTCTTCCTAGAAGGTTTAAGGTTAGACGGTAGATTTTGGAGCAATTTCTTAAAAGTGTTTTTATTTCGTTATGGGTCTATTCTTAGTTAATTCCATTTAGCCCCCCACCCTTGTTTATTTTCTGAATCAAAATCTTTTATTAAATCCTTCAAGGAACATATACATTATTTTCATTCTCCAGGTCAGTTTTCACAATATATATTTGATTATGATAACCATATACTGCAGCTATCAGTATATCTAATGATACTCTATTTCCAAATGAGTGAGGCCATTCCTAGTTTATCAGTATTTATATTCAACCAACTAGAGGTATTATTTCTATATTTTCTTATATATACTTTCCAGTTTTATGCTATGGCTATTAATAGCTGATAGAATCTTATTTATTCTAAGTTAGTTGCAAGTATCCATGTCACTGATATCACTCTGGTTGCATTTTTCAACATCTTGAAAAATAATAGAATTCTTTTTCGATAAATGGTTCACCGAACCCCGTGTATGCCAAAAGCACGTGAATAAACTTATGTTTAAGCCATTTTATCAGATTTTGTTCGTTTGATTTATATCTGTTATGTGTTTTAGATCACGGGTTCATAATTATCAATATTTGTGGATTTTTTTCTTTCATCATGATGCTGCATTAGCTAAGGGGTTAGAATTATTTATTCCTTTAAGACACAATTGACTCCTTATTTCTATTACACAGTGTACGTGAATACATTTAGGACTTTGTAGCTCTAAACATGTTTTCTCAAAATAGAATCCAGTAGTTTTCAGCAAAGATTTACGAGGGCATTATATGAGGGTTAGATCGATACCCTGTACATAAAATACTCCTGTTAGAACTATTCCCCATGTGTATTAAATTACATTTTAGTTATACTTTCCACTGATATTACTCCTACCTCTTTGATCTAAAAGATTAGAATGGTGTCTCTAATATGGAAAGGGTTTTCCAACTAAAAACGATGCTCTAAGTATGTATCAATTGCTCTGTCTGTTATTTCAGTGTTATCTGTTTATGAATAGCAATGAAGAGGTTCATATTCAAAATTTTGGCGGATTTTCTTCTATCTAGTATTATGGTATGTCTTTTACTTCAAGGGCTATTGCTATTTATTTCTTGGCAATGTATTTAATGCCCTATATACACATACACTATAATGTGTGTGTATATATATATATATATATATATATATAGTCATCTGCAGAAAGCTGTTTCGATGTATAACTTCTTCTCAGTGCGGCTATCCCATCCAGTACCGCTAGGCAGGATTGAAACCTTCACTTCAAACCAGGACGCCGATATCTCACCTCTGGACTACGGAACTGGACGGTCAGTAAGGCTGAATTTAAGTAATATATTCATTTACACAAAAAATGATAATGATTCAAGAATCCGAATTCTTTTAAGTCGCAGCTCAACTCAAGCTGTTTTGACGGGTGATCAGACATAGAGTTTTTGAAATCTTCACGACGTAATATTCATCGTTATGTCATAATAGGAAGGTCAATCAACCAATGGGATCAATACACAAACAAACTGGTAGAAATTAGTATACATGGCTATCATATGATTATTCATAATATATATATATATATATATATATATATGTATTGTGAGAGGGAATGATACAGACTAATCGATAAATCTGTGGCAATTCATCGTCTCATCTGTCCCTGACATTAAATTAACAACATTGACACCTTTCCTTTTGATAAGAACAACATCAATAGTTCTTCACCTCTGATCTTTTCAACCGTCGAAGAGGTGATTCGCCACTTATATCCACGTATTAAAATGAAAGAAGGATTGAAAGAAGAAGAAAAAAAAGACATTTCTGGAACTCCCAAAAACGAATCTAAAATCAAATTTGTGCCAGATGCAACCTTGGTGAGTAATTCAAAGCAATCTCTGTTGATATTCTTTGAAGAAGGAATTTTGTTTTCCTATTTTGTTTTAATAGTGTTTCAATCAAACAATTTGTAAGCCTGTTTGCAATGTTTCACAGAGAACATCCCTCCTTCGAATGATTTTTATTTATGAGGCTAGAGAATAATCTGATCAAGACAGGAAGAATAAACTACAAAAGGAAATAGATCTGGTTAGTTGCTCAATCGAAACCGTCAACTCAGCACCATCTTTAAGAGCAAACTTTTTTGTTGGGGGTGTCCAATCAAAAATTCACTTTTTTCCGTAGATTATGTATAAGTTAATTGCCTCTTGTTGGGTGGTGAACATTACGAACCTCTGAATTAAAAAAATGGGAAATGTAATGCATCAGTTCAGCGTATATTGACATTGTAAATTGAACTGCCTCCACCAAAACCTATTTTTGAGGTGAATTTTGAAAAATAAACTCTTCTGACATGACAAATGATTTTTTTAAATTTTCATTTTTGCATCTTTATTAGTTTAGCTTGTACACACCGTACATACATACATGCATACATACATACATACATACATACATACATACATACATACGTATATACAAATATACATACATAGACAGACAGACAGATGAATTCACTTGTTGACAGTTTTGGTTGACTTTTTAAAATAAAACAAAATAAATTCATCGTTAAAAGAAGCTCATTTACTAGAATGTTATTTAGGTGTTAATACAGTTTTCGGTGGTGTTCTTTTTTTTCCATCTTTATATGTGACTTGTATGCCTGTTATTGTCTCCGTTAATAACACCATCAATACAAAACACGCACCAGGATAAAAAAAAAACTGTTATTCTTAACATTGTCAAACATTCAACAATACCAATGACTATACCTGCCACTTCATTCCACTACAAGGAAACACTGGGACATTATATTATGCATCTAATAAACCTGTTATAGCGTGCAAGTATCTAGACAAACACAAGGTGTATTGGATTAATACCTTTCAAAATTGTGTGTTAGAGGCTTAAGTTGATTTGGAAGTAGACAGTGCAGAGACAAAGTTGGAAATCATAATTTTCATAATGAACAAATTTAGCAAATTGTTTAATAAAGTGTACAAAGAGTATGTATGACTGTATGGGGAACGGGATTCATTCGAATGTGTGCAAACGACGGGGTTTGTAGGTTGCAAACAACGCACAGTAAGTAAAAAGTGAAAAATGGACATATAGTACTATGCCATTTAAATTGATAACCTAATCCCAGGCCTGCAAACTGAATTTAACCTTTGTGAAAGCGAAAGAAAGAAATGACAGAAATACAACGAATGCACAAAAAATATTAGAAGTTATCAGTTCTATAGAGCCAAAAAGATTGTTTGTGTAGATAGTATATATTTTTTTTTTTTTGAATCGGTATGTTCAGCATTATTAGTTCTCGATATTTTTTTTTCATTTTACGTTGGATATAGAGTCCAGTGTTGCCAGAATGGATTATATTCTTTCAATTTTTTCGTCGAATTTGTGATTCAGGTTTTGCCAAATCCAATGAGTTTATTAAAATCAATTTTGGATTGGTGAGTCTAATGCTGCCAAATTCAAAAATTTTTTTTTTTTTTTTTTCAATTTGTGAAAATTTTATGAAGTGGAAAAAATGTTTGTATTTGCAACACTGTTAACCTTTGTCCAATTTCGATAGTTCAGTTCATAAGTGGATCATTAGAAAGATTCAGGGTCGTGTAACACCAAATCAGAAAACCGGAATACAGAAAACCGGAATTCAGAAAAGTCTTGCTGTCACTTGATGTTCGTTGAGAGATACCAAAGACGGCTAGTGCTTCAACTCAACCCATTGGTTGATAGCAACAAGACTTAGTGACCGATTTTCATATCGGGAGTTTCCAACACAGAATTATTTCTCAAAGATTCAAGTATTGTTTTGCCGGATGATTTGGAATTCCCTCAAGCAAAGATAACATAATAACAAGTCCCCAAGACTTTCCTATCTTGACATAGACTAAGACTTCACTATTTTTCTGTATTAATTTGTTTCCTTTCATCTCCACCCATCCCCAGTATTTGACATCTGAAATTTGCTCTTTCCCCGACCTTTAGAATAATAAATGGTCTGGTTCGTCACTGAATAGAAACTGTCTCCTGACTAACGTCTCTCTTTCCTGCTATCAACGTTGGGGATGATCAATTTGAAAAAAATTGAATTAAGGGGGATCAAGGAATAATTTACTTAACTCGCCTTGTTGGGCAGTGATCACTAAAAAACCCTAGTTTTCAAAAAACAAGAGTGAACACTGCAGGGCAAAAACAAAGTGATCAATTTAGCATACGCTTATATTGAAAAAAAGAATACCTCCATTAAAAAGATTTGGGGGGTTGGGGATTTAAAAAAAAAATTTTCTTTAAATAAAAAGAATAAATGTTCAGATTTCCAGTCCTTCAAATCCATTGGTGAGGCTTTTATATGTGACAAATACATGGCCAGCCAGCCAGTCAGCCAAACCCACATAAAAACTAAAGAAACCCCTGTCAATTTAGACAATTCAATTGATGACGGTTTCGGTTGACAGTTTCTAACAACTCCACAACTCTTTCCTATCTTAACAACGACTAATATCTTTTTTTTGCTTTCCACTTTTATTCTTTATCCTTTCCTTGTTCGTTTTTCTTCTTTTCTCCCAGGACGTCACATCTTAAAATTGGTTATCCTCCCGACCTTTAGTATATCATAATAGATACACGAAAGCGTCAAGGTTACGACTCAGATGGCTCTGATAGGAGAAAATCGGATTAATAATACGGCTGTCTTCATATCGAAAAATCTATGAACTTTGCTTTGTACTAAGTTGATAGGTTTGAACTCAAATCGATTGAATAGAGGAATGCTTGTCATTTTTTTCTGGTAGAATTTCGCTGTTTTTGAAAGCTAGGTTATTGGCTTATTTTTGGCCATTCATTCCTTGAAGTTTAAGATGCTGCGATTGGGTTCCTGATTTCAAGTTAAATAATATTCAACTGAACAAATATATGTTAAATAAACATTAATATACGAAGAACTGGTGGCCAATCGCTTGACAGCATGGACGAGGCGAGCCAACGGCAAAATCCGACTGATACTGACGGTGAAGGCATGAATCCGACTCCTTCCCCCGACTTATGAGTACGATTGTGTATGTTGAAGTGAGTGACGCCACTACAGGTACTCATCACCTTTAAGTCTATTACACATGTCGTGAAAAAAAACCGAGATGAGGGGAAACTTGATATGTGAAGCTCGACCTCTGACAATCGTAGCCGTGGCTTTAGGGCATTCAATCACTTGTACATTAATATTAGATTTTTGACGTCATATTCATCAATTATACTGAATTTTTCTTCTTATTCTCATATTTACATAGACCATTTAAACATTGATAAATATCTTGTACCCGAATCTTGGCAAAATTTGTGTGTGGGCGTACTATATTCCAATAGACGCTGAAAAATACTTTTCGAAAAATTTAGCTAATTTGAGTAAAGAATTTAGGCAACACCCTGCCCCATCTGAGAAATACAATTGACTTATACGGCAAATTTAATAAATGAAAAACAAAAATAGACATAGATATGTCAGTAGTCAGTGAACAAAACTTTTTTTCCAACTTGATCCGAGCTTTCCTCGCATGGGCTCAGGTCCAGGGAATCAGCTGGTGCAGGAGCAAAAGTCCTGTAGGATTAACTGTATTTTTCGATTACCGAAATATTTATTTCCTTTTCAATGAACACGTGCAACTCAAATACCCTACAGATAACTAAAATGATTCTAAATAATTAAATTCAATTGAAAGATAACTGAATATGAAAACAATGTCTTGAAATCGAATGTACAAAGTTATGCAAATTTTTCTTTTTTTTGGCGCAGGGCAGCTTTAGAATAAACATATATATATATATATATATATATATATATATATATATATATATATATATATACATATATATATATATATATATATATACGAGTTTCTATCCTCAAATAAGGTATATTTTTTTTTGCTAAATACATTTTGTTTACAGACATATGGTTATACATAACTCAAATGCAACATTTTTGTTTACTGCCATCTTGATGGAATATTGCTCCCTTCCTTTCTACTAATTCCGGTCACTTTTCATCGAATGTTGCCTCCACTTGGTCTACTTGGGAACAGTACTTATTCAAAACGTTTTTTAGGAAGGATCTTCTAGTAAATGATTTTTTTTTTTCAAGTCACATTAAATCCCCTGGATCACTTTCATTGAATAAAACAAAGCCTTTGGAACTGGCACTTGTAGTCTATTTCGAGTGTTTATTTACTTATTTACTCATCAGGGTCTGTCCAAAATTCTCCCCAAGACGATTGAATAGGCTTTTTTACCCGCTCAATTTATCTGTGAGTCAGACATCATAACCATGCATATCAAAATGATTTTCAAAGCTTTGAATTTAGGAAAATGACGCTGACTTTTTCCCAAGATAACAACCAAATTACATAGGATACATAGGTTCTTGTACAATCACCGAACTCAAACAAGGTCAAGCTTGGTCATAACCTAGATTGGTGACTGTCAGTGAAAAACAGTTTCAGTATGCAACACCATCCTTGTTCTGTAGTTGTCTCAGCCCACGCTCTGTCACCGATTAAAAGAACATCTTGTCAACTTCGGACCAACCTGTGCACTACGTTGCCAATTTCCTGAAATTGAAATTCAGGACAAACAGGGAAGGAAGAACTCCGGATTAATGACTTTAAAAGGCTCTAAAATTGTTGCCATTTCCGTATTTTCTCTGGTGTTAATACTACTCATTCTCTGAAGTTGACATAGTGATCCCTGAGAAAAAATCACCAAAAATATGAAAAGCAAACGCAGGATTTGCTAATTAATAAAAGAAGATAAAGCATTCCATAACATAATAAATGTTAGAGAAAATTAGAAATGTAAGAAGAAATAAAGAAAAACAGAATTAGTGGAGTAAACTATTATATCTACCTGGAATAACAAGTCTCCATGAAATCCTCGAAAAAAGAAAGATCGAGCGAAGAACTATGAGATGGGAACATTTCCGGTAGAACGAGCTCAACCTTCAAGAACAATAAAATCACTAAAATGTCCTAAAAACACATTCTCCCGAGAGTCACCCATGGAGCTGAAACATGGAACTTCACTAAAAGGTAAACCCTAAAACTGAAAAATATGCACGTGCACGGGAGAGAATTGTGTTTAAAATTCCGACATCAAGATTCACTTCGTGTATGCACACTGATCACATGCGAATTTGTTGCCGACAAAATATGAAATGGTGTGCCGAACTAGTTGAGTACAAAAAGTATCAACTCTGGAACGCCCCTGATAGAGAGATATGGTGAATCTTGGAGAAAGTGTATGCTCAACGACGGACGCTAATGATGATGGTTGTCGGACATAGGACGATGCATTGAAATATAGGATTGTCCAATTGAATATAGGACTATTAAAAGCCTCTCCCCTGCACAAGCAACTCCATAGTGTGTTCCCCTTAGGACAGCCATATTCACACTCGGTGGCAGCGATTATCATCAATCATTCTTTGGGAATGTTGCTCTGTCAGGAATTTCCTGCATGAGTCTTAAGTCTATTTGATGTTGAGTTCGATCTCCCACAATATTTTTTCTGGGAACTGCACAGTTTACTGCGTTCAAGTTGCATTTTCCTTTTGTCAAAATTTAAAAAAGGCATTATCGACTCGAAATGTTGTTTATTTTCTCCTGTCTTTAATGTCAGAATAGATAAACAAAACCCATCAAATTTGATATATTTTTTCAAATATCAAATGTCGACTGTCACAAAATAGTCAGAAACGATCTCTTTCAATGAATGAGCCTGACGACAAACAACTTATTTGATCAACTACATGCACATAAGCACACACGCACACATACACATCCACACACATATACGTATACATATACAAAAGCACAAAATATTTCAGAGTCTGGATAAAATCACTGACGGTAAAAGCTGCTTTGGTACAATGCAGAAGACGGTCATGATTTCTAAACCCCACTCATTTGACGTCATAATCAACGTACAAATAAAAAGAAAGAAGAAAATGGGTGAAAAAAATGCAAAATTAGGATTAGCAACTTTTGACCGCCCTTAATATTATCTAAATCGAATTTTGTTTTCCATTAATTCTCTATACCCTACAAACCACCTCCCCTACATAGTGCTCTAAAACCTTCATTTTGCTATTCCTTTTTCACTATGTTTGCTTTTTTGCACACAGCACCCCCAAGACACACTATACGCAAAATGCATAGAATATATATATATATATATATATATATATATATATGTGTGTGTGTGTGTGTGTATGTGTGTGTGTGTGTGTGTGTGTGTGTGTATACATATATATATATCTGTGTGTGTACATGAAAGTTTGAAAGAAAGGGGGAGAGAATGTGCAAGTGATATGGAAGATAATGACCATGAATCTATCATCCACAATGGAATAACTTGGAGTAATGAAATTTGTCTGAATTGATCTGTTTTCGGGGGAATCATGCAATGTTTTTAACTTACCATCGTTTGCCATTTATTTACCGATACATTCATCGTGGAAATGTGGAAATAAGGAACTGTAATAAAGTTACAACTCTTTTCCGCATGAATAAAAATGATTTCAGATAAACTGAGACAGTCTTGGTCAGTCACTCAATAGAAATCGTGAATTCTGGCCACATAACGTGTTCAATTAAAAGATTTGGGAAGAAAATGTTGATCAATGAATAAGTCAGTTCTCTCACCTTATGGCTTGGCCATGATTACTAAAAGAGTTGAAATAAATGAATTGAATACAAAAAAAAGAAAAAAATGTTAAGCGTGTAGATCGCCAGACGCAAACCAAATGACAAGCTAATTACACATTCATTGAAATTTGAACCCTCAGTAAAAACATATTTGGAATAATTTTTTTTCTTAAATGTAGGCATATCAAAGAGTGGGTTTTTGAAATATCGTCCCACCAGCTCCACCAGCTCCACCGATGAAAGCAGCGTGCACGATACAGGCCTCTTTAGCCAGGCAGGGAGACTCGGTTGAAAACTGAAGGAACTTATATTGACAGTTCAGGTGGTAGCTTTTTTTATTGTTTTGATAGCCGGCAGGTAAAACAAATCAGATACACATATACAGCTCATTGGACTAACAACGCACAATGACATTACTTTCCTAGAAGTTTGATACATTGACGATCCCGTATTAATAAATATGTACACATATACGCAGCAGGAGAGTGCAAAGGTACATTTATCAATTTATTTTGACTTAGATATTTTATTATATCTACATGCAGCATTGATCTACCAACGGATTGATACTTAGTATATATTTATGTGCGATGCATTTGCTCTGATCTATATATATATATATATATATATATATATATATGAAATAGATAGATGTGCATGTACATACGAGTCTAATCATTCATCTACGTTTAATGAATGTAAATCCACAATATATTTTTATTTCATATACGTGGACTTCGCATAATGAGTGTGTACGTTATCTTATTCGTATATTCTGTTCAATACAAAACACACAACCACTCACTTGTTCAACACAATCGACCAATAGATGAATTAAAGTGAAAACTGTCATTAATGTACATGGACACAATATTAGAACGACCGCAGGCCCCAAGATAGGAGATGACGGTATGGCAGTCCATTCTGACGATGATTCGGGTTATAAGAATTCAATGGGACTGCGTTGAGGGTGAAAACGGATGAAGTCGTGAACTGCATCCATAAAAGCTCTTTGCAAAACAAAGGGTGAACGTCTTTTCCGCTTTTTGCCTTTTTTCGAAAAAGTGAAAATAAGCGTTGATCGAACTCTCGATAAACAAAGGAATTATAATACTCCGCAGTTGCGACAGAGTATACATTGTTTATTTGTTTGTTTTTTAATAAAAGGGAACAGAAGATGCATTACTTAAAATGGAAATAGGTTCTAAAACGTTTTTCCAAAAGAATATTTGAATGATGTATTGATAAATAAATGTTTTGAATGTCCATATACTCTGTGATGGGAAAAAAAGCCGAAAAATCTTCTCCGATATTGCCGTAAAAATGTCGCCCTAAAAGCGTTGACGTGTTCTGTTTTCAAATCTAACGTCAATGAAATATTGTTCAAACTTTCATGTAAAAGCCATATAACCAAGCAGCATTTCCAAAGTCAATCCATCTTGCTTTTTTTCCTTCACGTATTATTTGCACGAATTTAAACGGTATATATAAAATTTAAGACGTTTTTCCATCTTCCTTATTTTGTAATATTTTTAAAAAAGAAAGTGATTTATGTAATTTCACTTCTTGCATCAATATTTGCTTCCACCCTAGAACTCCTGGCGCTTTTTGATAACAAACAGTGCTTCACTTTGGGAATATGACGTCAAAAATATCAAATTCTTGATTTCGATATCTTGGCCATTCTTGTATTAAATATTTGGTTGTCCATAAATCGATGGCGTTTCTATAGTGATAGAATTGTGTGTGTGGATCATCAAAAATGATTCATGCTTCAACTTCTGTTTTCTTTTCGTGAATTCTCCACGGATTCGCTTACACGACCTTAGAAAATAGCACACATGAGTTTTGCATTGTTTTTAACATCGAGGGCGCGACTGTATGAAACTTTCAAATGGCTACCCCAATTCTAAATTGTATGACGAACTGAAATTCGACAGCAAATAAATAGGGATTTTCCAACAAAAGTCTGGTGTTATCAACATTTTCACAGTCCGACCTATATATGCTATATCACAACAATTAGATTCAGATGAAATTGTAGAAATAAACGATCTATTTCTTCGGTTAATTGCATCAAAATTTGTTTCTGAACGTACAAATAGATCTTAAAATCTAGATTCCAGAATGACCAAACTCAAATTATGAGCCCTAATTCAATAAAAATAAGAAACTGCAAAGTGATCACAGGGTAATTGTGGATATTCTACAAGATCGGTGCATCAGTGTATTCAATGATCAAAACCCTTGAAAAGATAGGTTTCCAAAATTTAACATCACTTTCTTAGCAAATATAATGATTTACAATGTAATGACAAACACTCAGCTAGTTGAGATGAAGAGATTCCTGCCAGAGTTTTGAAAAGGTGTAAAAACGTCTTTGGTTACTCTATCACACTCATTTGGGAACAGTCAATGCAAACTAGATACATCTCAGCATATATATATATATATATATATATATATATATATATATATATATATATATATATATATATATATATATATATGTGTGTGTATATATATATATATATATATATGTATATATATATGCATATACATGTATATATATATATATATATGTATATATATATATATATATATATATATATATATATATATATATATATATATACTAAGATCTTTGAGAGGGTGATCGGCAACAAACTGGAAAAATATCTCGGAGACAATGAACTGTTTCGAAGAAATCAACATGGGTTTAGAAAGGATATATCCTGCTTCGCAAAACACAAATAGATTCATACTGGATAAACCGACTAGACAATCTGGACACTGCAGTATAATATATATATATATATATATATATATATATATATATATATATATATATGTATATATATTGATCAAGTGAAGGCCTCTAATAAGTTATCAATATCACAAGCTATTATAAGAAAAAGTGAAAGCATATAAGTTTGAAAGAATGTTGCATGAGTTTATTTTGCAATTAGGCGCTAGATTTTTGTGATTCAAGGTTCCAACTCATTAGAAGCTCAGGTACCTAGTAGAGTCCCACAAGGGACTGTCTTCAAACCCATCCTGAAAAGTGCATCCAAGACAGACATTATAGTATCTGGTTCTACTGGCGATATCAATATTTGAAAAAATAGCAAGGTCAATGAATTAAATACCTACAAGACTGCAGTTTCAAGCTCAACAAAATTGTCAAAGAAAAGAACATGTCAATCCACAAACATAAACTCCTGCCTTACTCAACCACAAAAAGCAAACTTATACTTGAAATCCCATTCAGAAGACGGTATTTTGAATGTGGAATGTGACCAGACTATGGAATCAAAATCCATTTTGGGAGACCTCGGAAAATTCCTAACTCCAGAAGTCTCATAGACTCCTGTTATGATTATAAAGAGATGAAGCATGAAAAAAGTTGGCATAGGTACGCAATGTATCCTATAATCGCAGTTCAACAATTACGTTAACACTATACAAAGCAATGATTAGAAAAAAATTGGAATAGTGATCTCTCTTTTGCTCAACATAACAAAGCAGAGACACCCAACTCCTCTAACGTGTGGAGTCACTTCACCTGCAGAATCAGTTGCTGTGCTGATTATACAACTGGGGAAAGACTGAACTGAACCACACCTCCTTACAGAAGACAAGAGAACACTACATGATCATTATGATATTCGAGATACAGCAACAATTCGTACCCAACGATCTGAACATCTCGTTTTTCCACATTAAACGAAGAGCTACTCGCCGTATTATCCCAAATCTAGTCAAGGGCACGCGCAAAGACCCCATCCAAATATATTGTGCCGTTTCAGTGCTTGGACGAAAACTATAGAGCTGTATTACCCCAGGAACCACCTGACCAACGGAACAGATGACTTCAAAACAACTGTAAAAAAATTTGCGAGCAATTTCCAGTCAACCTACTGACATCATCATCATCATCATCATCATCATCATCATCATCATCATCATCATCATCATCATGTTTCCTCAGGAATCGCCACACCTCTTCATCGTGGGCGTCTCAGGGCCGATTCTTTCTAAATTTGTCCAGTTCATCTCACCATCAAGTAGTCTGTCGGCCTCAGTTGAGCATGTGATATCTGGGGATCCATGTTGTGAGTCGTGATGTCCATCGGTTGTCTGCCATTCCGACAACATGACCAGCTCATTGCCTTTTGAGTTTTCTAATGAATTCTGTGATGTCTTACACTCTTGTTTTTCCCAGATATATTGTTCTGTCTTGTGTAATCTCCATCAGAGGTTGACTATAATTCTTTCAGGTGTACAGTAAATGCTCCAAAGTTTGCATGTCAGTTTCTTGGTCAGGATCTATGTTCCAGCACCAAAGGTGACAATTAGGAAGATGCATTGGTTATGTATTATTCTTTTTAGAACTAATGGCGTCTTCTTGTTTTTGGAGCTTGAGCTTGCTCTTCTGAAGTCTTGTTATCTTAGAATGAATTGTTCGGTTGATTCTTTCGTCTTCCAAGGATTCCGTAGTAATTTGTTGTTGTCGTAAGTAGATGTAGTGGTCTACTTTCTCCAGTTCTGTATTTTCAATTATGACTGTGGGTTTTTTTTTTCGACATGACTGTTGCCCATGATCTTTGTTGTGTCAAAGTCCATGTGTAGTCCGATTTTCTTGCTTTCTTCATTTAGTTTATCCAGCATTAGTAAAAGGCCGTGCCCTTAATAACGACAGCATACTAAGGTCTGTAGAAAAAAATGACCTAATTTTTTTATTTATTTCTTTAAATCATGGTGAATCTCAATACTCAACTAATTGTGATTGTCTTCACCGTGTAACACTTACCTTCTAATAAGTGATGTCACATTTATAAGGTACTTCAAAAGGAGCAGTGGCAAGAAGATACTTTGATGAAATGGGTAAAAGATGGACAAATTCTGCAACTTCCAAAGTAAAGACGGAAAGAAGAAAGTGGGATTTGGGTTGCCAAATTAGCCATTTGTTTAGCTAGATGGGAGTGATGAAAGTGATTGTAAAATTTATATCAACTAATACTGGAATTTCTCTGGATTACTGTCAGTTGAGCAATCGTAGCCACCAAAGGTGTTGAAGGTCCTGACATTTTCCTATGTGCGTGTGTTTGTTTGAATGTTCCCGGTCATACAGCTTTTTATACAGATTTGGAAACTGGCATCTGTACGCCACTAGACTCTTTCTAGAAGTGTTGTTTTTTATCTTCGAAAAAAAAAAGCTTTTTTAACTGTTTTGTGACTTATAGAAACGGGCTTATAAATAACATCTAGATTTTGGAAAATGTAGATGTTTCTATATAAATTCCAGTGATGTCATAATTTGAATTTATTTTGACTGTATTTATTTGTAATACTTTTACAAAGCAACAAATTTGACGTAGAACTTCCACGGGTTACTTCTCGTTACTTTTAATATCGTAAAATTTCGATGATTCACTCGAACCGAAAAATCTTTTGAATCACATATAACTTTTTCTATCCTATAATTTTGAGTCATCCCTATAAACGGTAAGTTGTAAGTTAATCCAATATTTCTCTGCCTTGTATGAAGAAGTAGAGGAGCCATCTCTGGGGACAACAGTGATCCGATTTCTTGCTTCCACGGTCGATTCACTTGGACACTTAACACTTGAAATCGCTTTAAAATTTATTAACGTATTCGTGCCGAGCGTAACAAATTTGTTCCCAATCCTAATGCATAATGGGTTACTTAATTGAATTCCTTTTGATTTATTGCAGCAATGTTGTGTATTCAAGTATACATATACATATACATATGCACTTATACATATATATGTTTTATTTAGTCTTATATATATATATATATATATATATATATATATATATATATATATATATATATGTGTGTGTGTGTGTGTGTGTGCGTGTGTGGATATTTATGTAGACTTATATATATTCATATATATGCATGGATATATACATGTATATATGTATATATAGAGAGAGAGAAAGAGAGAGAGAGAGAGATTTACTTTATATATATAAGCATATATATATTTATATATATACTCTGTACATATAAATATATGTGTGTATGTGTACATATGCAAAGTAACATATATATATATATATATATATATATATATATATATATATATATATATATATATATATATATATATACATACATACATAGATACAAAGATATTGATAAATAGATGTATATTTATATGTATGCACACATACAAACACAAAAATATGTTCTTAGGTCTAATCAACATTTGCTGTTTTAAGATTCTTTTGAGGAACAATCAAGGCTTCTTGATCGATTCCATACCCATTGATCTGACATCATTATTTCTAATTCTAATCTTCAAAGTTATTAAATGTTTCAAAAAGAAGTATTTTTGTCGAGGACAAGGTGAGAGGAGATAGTGGAAGAAAGTGCCAAATAGTGGAACAAGGAAAACGATGATTAACACATGGAAAAGCTGAAGACAAAACAACTGAGTCAATTAAAATACCAAAGAAGTGAGAGCAAAGTTGAAAGGAAGAAACAAAGATTTAAAGAAAAAAACAAAGACCCTGGAGAAGAATTAAGCAGCAAAGAAGAGAAAAAATATAGAAATCAATTGAACGGAAGGAAAAGTAAACGACGTAAGCAGGGTCAAGTTTCGCTCCTACTTCTATTCTGATTGATCATGGTTACTTCAATATTGAAAATATACAACAATCGTTTTCCAATATAAATGAATTCATTAAAATGAAATGAGGACTTGCATATTTGAAACATACATTTTGTGGATATCTATTGTTATGTAAGACTTGTCAGTTTGGCTCAATCCGAAAATAAAGCCTGCCAACTGATCACATGGCTGTGATTTAAAATCAGTACAGGGATATATTAATCTTAAGTGTAGGTTTGGTTCAACGTGACTCGACATACAAACATTAAAGTGTTTATTCTCTTAAATTTTGTGAGGATTACTGTTGCTATAGTTACAGAGAAAACAAAGTCAACTCTGGCCTTCGAGTTTGACAATTTAATCAAGAACATTTTTTTAAATTTCACTACTAAAAAAAAAAAGAAATTAGAAAATATCCCAAGAGGTAAGGCTAGTTCAGTTTTAATAATTTTAAATCAATTTATGACAATCAGTTAGAAACTGTCACTAAAAGTGTCAGTCAGCTTCTTCAGTTTTCAAGTTAGTCCAGCTAGCAGTCTATGAATGTATATATCACAGGTACATGTCGTACCAACGAAATAGGCAGTTGAAAATTTGAACATCAACACTTTATTATAGCCAGTAAACATTTTTTGTTTCTTTGTTTTTTGTTTGCATGTTTTTGTTTTGTTTTCTGAAAGTCTCTCATCTTAAATCTCTTTTTAGCAAGCATCCAATCTACAATAAAAGTTTATGCTAAATCGATCCCTTAGTCTGTGCCCCCAGTTTTCTATTTCTGTTTTTTTTTTTTTTTCTCTCACTTATGTTGTGATCACTCTCCAACACAGGCGGGAGAAGAAGCTTATCCATTGATCACCCTTTTTTCCAAGTTTTTAATTGATCCCCCAAAACGATATTTTTTCCTTCTATAATTCCTATTCCTTCGTGTGCAACTGTGAGAAGAACGATTGATTATATTTTGGATAATTCTTGTTTTATTGATAATCTTTATGTATTTAATAAATCGAAATCAGTTTCATGCAAACAACAATCTAAATAATCTTATATCAATTACTGATATTTGAAAATGTAGTAATCCTCAGGTACAGCCCAGTGGTAGAACGTCCTGTCCCATGGGTTAAGCTTGGGTTATAGATTCAGAACAGATTGGAGGGGTGATTGGACGGTGGGAAAAACGGAAATAAGTGAGGAAGTATTCATGATGGGAAACTGGGTATATCTCATTTCTGTATAATCTAATGATAATCACTGGAGGTTGGCAAGACTTCGGTAAGCCAAGACCAACCTCCAAGAAAGAGAAAAAATCCCATTTATCCTGAAAAGAATGGTCTACAACCATAGCATTCTTCCGGTAGTCACCCGTGGAGATGGAAAATGGAAACTGACCGAGAGATTGGCCCTCGAAAGGAAAACCAAGCCACATGCACATGAGAGAATAATGCTAAAAATCATATGGAGAGATAAGGAGCATGCACAGGAGAGGAAACATTAGAAAACTCAAATGGTAATTTACTGTCATGTCGCAAAAATGTCAGACAACCGTTGGACATTACGTCTGACACCGTGAATTCCTGAAGATCATAATCGAAAACGTTGCCGAGAGAATAGAGAATGGCAAAAGGTCAAACGGTATTAACTTCATTATTCCTATGATAAATACGTCTGGCGAATCTTAAGTAAGGTTTTTGCCCAACGACGGATGCTAAAACGCAGCTGATGATGTTACTAAAGACACCTGTCCAATATTGATACCGTTATGTTGAAAAATTCAGTATCTCCTTCTAAAATATGTAAAGGAAAGTATTTCTGTACAAAATATGCAAATTATGTATAAAAAGATGTTTCTATGTAAGATATGTAAAAAAAGTACTTTATACAAAATATGTGAAATTAGATTTACATTTTTTACAAGATAAAGGAATAATTATTTTGTGCAGTAAACAGGAATCTTTTCAGTTTCTTCTCCTTCAACGTTGATTTTGTTGCAAAGACACGAACATTCATGCAACAACAGACTTTTTCTAATGCACAAAATGGAAACATACTCATGCATATATATATATATATATATATATATATATATACACACACACACACACACACATACACATATATATGAATATATATGTAATTTTTTTCACATAGTATACATAATTCTTAAGTCGTGAATTTTCACCAATATCATGTAAAACCAAATACTATATCAATGCTTCTGAAAACGGTACACCCAAAGAAGTAGCTAAGTGCGCCTCAAGGCAACTAATGTGTAAAAAATATCCATACATGGACTAGTGTGTAACAATTGAATATGCAATTCTCCCATCCAAAATTCACAAATTACTCATCCACAATACAAGATGTGAGCAAAACCGATATGCCTGACAACATAAAGTGCTCGTTTTCCCCATTTTTATAATTGACTATTTAAATTTCCACTACTTATTTTTTCGTATATTCTCTTTACTGTTGTCTATTAAATGGACGATTTGGGACTTAACATTTATTTCTTCATGATTTTATGGAAACTTCATTTTAAAATACATAAGGCACCTCTGTGTCTGCCTGTGGCTATGCCTTTGCATGTCTCAAAAAAGCGCCAATCTCTGGATATGGGAGCACAAAGAATTTACGTTTCAAAAAAGCCACTACTGACGCAAGAAATGGACGGAAACAAACGCATATAAAGAATTGAGTTGACAGCAACTGATCGAGCATTAAAACTAATGATGTATTCAATCCAATATATATCATTTAATACATTTTCAATGATAATTTAGTAATTATCATAATTATATTCTCGTTATATCTCGCATTGGTTGCGATTTCTTGGGATGGTATAGGAAGAGCTCCATGGCTAGGCTCTATCATACTTGGGACATATACACACATAGGAATTTGAAATGAAAGTTTACCACTCCAACAGTGTTTTGCATGTGAATACAAAGCACAGAATCAATGTTGCCAGGTAGTTACGCAAACATTTCAAGACTAAAAATTCTCGTCTTCAAGTAAAATATGTAAGTGTTTTGAAAGATTGCTATGGCAACTGACAAAGTCATGCATTTCTTTCAAATGTAGATTAGCACTTCCTGAAGATTCACGAATTGCTTCTTATGATAAATCGGAAATGATTTCACTAAAAATAATGATCGGCCATTTTATCTAGGTACAGAAATATAGTTAGGCAATGCTTAGATATGAAGCAGAAAAGAGATAAGTAAAATCTCACTGTCAAATGATACGATCCGCAGGCTTATTTAGGAAAAAAAATCTGCTGATATATTCAGCATTCAGGTTTTTCCCTGCAGGTTGTTGAATCAACAGTTATTACCCACAAAGCGCAGCTATTGACATTCATTCGTTTGATTGATGGAGATCAAATAGTAGATCTGCACGTAAGCTGCAAGGTACTGCATACTGCTTATAGAAGGGGAAGATATTTGTCATATCTTAAATAACTGCTTGGTAAAATGGATCTTATTTGCCCCTTCAATTGTGTGTTCTATTGGGGGTATCATGTAGTTTGTTGGCTTTTGGTATAGAGAGGTTATGGTGACAAAAATACGTGGGAATTATTTAAAGGGAGTTTTAGACCAAGCTATGAAAATAGTACATTATATGAAAACAATACCTGTAAAACCTCCTTCATTCGAGTATCTTTTTATTGATATAGATTTTTAACAGGCTTTTACTTTTACATACGAAGGTGAGATGTCTGTTGAGGGGTAAAGTACTCTGCTGTGAGCATGAACTCCGAAAAGAGCTGCATTTTTTTTTTTTTTTTTTTTTTTTTTTTGAGGGGGCAGAAAAAAATCGTGAATTTTGTATCTCAGGGTCAGAATATTAATTGATATATTTCAGTAGTTTGAACCATGCAAGGGGTTGAGAAAACAATCCCTCATCTACCAACATTTTCCATGAAAATACAGATTTGGAAAAGATATGCTTAAGACAGCAGTAAATAAAAGTCATACAAATGTTATTATTTCATTTACATAGGAAAATTTAACAGAACTAGAAGATACATTGAGTTATTACTTTCTATTCCTGAATACAGGAAAATACGAATTGATCTGTAACTATTTCATTGAAAATTATATTGATTTGATCTGAAGGAGAATTGGCTGCAATACATGTTGATCATGGTTTGAAAATCAAATATAATAGGTTGTCCACTGAAAAATCAGAGTAGAACTTTACTCAGTAGCTAGAAAATATTGACAGGTTTGAAGCAGTTTTCAATGCCATGTGAATCAGAACTTTTTGCACTTATCAACATTGAGGGTAAAAGGTAAGAAATTATTCAATGCATTGATGAAGATGTGAGATTTTATTGATTGTACAAACGCTCCGACATTGAAAACTTGATTAAAGAACATCAGGCTCATGTTTCGCACAAGCATACTTGATCGGACAAAATACCGTATCTCTTCAGGTATAACACAATTTTTTCATTATACTGGCACTGGATTTAGAGGTGGAAAATATCTATAAAATTGTAGCCTCTTATTTAACATTGGTACTTGATTTGGCTCAATAATTCGGTAGTCCCACTTGTTTCGACTCTTGATCCTCCAAATACGTGTACTATGATACTGCAGATGTGCAGTAAGTATCCAATTTTCTATTAGTGTACTATTACAATGGTATCTTATCGAATAAAATAGCATAAAGAAACATGAAAAAGAAACTAAGATAGCTAACTTTGAACATTTTGTGTTCTCAATTTAAAACCCTTGTTTTTTTAATTCAAAATCATTTTTAAATCATCGAATTGATTTTAGTTTTTGGATATTTGTCTTGCAGTGTTTAACAGGAACGAAATATTGTGATATCAAAGAATGTTCAGTTATTCATGAACCCCACTCGGACCACACCTATGCCTGAGTTCCAGATGAAAAAAGCTAAGATTAATTATTAAAAATCCATCCACTGCCTGCTGAAATGTTTTTATCCAATTCATCTTCATCATTACGGTAGGTTAGGAGTCAAAGATATTTCTCAGTGGTAGTAAAATAAAGTGTTGTCATCTGTCGTCAAATGGGCTTGATTCTAGAAACGTACATAAAATGTTCTGTGCACATTCAAGTATAGTACGACTCTCATCGATTTGGACTCTGAAAATGTTCGTGTTATACACCAAGAAATAGGTATACAGTGATTTTTCAATGTTTTTTTTTTTGACATGTTTGAACTTTTAAAACATTACTTTCTTTACTTTCAATATCATGTGCGCCAGTGATTTGTTTACTTATTCCCTAAGGCGCCTGAAAATTAAAAGTTTGAGAACCACCACACTATATTATAGTTTCAATGGCTTAAAATGAACAACATTGTACAATCTAAAATTTAATCGAAAAAAAAAAAAACATCAAGTTCCCTTGATAGGTCAGGGGTTCAATTACGATAATAAAAGATATATAAGCTCTTCGCCTAGTACTTTTTTTCTTGTGGATAAAAAACGAAACTTAACGCAATCTATTAGATTACAAGGGAAAACCCTTGCTCACTTATCGAGTTAAGAACGTTTTGAGAAATAGGTACTGTACCTATCCTATGACCCTTTTCAAAGTATTTCATATCAAGGCGTGGGTTGACCTCGTTCCAAAAGATCCTTGCTTGGGCATTTTGCCACCCGCTTCTCTGATCCACCCGTGACATAAATTGTTCCAAACTGCATTGAAAAGGGTCGAGTGTATCAAGGTTTGTTGAAAGAAAACTGAAACTTACATATATAGATAAGGAAAGTGTGCTTAGTCGATCAATATAAACCGGCGTAAGTCTGATGCATTTTGGCAGCATGCAATGTAAGGGTGGATAATCAAAGTATTGAAAATATTGTGAGAACGAAGGGAAGTGAATGGTTAGGTTATTTTTCCCGCTTCTTTATTCAATAAAAAGTCTGAATCATTAAAAGACAAATTTGAACACTGCTGGACATAATCAAAGTGATAAATTTAGATTGTAGATCGAACGACCTGATAATGAGGGGGTTATAAAAAAGACCTAAATTTTTCAGTCTTGTAGCTCCTGTGCACACAGAAGATCGATCAATTGATAGATAGATAGATAGATAGATAGATAGATAGATAGATAGATAGCCAAACTCAATTCAAAAGTGAAGAAACTTGTTGACTATTTGGGCTCTCGACTTCTAACAAATAAGAAAAATGTCAGATCATGTTGCAAACGATAGAGATGAATACCTTGAAAAGAACATACAAGTGTTTTGATTCACCTCTGGGTGGTTATTACTGGCTTCGTTCACATTTATAGACATTTCCCTTAACCTTATTCCCCCCCCCCAAGCTGTTGTCGGTCGGAAAGTTACATGAAACCAACAGAACTACCTGGTATATATTTAAAAACAATATACCAGTATGAAACATGTTATTATATGTTTTTGTGACGTGGTAAAAATGCTGGATATAAAGTACAATATGTATATCCTTATATTTCATATATGCCGCCATTTTGGAAGCACGTGTAAACGAGTCTTATATGGATTAAACCCGATGATATCTACATCATTTCCGTCAATAGTATTCCTGTACTCCTACAAGAAACTTGAATTAATCTCGGCTTTACTGGAAGGAAAAAGTTTTCGGGGCAAAGCATTCTAAGTCCTCCCTATCTGCTCAGGGTTTCGGGGCTTATCAGGCTGGTATATTTAGCTCCATATTTAACCCGGTCTGTTTTCATTTCAACTTATTGCAGTAAGTCAGACAGCCATGTTCTAATGACGTTATAAGAATGCTATTCATAACAACACTAGTTTCAATGTGAATCTCTATAATCCCT
Organism: Thysanoteuthis rhombus; assembly: GCA_963457665.1. Classification (NCBI taxonomy): domain Eukaryota; kingdom Metazoa; phylum Mollusca; class Cephalopoda; order Oegopsida; family Thysanoteuthidae; genus Thysanoteuthis; species Thysanoteuthis major. Next base: position 78,346,413 of record OY735200.1, read on the forward strand.
GTGTATAAAATATATTGTGTATCCATATATTTCATAAAGCAGACATTTTTGACGACACGGGTAACCTAGTATGTTCAATGACGAAGAGTTAATTGTAACGATTTTGTTCGTTCTTGAATGATGAATTATCTGAGAAATATTTCTTTGTCAAAAATAAAGTGATTTGAATGAAGTGGTGTTTGTAGAGGAATGTGTGCTTATACTTTTAGAATCGTTTGTTCCTAAGCTTTAGTCTCATATAACAACAGGAAAAATACTAAGAAAAAAATACTCACCAAGCCATTATTTCTATCAAAATACAAATATTTAATCATAATGAAAAGAAAGCATTTGAGAAATAAAAAGAAGCATGCTTGTTACAGATTGTTGGTATTACAATATGATTTATAGTGAACACCTCAATGAATATGTGTAATAAATGTATGCAAGGAAAGACGATAGAAATGTGCACAACGGTTATATTCGAAGCATATTCAAAGTATATTATAATCAAATGTGCATTTGGAGATTGATTGGGCTTCTATTTATACACAACAATCGGACAAAGTTGTAGACAAGAACACCAAAGGCTCAGAACCAGAAATGGTTAGCTATCTGTGTTATCTTTCTATTTTAAATATTTCTGTGTGAGCTTATTTTGAGAGCTACCTCGTTATAACTCCGTGGAAAGATATGTCCACGCACATACTAAATTTGTTGTAAATTTCGTACCTCTGAACCTGATGGATAATATATAAGATTTTATTTTTGTTCAATTTGGACGCAGTAAAAAGTTGTTCATAAAAAAATATCACTTTTAAAAGTGAGAAAATTACTGGCAAAACAGATGGAATGAAAAATCAAAACAGCTGGGACAAAAATCACTTGGACAATTTTACATTTTGGGGATAAACTTACAATGCATGGATAAAGTTAGTGGGAGTGAAAAAGCGGTCATTTGATTACTAAAAGACAGCGTGCCAAGTTTTGGAAGTGGAGTGGGAACGAGGTTTAATTTGGAATTTCATTACGGATAACTTGTCAGTTAGTGAATGAAGATTTCATCTCACATTAAGATATCTTGGATAATTACTGTTTAGGAGAGCAAGAGACAGTTAGATGAAGAAAAAAAAATTTAAATCTCCTAGAAAAAAGTAAAAATGTATATTAGTAAGCGAGAATTTTTTTTAGATACGTATAAACTCCAGTTTCAACAGGTGGACTCACACCTGCATGCCCAGGCGCACATACGTACGCATACATATAAATGAACATACCTAAACAGACACTAAAAAAATATCTAATTTTTATCAAGTACATTGGTTTCCCAAAGTATCCGAACGATGTACAAAATAAAACCTAATTTTTTGACAGAATATTGGCGATGCATTACATGTTTTGAAACAAAGTTTCGCAAGCTCTGTAATAGCTTTACGATGAAAGCGTATCATATATTTTCCTACATAATTTTAGATAAATATTTCGCCTGATGTATAAATGGAGATAAGTAAATTTCAAATTTCAAAGTATCACAATCCTTCATCCAAAAACAAAATTTAAATGTAGACATAATCAATTAATAATCAACATTTATCACGTAGGACAGAAAAAAAGTTTTCAAAAGTTGCATTGTATTATTAGCCCGTATACACGAATGACATGTGTCCGATCATGCAGGTATCTTTAAGTGTGTCTACACGAGCATACATGCATACGTGAGGTGCTGCTCAGAAGTTACGGAATGAGATCCCATCCCCCAAAAAAGAAACGAATGGAGAGAAAGAAATTAGTTCTTTTATTCTGAGTTGAGGTAATATCACAAAATATGTGACACCTCCGGCGAGACGTGTAAAACCCAGTTAGATTAGTCAACGGATGAACGGGTTAATCAATCCGTTGACATTTCTTGAACGTTTTCTGGTACCTCATATACGCACATACACACGCGTGGGTACACGCACATACACACACAAACATACCACAATACGAATCAGAAATGCATTATAATATGATATAATATCCGATGTGTGACGGGTTTATTCTATGAGGCGCTAAATACATCCAGCATTAAACATTAAGTTGATATTGAGTAAGGCTTAAAATATGGTGGAGTAAAGATCGGCTACACGGACACGTTAATGTTTTTTTGCCTTGTTCACGCTACTACGGGCAACTGATAATTTGGTTGAAGAAACCTGAACAGGGCAGAAACATAAACATGTCAGTGTAGTGAATCCTTTCTCCATTTTATATATATATATATATATATATATATATATATATATATATATATATATATATATATATATATATATATATATTAGCTGTCATAATTACCACTACAGCAATCATTAGAAAATATAAATAATTGGTTAACAGAACATAATTAAAATGCGGAAACAAAGAATTAGCTGCAGGCTTGATTGAAATTTCCCGAGGGAATAAATTCTGAGGTTGATTTTCGATTTAATTGTTTGTATTTAGCATTAATGGCCCGAGACTTAAACGCAATTATTCATATCGATTTTTAAATACCATTCACGTGATAGCCCTATCAACTCTCGTATATATATTTATATGCATTTACGTATATGTGTATGCATTTGCATATATATATATGAGTATATGTGTGTGTGTGCATTTGCATACATATATGCACATTTCTATATGCAAGATATCCATTCGCAAATGAATGTATATATATATATATATATATATATATGTATATATATATATATATATATATATATATATATATATATATATATATATATGTATTCATAATTGTCAATTGCTTTATATTATTCCGAAAATCTATTTGATTTCTCATTAATACACGATGAATGTATCATTTGGTATGGACAACATAAATAGAATTTGGTCTAGACAACTTGAATGGGAACAATTAATGAAAATATTCATGTAGTCTAGGCCGAATGATTCACTGTGTAACAATAGCATGTCATTTAAGATAGAGTTTGGATTTTATATCCATTTGTGTGTGTGTGTGTGTGTGTGTGTGTGTGTGTGTGTGTGTGTGTGTGTGTGTGTGCATTTGTGCATATTACAGGGACATGGTAAAAAATATGTGGATCTCAATAATGACAGATAAAATCAGAAGTATAACCTAAGTTGCAAGGGGACCAAAGATAACCAAAAAGGATCCGGGAAGTTCCTCTGAGAAGATTGGTATTCCTCTCCATAAGTGTTCAACTCCGGTTAAAAGCAAAAGTATCTGTACCCTTTGTTATTTATCCTATCTTGTTCCATAGCAACTTGTATTGAAAATTTTTTTAAATCATGTCATATAAAAAATACAATAAATTGGGAAAGTGAATTTCCTTTTTTTCTAAACTTGATCTAAAAAAAACTCTAAAGAATAACAATTTGAAAAGTGGTGCGTGCACAAATCTTCAACCCCGAGATTACTTTCGTTATTTTTTCTGATTAATCATTCCAAATTTGATCTGATATTTATTTACTCAATTTTTTTTTCTTCAATTCACTTCACCGATTTGGATTATTTTGATATAAACATAGCAACATTACTGCATGTGTATACCCATATTAAAATCAAGTTATCTATTTCAATCCCTCTCTCTCTCTCTCTCTCTCTCTCTCTCTATATATATATATATATATATATATATATATATATATATATATTGTCAGGGCTGGGATTAGTCAGAGTTCATGCAACAAAACTAACAGCTGGATACAATTGATCAAACCGGATGTATACTGTATATTAGAAACCGTCAACCACAATTCTCAACCTTTGTTCCTCCTGTTTTCAAGCTGTATATGTGTATCAGTCTTGTAAGTCTATGGAGCACGAGCGCTGATAATTTACACATTTCAGTTTATTAAGTATGGGTCCCCCGAGATCACATGGACAACCGATGCCGGCAAAATATTACATGGAGAGATGAGCAACACACATTCAGAAAGTACTGGTTCTGCGACGCCCGTGATAGAGAAGTGTGGCGAATCCTGGGGAAGGTCTATGTCCAAAGACAGACGTTGAGAGACTGATGATGATGATGATGATGATGATGATGATGATGATGATGATGATGTTTAGTTTAGTGTTTAAATTCTCCCCACAACCTTTCAAACTGAGTTTGCATTGTAAGTTCGTGCTGAATTGATCCCTTAATCTTTCGCCCGCTTACTTTTAGAAAATTCAGACAATCTTCGTGATTATTTTTCAACGGAGGACGAGAGGAACAACTTATCGACTGATGACCCTTATCACAGATCTTTTAATTGATTACCCCTAACAAGCACACAGCATAAACACATTGGTTGCATGACAGTTTCTATTGATATTTCTTATATATCAAGAAAAACGTGATTAATTATTGGAAAAATATTGAAAGAAGATGATGTGAAATTGATTCGAAAGATATACAAAAACAGAACATCATTTCATGCGTGTTTCCCTTTGAAGTCATCATATTTGATGTAAAGTATCTACTTTTTTAACAATTTCAAATTATATATTTCAGATTATATTCTTATATGTGGTTCATGATGATTTGCTTTTTACTCTCGTAAGTACTTTTGATGCTCCATGAAGTTTTATGCTTCTAATTTACCTCAACTACGATCCTTTTTATTACAGGGCTAGCGTAGGTATAAGTATCCAATATACTGGAGTCATATAACCAGTTTGTATGACGGGTAAATGGCTAATTTTTCCTAATGTTGAAACTCATTTCAGAAGTGTATGGCCGAAACATGGTAAATATATATATATATATATATATATATATATATATATATATATATATATATATACATATATATATATATATATATATATATATATATATATATATATACATATATATATATATATATATATATATATATATATATATATATATATATATATATATATATATATATATATATAGAAAGAGAGAGTGAGATGAACGTTACAGTTCATTAATAAGAAGCAATGGACTAAAAAAACGACGGCTGCAGTTTTGATACTTTCATAAGTAGTTCCAATTCAGCTGAGATATCGGACAATATCAATTCTAAAAATATAGGACAGAACCAAGACGAGGGCCTACTCTACTGATTATAGAAAACAGCAACGCACAAAATTGCGAAAAATGTATCATATGAGAAATTTGAAAAAGGACTTCAAAATTAAAATCAAGTTTGAATAATAAAACTCATGAACCACATAGAAAAGACATTTCTGTAATTTCATATATAAACACAAGTTTTAGCTACCTTAACCAAATCACTGAATTGAATTAAAATCAACAATCCTCAATTATAAATAATTGCTCAAATGAAACAATATTCAACAATGTTAAAAATAAGTATACTTATGCCCTAAAGGAGAGCGCTCTTATTTAAACTAGCCTTAAATATGGGAAAATTGAAATCATACATTGTAGATCATAGCAACAACAAAAAAGTAGAAGTAGGAAAATCATCTGGTTTTCACCGCCATTTTACCTACAAATAAAAACTTGGGAAAAATATGCAACGAATCAGAAGGAAAACACCCTAGCAATCCACGGGGTAAAATATTAAACACGAACAAACTGAAGGTTACTTAGAGTTTTATATGGATGATTTTGATAAAACCATAGCAAAACATAACAATAAGTGATTAAAAATAAAACTAAGAAAGTATTGATAAACCAGATAGCAATAGTACAAACAAAAACAAAAGTCCTCTACAAAACAAACGTCTCGAATCGAATCGTGTACACTAAGTTAAAATATCAACTCAAGAGAAACTTTAAAAAGATAAGTATTAAATAGGAATATCGAAAACACCCTTTAAGTTAAGAATGGCCAACCATATATATTCATTAACAAAGGAAACATAAAATCAGTAAATCACTGTCGACATATTATTGGAGACTAAGTGATAGCAAGCTCAAGCCAACGATGAAATGGAAAATAATAAAAACATACATGTGTATGCAAGAACATTGAAACCTTATGTTACGTGCACCTGAATGAGAAATTCTAAATCCTCACTTTTGCCAGTAAAACAAAAAAAAATTAATTATTAGAGACAAAAAATGACGTAACGTTAAAATGCCGGCATCGCTCAACATTTTGATTACCAAACATAAATCATTAACCAAAACAGGAATATACCTCAAATTAACTTACATAGGTATCTTATTCACATAGCCAGTTTTAAAAAAGCAACCCAATCACCATAATTATCTTAGATATTCGGAAACATACTGAACACAGAATAATCAAAATAGCAACTTAGGTCTTATTGGGAACATTGGGAAACAGATTTAAGTGAGAATTGAATACTACCAGAGAGGAAACATACCACTAAGAACTGATTGATCAACTACATACTGATAATGGAAATGTCTAAACCATACCTTTTTAAATTAATAAATACCAACAACCACACTATCCCTATTAAATGAAACAGAAACGAAAGAGCATGCAAGATCCAACCACTATACAAAAAAATGTATAAATAGAATAAAAGAAGATCCTATCATCTAGAGAAATGTACATCCCCCTCCCAAAGAAAACAACGCCTTAAATAAGAATGCAAAATAATCCGAATCTCATCCACCTGAAGGAACCCAAACAAGTCAGAAACACAAATGTCTTTGGATCAAATCTTCACTCCATTATATATATATATATATATATATATATATATATATATATATATATGCAATGCCTTTCCGTAGGAATAGAGCACTCTAGTGGGTGAGGAGTTCCTGCGTAAATGAATATCTCGCTTAAATTCAGCCTTATTGACCATCCAGTTCCGTAGTCCAGAGGTAGAATATCGGCCTCTGGGTCTCAATTCTGCCTCGCAGTAATGGATGGGATAAAGTCTATAGCCACACTGAAGAGATGCAATAGATAGGAACAGCTGTCTGTGGAGGACGCAATAATATATATATATATATATATATATATATATATATATATATATATAACTGATATGACAAAGCAGCATAAACAATTTACACTTGTATTTTCGACCATTCAAACTCACGTACATTCTATTGCATTTAAGTATAACAGATATATCAATTACGGAACGTTCAGATTAATTATCCTCTCTAAAGATATTTTTCCAAGTTAAAAACTACGACCACTTATCTTTTTGCACGCAGCTCTATCAATCCTCCCAACAGGCCAGTTGCAACATTGGAAAAAATTCTCAAGTAGTTTTTTTTTCCTGTTGGAAACTAAATTTCACAAAAACACATGAAACATACATTACTTAACTTGAGAATAAAAGTCAAATACACCATTCACATGTTCACTCTCACATGCATAGCTCAAAAGCTAACCAACGTTGCTGGATGCAGTTTTTGTTCTATACTAAAGGCAAAGATCATTGCAACGTAATATATAAGTCAGGTAGAACATCTCATTCGTATGCTGTTCAAAAAAGTTCGGTCCCTTTATAGGCAGATCCTTCTCTCATACACGAATATATATATTCGGTCAAGATATAGAAGTACAGAATAATGTAATTAAGTATGAACTGAAAAATGAACTTTTACGACCTGTACCAGGGCAAAAGATTATATAAAATAGTGATATGTTTTTGTTTTAGTTTACATTTTTGATAACGATGTCTGGATTCAATGTATACCAGAATTGCCCTAACATTATAGATACAACGCTTCCGATTACACCTCTGGCTATTATCAAGATCAAAGGACAAAAATCTATTGATTTTAGTCGTATTTTTTTGTTTCTTTAGTTGAACTGGCATTGTAGTGTCTGTGCATTATGACAATCTATCGATATATGGATATCCATCTTACGTGTATTGTCTACGAAGCATTACATTTTCAAACACTAAATATATTTCTAAAAAAATTCTTCAAAACTTTTTTGGTGTCATTTCAGTCACTTATTTCCCATTATCTATGATACATGTAATTATTTTCAGTTTTTTTTTTATTATTTTTAACACGAACTTTGATATCATAGTATTATTTGGGCATGGGGGTCATTGTTTGGACCACCAATGTTCCTTATGTAACGGTTTTGAGGATTTCAAATAACCCAGAATAATAGTTAACGTGGCACTCCAGCAGTCTTGATCAAACACCATCTTCACTTCATGATTTTCTATGACATACTAAATTTAGTTTGTCGTGTTATGTAGGGTATTATCATATATATATATATATATATATATATATATATATATATATATATATATATATATATATATATATAAAGAGAGAGAGAGAGCAATATATATGACATTCGTGAGTGATATGAAGACAGTTGATATAAAGTAGTCAAAATTGAAATTAAGTTTTTAATAGGATTTTGAAGAAAAATGAGCGACTGTAATGTTATTATGTATTTGCCTTATGGCAATAAGTGCTGGAAAGTTTCTTTTGAGGGAAAAAAACAAATGAGAGCAAACAAGATGTGGTTCTATGGACGAATGTTACGAAAAACTTGAACAGAGAATTTTCAGGAATGAAAAAGCTCTGAGGAGTATAAACACAACAGGGGGACTGATGTTGATTATAAGAGGATTACTGTGGGAGATTTCGGGACATGTAATCAGGATGGAAGGTTTGAAGAACGTAACATTCACGAAGAACCATGATCAACCTAAAAGACATGGGAAATAGAGAAGAAGAAAAAGAAGGAGAAAAAGAAGAAAACGAAAAAAAGAAGAAGAAGAAGACAAAAAAGAAGAAAACGAAAAACAAGAAGAAGAAGAAAAAAGAAGAAGAAAACGAAAAACAACAAGAAGAAGAAGAAGAAGAAGAAGAAAAAGAAGAAGAAGAAGAAGAAGAAGAAGAAGAAGAAGAAAACGAAAAAGAAGAAGAAAGGTTCAATTATCAGTCAATGTGTGCCGTGTTAAATCCTTGTGCGTATTGTACCTGCAAAAGTATGTTCCTACTTTTGTGCAAAATAAGGCACATACCCGTTTGCGCAATCAAACCTAACAATCAACATTGTGTTATACGTCTCCTTGGTTTTAGATATTAATCTACAGAATACAAATGTTGCTGTTATTAAAGATGTTTTGAACTCATATCCGGATGGAAACCTGGAAATAAAGTTGGCAACACTGCCTCCGCTGGATTTCCACACAATAAAATGACTTGCGCATCTATGGCTCGAGTTTCAAACTTTGTTTTTTTCAGCAATGCCAATCCAATTTCCTTTTTATTTTCCTTTATACAAAGAATCTTTTGGCCAATTTCTTCCATCTTTGATGAATATGATATTTCTTTTCTTTTTGTTTTTGTTTTTGTTTTTTTTTGTATCGTTTGTGGAGAACAAACAGATGAGATCTGCCTGCACGCCTTCTGCGCGCTCGTCAGGAGACAAAGAGGAGCCTTTGGCAAGTTGTTTACAAACCACTTTTTTGACTCCGAAAACGTTTGCTCCCCTGTGCAGAGATGCCTTTGCATGATTAGTTGAGGGTATCTACGATTGTCTTGAGGATTTTGTTTGACGTTTTGACGCCGGAAATATGCTTTGTAGTTGATTGTTTGTTCCTTCGTGTCATTGCACGTAATATCACGATTGGGTCATTGATTCAATGTCGCAAACATCGGTAACACCTCCCTAACTGCTGAGGTCGAGTCTTTTATTTTTATTTTGTTCAGTTTTAGTTCCCCCAAGCAAAGCCTTTTGGCCACTTTCCTTATCAAAGGGTTAGTAAGAAGGGAATTATTTATGCTTTAGAATTAAGACCAGTAAAAAAACAAACATGAGATTATCTGATGTTGAAATTGTACAGTTGGAAAAAATAAAACATGAAATCTTCAAATAAAAACTAAAAATGACTTGAAGGGTAATAAGGGGATTGAAATAGCTTATGGAAGTTCAAAATGCAGCAGGAAATAGCAATAAGCGAATTTGAAAGAAGAGTAGCATTGGGAAGGCCACTCATGAATTTTAAGATTTGTAAAGGCATCCAGAAGGGAGTTCATGTGTAAAGTTCATAAAGCTTTACAGCTTTGAACATTGAACATTAAAAAAACTTTTCAAATTTTTTTTTGTATGTCATTTCAATCACCAATTCCCTAGAATCTGAGAATGCAATTTATGTAGTTTTCTTCAGTATTTTTTTTTTTTTTGCCTTTTCCCCTAAACTTTGTTACCATGGTACAGAGTATAAATCGTATAAATATATCTGTTTCGGGGATTATGAAAATAGTTATATCATATATACATAATCATAAATTTAATTGATATGACCTCCCGTCATTACACGATTAATACGTCTGTCACCCTAGATAACGTACAAAGAATGAACTATAAGAGAAAATGGAGCTGCATTTCCATCAGTTTTTTAGCTAAATGGTGAGAGCATCGTTACATTAAAGCAGTAAGCATCTTGGTTGCAGGTTTGATCCCTGTAGCAGCCCATTTTTTCATAATGTTCATTCTGTTTACGTTATCAAGGGTGAATGATAGATTAAACGCGTAATGGCAGAAGATAATTTCAAATAAAGTTTTATATGATATAACGCAATTCATAATGATTCTGTTAGATCATACATCTACGTTTCCTTATATATATGTGTTGGAAAAATAGATATAAATTTCACAAGATGATAGGAGGTGAGTTGAAAATTTGGAAAAGTAAAGACTTGAGGATCATTTATAGTCTGTTTTGTTTTTTGTTTTGTTTTTTTTGTTTTTTGTTTTTTTTTTTTTGTTTTTTGTTTTTTTTTCTTTCGACAACGAGAAGTTCAAACCACGGACAAAACATTAACAATGAATAAGAATTTGAGATATAAGAATCAACTTGTCTTATACAAATCATCAGTTTTTCTCTCACACACACACATGCACACACAAACATACAGACAGACACGCGCATATACTTATATATAGAATTAGAGTTCTTTGGTGTAAGTATTTGAATTGACATTCTGCTTTTGGTATCTTTGTTTGGAAGTATAAAAACAACATTACTAGGAAGAAAAATATAATCTTTTACAATAAACACTACAAGGCTTGCATTTAGTCAAGCTTTGTGGTCCTGAATGAACAAAAATTTGTTCATCCAAAAATGCCACTCATAAAAATTTTTGCAAGCATAGAATCTGTTTTTATTGCCCAAAATTGCTGAGGCCGATAAAGGTTTTGAGCAGGGTTATCGATATCAACAGCTTTCCCAAATAGCAAAGCTATTGTCTTCTTGATCGATTTTGACATAAATTTTCGAGGGATGGAAGAATTTTTTTTCCTTCAACAATTGGATTTTCTTTTCGGGAAAACAGTAGCAATAGGTAATTTCTATTTAGTTAGGAAACCAGGTACAATAGTGTTTAGATTTAGCTTGATTAAAGAGGAGACTCCAATTATGGGATACAGCATGACGACAGAATTCACATTAGTAATAACAGTCTGTGAGATTAGCTCACATATTACTGATCCATGTTGATACTTATTTAAAAAATGACAACCAAAAAGTGTCAACACATGTCGTCAATGGTTTATATAGTTTTTAAGTGATTCTGGTTTGTCGGCTGGCTATCTGTGTATGTTTCACGTCTACTAACCGTATAAATGAGACTATTGGGCTAAAGATCTAAACATTCACTCCTTATTATGTCCACAGAAACTATTTTCTTAATCTCTCAGAATAATCGTCCGGAGGTTCAATTTACTAATGTAAGTTTATCTTAAATTTTTCCCTTAATGTCTATGCAGCTGAGTTTACGCTTGTTTTCTGGAAATTTGGACTTTTTCAGTGAATAATTCCTCCCCAAGAAGGGTAATAAAAGTAACTCATTCATAGTTCAGTCCTTTACAAATCTTTTAATTGATCACGACGAACGAGATGCGCAGCCAAAAGACGTTCGTCTCGTGGCAGTTTCTATTAGTCGACTAATCAGAACTGACTGTTATTCCAATTCAATTTCCCAGCAGCATCGCCCCCCCCCCTCATTCAGGGTTCTGCGCAGAATTCCCCAACTAGCGTTTTATCTAATCGGATGTTTGATTGGTTTTTCCAGAGAGCGGTGCAGCTTTTTCCAGTGCATCACATCCCTGGGTTTGGAATGTCAAGGCTATAAAGATTGATGATAGGCTAAAGGAGATACAAGCAAGTCTTGTGCAAAACAAGCTATTCGGCGCATTGTTTTGTTCCGTTTTCCGATACAACACAAACACGTTTGACAAGTATTCAAAGCAACTGATACGTGGATCCAAAAGGCTAGCTTGTCAAATGAAACCGAAAAGTCTTGGCACATCCAATACAAACACCAAAAGCGACCTGTTTAGTAATTCTCGGAAAAATTTCAATAGATAAATAAAGACCTCTCTGTTATAACACTGTTCGTTAAAGCAAGATTTGCGTTATTACGCTTGTTGGTGAAGGGCACGTTTAATATTTATCAGTGCCCAAAATAGCTAGATCTATCTCAAAAAAGCTGGATAAAGCTACATAATGGTTAAATCGATTACAGCTTGTTTTTAATGCGGTTGGTCTTTTTTTACCCTCCATGATTACAGGAGAGACCTCTGTAACCCCCAGCCATTATTACAGCTCAAGAGATTGCTATTAACGAAAACAAGCTACTTTATGCTGAAACCTAACTTTTTTTTTTCAATGTGTCGATTCGTTGATAAATTCAATTTGCTTGACCCTTCCTTTATCAACGAACAAAAACATGAAATGTTGGGCCCCATTCATCCTAAGATACAGATATAAAATTGAAATACCGTAACCACCAAACATGGCTAAGTGTTTGATTTTTTTGTGTGTGTGTGAGAACGATTGCTATAATATTGCGTGTTGTTGTGCTCCAGTGTTCCTGGGCATACTGTTTGTGTACAGCCTTTTGCTGCCGCATTTATAGGAGATAAGATAGTCACAGGAGTGTGGTTTACCCATGTGCTCACTCACCCATTCTTTTCTCTGTCAATCATCGTGTCGTGCCAATTATGAGTCAATTTTTTATACAAAAAAAACTGTTGGTATGATAAAAGTACTGGAAGGAGTGGATTCATATTTTTTCGTAAGGATATTCATGTGAAATTTTAAAAAAAAAAGAAAAGAAAAGGAGAATAAGAATTAACCCCGGCTAAAATTTGACCTTAGATTGTCGATTCCGTTCCTTGGTGCTGGTAACCGTCACACCCCTTAACGGCCTCTATACAATGTGTTCCACTACGTCTAATAAAAAACAAAGTTCGTCTTTTTCACATTATTTCGGCCGGTTTATCTTGTTTGGTCGTGGCCGACGGCTATTGAACATTGATCGATTTTCACTTAATCATCGAAGATACGCCACATTGCGTCTGGTCACTACAGAATAAAGCAAGTCTGGTCGGTCACTCGTTAGAAACCGTCACGTGAACAACGTATTTTGGCAGCATGTTGTGTTAGTGGTGATCAATTAAAAGAAATTGGAAATAGGGTAAACTTTTAAAAAAACATTTCTCATGCTTTTTCATCGGTTAGTGATCCCTGAAAAATAAGAATTTAAAAAAAACAAATAAAAAACACAAATGCACCCGGACATAAACTATGGGACCTGTTAAGCTGAAATCCCCATTGCAAATTGACCACGATAAAAATCTATTTCGGGAGGATCTAAAAGAAACAGAAGACCATATTTTTCTTGACATAATAAGGAGTGAATGATTAAATTCTAAGCCCTCCATTGGTCCCCCTTATATGAGTGGATACATATATACACCTAGCCAGCTAGGCAGCCGGACTAAAAAAATTAAAAAATAAGAAATAAAAACTGAAAAATAACTGTTGAAAGTTTAGATGACATTCTTGGTTGACGGTTTCTAATGAGATTATTGCTTGTTGTAATTATATGGAAATAGAAAAAAAGAAAACTGCTCCTTTGGGCCAAAATCTGTCCATGGCGACTACTTATTAGATTGATATCACCGTATGTATTTATTTACATCTTGTAGGCACCAAATTGTTTACAAATCCAACCACGATGGACAAAGACTCCTTGTTTAAATTTAAATACGATTTACATATTTGTTTGACGGAGCTAACATTGGCACGTAGCCACAATCATCAATCATGGGGAGATGGAGATTGTTGAGAGTTGGCTTGATCCCTTGGGGGCCCATCCAGTTTGATAGATCCCTATCTTGGGGCTGTGGAACCCTTTTGGTCCAAAAAGGTTATTTCTTGCAGTCTTTTAGCGGACCATTCAGGAGTCTGAGCATATTAGATAAACAGACCCTTTTAAAGGCTAGTTAGAGGTTTGAGGGCCCGGACAGGTGGATTGGAATCAGTCGCTAGAGTTGACTTTAGTCTCCACCATAACTACAACAGCAACAACAAACAATCCTCACCAAATTTAGAGAGTAAACACTTCACTGTCCCCCTGTCCTATCTTCATGAAACAAATTGATGTATCAATTTGACATTCCTTTACTCTAATTTGAAAGCACAACCAAGTGATCGGCAGGCAACAAACTCAAGCATTACGTAACCGTCGAATTATTGTTACTCGTACGCAAGTGCTTATTCCATCCCAAAAATATTCATAGGGAAAATTATACTTCTATATATTCATTTGTTCATTAATTATAATGTGCCCAGATGATGTAATGCTGGTAAGTTTGCCCCACAGGCAGGAGAATCCTGTATGACTGAAGCATATGGAGAACTCAATAAGGACAGATTTTTCATTGCACTCAAAAGCTAACCGGGTACACCATAAGCTATGGATGGATCGATTGGGAGTTGTACCCAACCCCAATTTGGAAGAGTACCTAACGGAATAGGAGCCAGCAAGTCGTGTCCGATGGCCAGTGCAGTACAGCTTTTGGACTTGAACTCTCATAAGTCGGCTTCCATGCATGCATTTATTCATTATACGAGCTTCAATATAAAAGTTGCAGTAATCATCTTCGAAATTGAAATAGATGTGAATTTTGACCCTGCAGTAGTCAGGTTTGTCCACGTCTATTTTAATTATCCATGTCGATCAACAGCCCAATAGCGACCAAGGAGTGTTTGTTGCTGTAATAATCGATAGGAAAAGTTAAATTTAGGGGTCTTAATCAGGAGTGTTGTCTTCGTGTCGGTGATCAATTTGTTTATTCAGTTATTCCATCGATTTTTCTACTTTAATCAATCAAGGAAGGGTGAGGACATGATCGTGTATGCTGAAAGAGATAGGAAAGTAATCAAAAAGGCACATCACAGTCTTGTGATGAGACTGCCTGGACTGGATATCTTGGAATGTTCAGCGACCGCCATGCGTTTTAATCAAAGTCTGGTTGCAATCAGCTCATAAAACAAGGCGAAAAATAGAGTGACTGAAAAAGACTAGTACTTGCAGGCACGAGGCAATGGTTAGAGCAGGAGATATAATTTAGAAAATGCACAAATGATATCTATAAGAACAAGAATTAAAGGGATGTTAGGATGCTTCAACTAGAAATCCGGCTACTGAAAAAAAAATTGATTAAATTAAAGTGAATGTAAAATCGTCTTTTCAATAATTTCTTCTTGATTCTATGTTATTTTATTCGTTAAATGAGTATATACAATCTCTTTAGCTATAATGTTTGACGAATATTGAACACATTAGCCGATTTTAGCTATTTTCGCAGGGGTTTTAACTATTGTTAACAAACGATACTTGGCAGCACGGTAAAAAAAAAACACTAAATATGCCATCTCTTAATGACGTCACGACCTTCTTATGATGTCACAACTCTTATGACATAATAACAGCAGATAAATAAAACACAGGATCCCTCCATTCTTCTTTCAGTTATCCAACGTCACACGGACCAACCAAACAAAATGGAAGTGTAAAATAAAGATAATCGTTGTTCCACTCTTTGTTAATTTATAGCGTTGTTGAGAAAAAGCATAAATGTTTGATGAACGATATACTCTTGTCGGAATTCTGATTTGAAGGATTTCTTTCAGACAAAAAATAAGTAAGTTGCATTATTTCTATTTTTTCAATTCTTGAAATAACCAGCATGTATTTAACTGTGTTTAGCTGGTCATGTTGCAAGAATGTCATACAACTGGTGGACATTGAAACCCAGGGTGTGGATCCCCAGAGGTCATATGCGAAACCGTGGCTGGCAAAATATAACATATCGAGATGAACTTAAGGAATTCAGGAATAATCAAATGCTGACATGATGATGATGATGATGATGATGATGATGATGATGATGATGATGATGATGATGATGATGGTGATAATCATGATGATGATGGTAAAATTGTTTTCGTTTAACACTATTTCAGAATAATTCCCGTAAATATGAACAAATACAACCTCAATATATATATATATATATATATATATATATATATATATATATATATATATATATATATATATATATATGTGTGTGTGTGTGTGTGTGTGTGTATTTGCGTGCACGTAAATGTGTGCATGTGTGTATATATCCTTGTGTGTGTATATACATGTGCGTGTGTTCGAATAGTGATTATGCATTCCCCTGGTATAAATTATAAGGCAAACAACTGAAATAAGACAAGGATTAAATGTAACCAAGTGACGTCTGTATTTAGTTCATCATCACTTCAATTCACACAGTGTCATTCATAGTGAATAGTGATGTTGAACCCGATTGAAGACGTGAAAGATCAGAGGAAGAAAATGCAGAATTTTTCATCATGGAATCGAAAATCTGCATCCCCGTCGGGTTGCTGTCATTGACAATATTTACGATCACATGATTGATAGATAGTTTTTAATTAAACTTTACTTGTATTAGTTTTTATCTTCTTTTGAAAATACAGATTCACTTTCCGAACATTCTATACATATATATGTGAGAACAATAATAGAATATACAACGAGAGTGTGTATATGTGTTAATTTATTGAATAGATCTAGGCTCTAAATAGTGCTCAATACCATCAGCATAGTGATATAAAATGTGTAAAGGTTTCATTCCAATAATTGATTACATATTGTACATTCTGTTCTGCTTTGAAAAGATTTTCAAACAAAGTGAAACAGAATTTACAATCTGTAATGGACCAGTGTGAAAATCTTTATTCATTTTAATGTGGTACCTTTCATATTTTTTCCCATAGAAAACACGAGTGTTCGATCGACAAGTAAATGCAGATAGATAAAGTGATAGAATATAAGTAGTGTTATATATTTCTGTAAGTTCTTCAACTTGTGTTCGATTACAATTGTGGCATTTCGCCGTCGGTGGTATCTTTACTCCAAGTTAATTGAAGTCTTACGCTGAAATTGATTGTATCGCATAATTGTAAATCACTATTCCCTCAAGAACAAGAATATGTAATCACATATTTGCTTCACTTCAGAACTGATCTCTGATAAGATCTGATCTGCATCTTAACCCCGTAGCTGTCTATCAGTCGGTATGAATGTACAACAATTTACAGAAATGAAAGAGTGAGATAGAACTGAACACATTTTACTCGCATGACGGTGAATACACGTTCGATATTAGTTATGTGTAACAGATTAAATGTAGAGATAAAAAGTGAGATAGCTAAATAGATAAATAGATTTTTTTTAAATATGCCAAGATAGTGAGATAAGAAATTGCTAAGATAGATTGATAGGTGCTGGATATACTGAGATAGATAGATGGATAGATGAGGATTATGCTGAGACGGATAATTAGATAGATGGGTAGATAGATAAATATTGAACTGTAATAGATATTCACATAGATTGATGGATAATGAATTGTCTGAGATCAATTGATACGTTGATAGATAGATGATGAATGGACTGAGATAGATAGATAGATAGATAGATAGATAGATAGATAGATGGATAGATAAAAGGATATTTTATATTTTGTGTGTACGGGATGGAAACATACGCGAGAAAACTTATCCATATCGGAATAATTTCAACGAAAATACATTAATAGAAACTGCTTATACAAAAGTTGGCATTTACGGAAACGGAAAGTCACACGCGACCACAGATAGATAGATTGATAGAAGAACTCCATCTTTTTTGTTTGCCTGGCACAGAGAATCATAAACAAAGATATATAAAAGGATTATTATTAATAAAGAGCACTTTATGTCAAAGCACTCAAATAAGAACAAACGTTATTCTGAATATGTTCATTTACCAAAAGCCGTTTGTATTCTGCTATTTTGACACGGATTACGAGCAAGCAGGATCGATAAATCACTGTTAGGTCTTGATCACTGAACAACTCCAATGGATCCAGCCAAGCTAAGATTATACGACGTGAGAAAAACTAGGACAAAGACGAACCGAATAGGAGAAAGCAAGAACGTTGGTCTCCACTTGAACTTCAGAGAGACTATTTCAGGTACAACAAACATGTTGAGGACAAAGACACAGAGTCAAACACCTAGCATTGAAGGAAGTAGGCCACTGCATTAACCTAGGACAACGATTCACTGGGAAAAATCCAAAGGGAGAGATCAAACGAAGAATCAGTTTAGGATGACGATCATCAAAGACAAGAATATCCCATCAGTCTCGAAACGAATGCAATGCAACCAATGGTTCCGATCGATAGTCATCTATGGAGCTGAACCAGAAGATTGGTCACCAAGTTAAAACCATACAACATGTACGGGAATCATACGCGACATCACATTGATAGATCAGCACTGTATAATGGAGGGAATACAAGGTTCAGAGATATCGTAAAATCCAAATAACAAAACTCATCAGAAATTGGTAGATCATGTGGCAGAAATGGCAGACACCCGATGGACATAACGAATCACAATGTTGATCCCCGGAGATCCTGAACGAAACCGTTGCCGACAGAACTGGAAAAGTTCAGAGAGATCTCACTCTGTTGCACCCTCTATAAAAGGTGGCTGCTGCTGCAGCTGCAGCTGATGATGATGATGATGATGATGATGATGAATTTCAAGAATCATTATGTGATATTGAAAAGTGTTAATTGAAATTACCACCAGTACTGTTAATATAGGTTTCTTCAGTTTTTCAAGTGGTCTTACCTGGCTGGTTGTTTGAAATCTATGTAAGTGTTACGCGTATAAGCCGCACCAATAGCGCTAGTGTACTGAAAATCTAAACATTTACTCAGTATATTCTGGAGGAGAAGAAAAAAAAACTTTTCGGCTTCACGAACCCACTCCTGCCCGAAATTGTAAATCTAATTTTAGTGATCATTGCCCAACAAAAAGGCTAGAGAACTTTCTAATTCATTGATCAACTTTTTGTTCCAATTTTTCAACTGATTACCCCAATACATACACGACATGCCGCCATAAAACGTCAGTCACCTGGAGGTTTTTATTTAGTGACTAACCAAGCCTGTTTGTTTTGTTGTTGTTTTTTTTGTTTTGTTTTTTCAAATGAGATACATACAGAATGACAGACATACAAATACATAAAATTATAAAAGAGTGCTTCCATTAAATGCTGTTGGATAGAGATTTTTTATTCAAACATGTATTAATTACCAATGTACACGTGGTTCCTGTCACACAAAGAAACATAATTGACATAGCAACGCAGTTTCCCATTTGTGTAACTTATGTTTTGGGAGAGAATTCCATCTATGTTTTGATAACGTAATAAAAATCCTGAATTTAAAGGACAATATTAAAGCAGAAAAACCAATAAAACGAAAAATATTTTAAAGATTCAGTTGTATTCAATATAACGCTATTATCTAAAGCCTGCACAATTCAAAACTCTATTAATCATATATATGGAATGCAATGCGTTTATCTTTATAATTCATATATGCTGGTAATTTCAAACTAGTCGATAATGTTGGCATAGATATCTAAAGAATCTCACCATTGTAACTTAGCTCAGTTTCAGTTGCAAAATTGCTGTGAAATTTTGAGTCGCACACTTACAACAAATCTCACTCACGTTACATCATCACGCCGTTGAGAAAAATATATAAATACTAACAGATAACCGTGGCGTGACGGGATCATTCATGTGTAGATCGGCACTGAGGAGCTTTAAGCTATTTTATAAGGCAATTTCTTCATAATAATTCAAGAATCCTTATTCAAAGTCTTCTTCAGATTTCAAATCATCAAAGTTGATCTAATCTGTGAGAAGACATGAAGTTTTAAGAGTTTCTATGAAGTGATTTCCATTATTATTTTATGATCAGAGAGTAAATTATTCAACCGGAGCATCGCATTTGAACCCAAACAGACAATCGGGGGGGGGGGGAATTAACGCATCCGCTCATTATATGTGTGGATAAAGCAACATAATGTAGAGTGATCTTTTTACTTGGCATATGTTTGTTGCAACCCAAAAATAAAGTAAATCTTACATATGTTATTGCAGGTAAGGTCAAATCCATTTGATTTAACGTTGTTTCAGGTAAAATCGTTATTTCAGGATGGTGGTTACTGTATTTATATATTTTTATGTTTATAACGAAAAGCTGTGTAATGATCACAGGACGCCCAGCTATTACCCCATTATGTATATATATATATATATATATATATATATATATATATATATATATGTATATATATACATATATATATATATATATATATATATATACATATATATATATATATATATATATATATATATATAATATATATATATATATATATATATATATATATATATATGATTTTACATGGTATGTCGTAACCATGGGGTGCTTTCGGAATTGTAACAGATTCTGGCCCCGTAGAAAAATAACTACAGCTTTCTAGCTGATGACAAAATCTGCTTTATAAGCAATACCTTCACAAGGTCTTTTCTCTCTCTCTCTCTCCCTCCCTCACTCACTCACTCTCTATCTCTCTATCTCAGAGAGAGAGAGAAAGAAAGAACTAGAAAACTTACTGTCACAGCCAACATTGATGACCTCAAAACATCAGGTTCGTACTACTGGAATGCTGGGAGTTTGGCCGGAGACTTGCTGTCACTCAATCTACAGGGATAACCTCCTAGTATGTTGTGTAAATGCGCTGATCCTTGAATTCCTGGTAGAACTGAGACTTTGCAAACGGCAGTTCAACAGAAGTCGGTCGAAATACTGAGTCAAGACCAAGAGCAGTTGGAACATTCTTTAATATCTCCAGTGGAAACCACCAGTCGCTGCCGGTATGAAAATCCAAATAACAGTGGCAACAATAATGTCAAAATTGACATCAATAAGAATAAGAATAACTAGAAGAAGAAGAAGAAGAAGAAGAAGCAAACAACAACAATTAAACCAACAACTTCAAGAGTTTTCATGGTAATAATAACTTTTATGTAATTGTTGATAAATAATCAAAAAGATTAATGAATTCTTTCGTAGGGATCTGAATTCATTTTCATGTGAAAAAGAATATACAAATATTGGCAAGATCCTATGATAAACATGTACTCGTTAATGCGCTGTAGCTAGGATAATTACTTAACATGTTTGTACACTGATATGTTCATAGCCGTCCTGCTGGAAGAATGTACAAAAGCCATGTTTTAGAACGCTCCTTTGTCTGTATCCCAATTTATTGAGCTTTTGAAGTGGCATGCATAAGAACATTAAATAAACAAACATTCACATAGCTATGTATACGTAGGTGCTGTAGCACAAATTCTGAAAATAAAGACATTTGCTCTCTCTCTCTCTCTCTCTCTTTCTCTCTCTTTCTCTCTCTCCCTCTCTCTTACGCACATAAACACACACGCACAATCTTTCGCTCTTTATCCCTCTCTTTCTCTCACACACACACTCTTATTTGTTTATCTCGCATCTACATACATCCATTTAATTTCTTGTTTCTATTCCTTGTAAATGTCAAGAGGTGCAGTTGTGGTAATGTTAAAAGACACCCTGATGGAGTTGTTCACCGTCAAGATTCCAACGAAGGCTGTTTAGACACTCAGGGAAGGCATGAACCCGATTATCCCAGTGCTGTGTTCCATCGCTAGATATTTTGACACAATGTCTTGTCTGGTATGACTTGATGGCTGACAGGAAAACGTGTAGGTGTCAGAGTACATAGGTGATCCACTAAAAATGTTTGATACGCCAAAGCAATACCAATAAAAAAAAATGCAGGGCTGGTAATCAACTTTATGAAGTTCCGTTCTGAACAGCTATCATAGATTTCTTCAGTTTTTGAGAAATTCAGATTCGTTTGCTATATATATATACAGCTCGTATGTACAGGCTGCAACGATCAAACCATTGAATAAATAGATTCAAACCTGATTTTATCGAAAAGAGTTTTTTTTTCTAATTCTTTTGAGGCATCCAATTTACAATGCACGTTCAAGCTCAACTGTTTGTGTCAAAGGTGGAGGGTGTCCATGCTTTTTTTTTTAATTCTAACTTTTTACTGGTCCCACAAAAGATGAGAGAAGTATTTTTCTTATCGATCACCCATTATTCCATTCTTTAATAATCACACCTACAAAACATGCAGCCAAACGACTTTGGTCACATGACTGTTTCTATTGAGGATTAACCAGACTCGTGCATGTTTCTTTTCATTCTCTCTGTTATCTCTTCAAAGCTTCGTTGCCTGTCCTTGTGTTTTACTAAATGCTAAACGAACGACAATTTGTATCATACCCTCTTATTAAACTATCTAAAAGTGGATGATAATTCCCCTCTTCAAAAATTAAGACGGACATTGCGTCAAAATTAGAAAACGTATAAAAACAAATTCCATAAAAGGATGAATTTGATCAGCATAGATTCTATCTATGATAACAAAAGCGTTTTCCACCAATAAACCCGCCAAAAAGAAGGCAAAAAAGTGAAAAAAAAAAGCCTTTTCTTACAGACATAAAAACCACAACATTTTTTAAAAGGGTGTAGTGAAGTGCTGATGCTAATTTTTACATCTGTAGACAAAACGGTATGGCCATAGTGATGGCAAAGACAAACTCACAAACACACGCACAATAAAGAGATAGAATACTTTAACACATTTGATGGCTATGGTTGATCAATATCACAGTCAGTTCATATCAGTCTGTTCATATCTATATCTATCTGACTCGTTACATCTCTCCTTTTCAATAATATTTTCTCCTTTTTGCGTCACAATATTTGGACTACTATTTTGATATCTGTCCGTTCAATAGTCTTATTTGGTGAATGACGGCTCTTCACTCTCGATTCTCCAGGCTTTCGTCCGAAAATATCAGCCACTGAGGCAAAAAGCGACAACAAAGCACTATGAAAAGAACCAGAGAAATGGGGAACAGGCGAGGCCAGCGAATAGAGAGAAATTTATAAGGACAAACAAGACAATAATAGAGTTTAAGAAAGAAAGAGAATGAAGAGATGAAAACTTTTGATGCTATCAAAGAAAGAAAATCAAATCGAATATTCCTGGATGCCACGATAGAAACTATGACTGGCTGAATAAATAAGTGGAAACTCAAGATGCCATGAACGTTAGTAAAAAGAAGAAAAAAATAAATTCAAAGAATCAATAAAAGAAAACGGGTCTGGTTAGTCCCTCAACGGAAACTGTCATGTAAAGTCCTTTAGGAGTAAGCTGTGCTGATGGTGATCAATTGAAAAATTGGAAAAAACGAGGAAAAATATGTTGTGTAGTAAAAGATTTGAAAAATCATTCTAATTAGTTAAATGTATATCTGTTAGATAATATCAAATTAATATTTTTCATATCTAATTGAACATTTCTTTTGAGACAAAAAAATAAATTTATGTTGACTGATTCCTTTTCAATGAAGTATTTTTTTAATGAAATTACCAGTAAGCATGCTGCTTCATTCGTTTTTTTTTTAAGCCGTATTTAAAATACAAAAACAAAAAAACGAAAGTGATCACCGCCAAGCACAAAGAAATGTTCTGATTTGCAATATCTGACATAGCATATTGAGCAACCCTAAAAAAAACTCGGGAAAGGTTTTCTAAAAAGGTTATAAACAAATTTGTCACATCACAATGAGTTCACGGTTAGATATTCAACTGTCCAACTCCATTGGGACAGCCAGTACATGTTACATAAATATGGCCAGCCAGAATCACTAGAAAACGGGAAAAACCTATGTTTACTTTGATGGTAGCTTTGGTTGTCGTTTTGTTGGAGAATTGAAGAATGGATTAGAAGAAACCCGAGTTACCGTGGAAAACAGTAACAAAGAAAGAAAAGAGAGAACAGATTGAAGAAAATGAGCAGAGGGGGAAAGGAGGAAAGAAAGAGAAGGAAGAAAAGGAATAGTTTAGCGTCTGTAATAAAACAAACAGGGGAAGGAAAGAGAAAATAATGAAAAACTTGCATTCTGTGAAGCAGAAATAATAGTAGACAAA
The DNA here is from genome assembly GCA_963457665.1 of Thysanoteuthis rhombus. Classification (NCBI taxonomy): domain Eukaryota; kingdom Metazoa; phylum Mollusca; class Cephalopoda; order Oegopsida; family Thysanoteuthidae; genus Thysanoteuthis; species Thysanoteuthis major. The sequence goes on from OY735200.1 coordinate 78,370,641, forward strand.
AAGAAATAAATAAAATCGAAACGTTGAATTCACTGCAAAAAAGAAAGAAAGAAAAAAGAAAAAGAGGTTGAGAGAAATTTCACTCGATACAGACCGTCATATGACCAACATCTGTTGACACCGTCTGATATAGTTGAGCAAAACATAGTAAAAAGGGGTGATCAATGGATTATTTCCTTATCATGAATCTCGTTGGGTATTGATCATCAAAAAGTCTGGATTAAAAAAAACAAAAAACAGGCAGACACATGATCAGCGATCAATTTAGCATGAGCGTATATTGCAAACGGATCCACTAATCAAAAAAAGTTTGTCGTAAGGTAATTTTTAAAGGGAAGTTTTTTCTTTGTTAGTATAATAAGGAAAAGATTTTTATATTTCTAGCCCTCTAGCTCGATTAGTGCAGCTGGTATGCACGATACAGACATTGCCTGCCAACGACACTAACTAAAAAACTGAGAAAAACATTGTTGAGAGTTTTGGTAACAGTTTTTGGCTGATGGCTCCTAATACGAAAACTTGCAGTAAAACAAGACACCATAATGAGAGGAGAAAAAGAATTTTAGTGTAACCTATGTCAGATATGAATTTATTGAGCATAAGACACTGCAATTTCAAATTACTGGTAATTGAAATTAAGAGTTCCGTATATGCCTATTCGCACTTGGCTAAATAGAGAGTCGTGCCATTATAAAAACGCAAGCAAAATGTTATTTATCTCTTTCTTCATGTCTTCTTTCTCGAATTTGGTCTTCACTGCTGGGCAAAAGTCAAAAGATAAGACGATATCAGTTTTAGACAACATTGGTAAGTATAAAAACAAGAACCAAAAGTTCAATGAGGCATAGACTACTCCATTGTTGCCATATGTTGTGACCCAAGGTAAAAGATTATTTTAAGTAAGTGTGGCTAGCTGTTAAAAGCATGTTTGTTTGGCCTTGTAAAAACAATAAATTTTATAAGATATAAGCACGTTAATGATGTTGACAGAATAGTGTTGTTGTATAAATGTTTCATAAATATTATGGACAAATACAATAAAAAAATGTTGAATGAAATGAGAAGATAGAACGTGTGCAATGAGAAATAGGCTTCAAAGCAAAGATATTATATATGAATGGAGAATATACAATATTTGGTTTTTAGTTCAGTCTGAACACAGTAAAAAAAGTTGATTTGAGCCACAGCAGGAACAGACCGATCCAGCAGTTCGGTAAGTTAACCGTGGATGCTTTATTGTTACGGTCTTCGATCGCTTGTAAATAAGTATAAGCTTGAAACACTGTTTGCAGCAAATTCAAACTCCACTTCAAGTTTGATTCCGACCGTGAATGTTTACTATGACACTTGCATTTTGAATATAACAAATGGAAAAAGAAGGTCTTGTAAGTCACTCAATAGGAACTGTCATGTGACTAATGTCTTTGTAGGGGTTGATCAATCGACAAAACCTTTTAATGGCAGTGAGTTTTCAGAAAAACGGGTGGAATCAAACTAAGGAATTATTTTAACATGAATACACATCGAAATTATGATCTCCCATTTGAGGATGTAAAAACAAAAAAAAACAAAAATTTCAAAACATAATGAGTGAATGCCCATATATTCAGCCCTCTAGCTCCATTGCTAGGTACAAGAGATGCATACGTACATAGCCAGCCAGCATGCCTAAAAAAAACAGTAAAAAAAAGAGTAAGCTATGATGACAGATTTAGTGGCAAGTGAGATACATATATATATATATATATATATATATATTGCACACTCATGACTAATTATATCGTTACTAACTGGCAAACAATTGTAGCCCTCGAGTCGGACAAAGCTAATAATCACATTAGAGATTATGTACAAGGTTAAACTAATCGAAGAAAACACAAATTCATGTCTGAATATATTTTCCGTCCCCCCTCTTATTTTTAGAATATATGGATCCATCTTTCATTTAACGGTTCTGTCGTGAACTAAAATACTTAGCATTTGCACTCACGCACTAAACTTGGAAAAAAGAATTATTCAATATTGTTTAATCTCGAAGTAATACCTTTACAGAGCCATAAGGTGAAAGATGTAAGTATAGTGAACTTTGAATAGTGGTATTTTCTGTTTCGCTCACTTTATAATACCGTCGGATATTGTATCCACATATTCCTCATTATACACACACACACACACACATATATATATATATATATATATATACATATATATATATATATATATATATATATATATATATATATATATATATATATATATCTTTGGTATATAGTGATTTGTATATTGACAGTGCTATGTTTGAGCCAAAGTGCAAACAAACTATAAGTAAACTCCCAGAAGAAGCCAAGAATCTCATGGCAAAACACTGAAACCTCAAGCCACCAACAACAAAATTAGAAAGGATCAAAACAGAGCTGAAGAAAACTATCGAAAGGAACTGAAAATAAAATGAAAGTTATGCGACGGCAGTTATAGAATAGAAAACCTAAAAGGAAAAGGCTTCAAAACTATTGGAAAATCTCTTGGTGCAGAGAGAAAGCAAATAACTAGTGTGCTCAAAGCAAATGGAGACCCATTGACAAATAAGGATCAAATTGTTGTATATGCCCTGGAATTTGATAGACACCTCCTTTATCAACTTACACCTAAAACCAAAATAAAGTTCCCCGAAGGTAGGTGCACTGCAATCATAATGCTGTTATATGAAAGAGAAAATTCGAAAGAACTCAATAACTATGGGCCAATAAACCTATGCAAATTCGTCTACCATCTCTGAACTGAAATGATCACCGACTGAATCACCAGAGAAACAGGTGAAGACCAACCACAGGAATTAGTTGGCTTCAGTAACCAACTAAAAGAAAAAGTAGCTGAATTCAAAATACAACTCGCTATAACATTGTCGACTCAGTAGAAATCTGAAAAGTCATTGATTCAATCGTACAAGACGTAGACTCAGCATATGTCAGAATATTGCAATATTTCTATCAACACAGTTGTTCATTCATCTGGCTTCATTAAAATGAGTCCTTTTTGCAAGAAAAGGATTGAGACATGGTGCTACCAGCTCACCCAAACTCTTGACAGTCTGCCATGAGATGATCTTCAAAAACCTATACTGGGAAAACCATAGAGGCAGAATAGATAGCGAATACCTAAGTAAACTTTGATTTGCCAATGACATCGTCTTTTTTGCTTAACCCCAAATAATGCTGGACAAACTAAATGAAGAAAGAAAGAAAGTCGTCCTGAACATGAAATTCAAAACTACAACAGGAATTTCATGTAAAACATGTTGAAGACAAAGACACAACGATCAAAATCAAGAACGCAGAGATAAAGAGTGTAGACCACTACATCTACGTAGGAAAACAAATCTGCATGAAATCCTCAAAACAGGAAGAAAACAAGTGAAGTGTCATATTAAATTGCAAGCGCTTTTTAAAGCAAGCTCAGCTTTCAAGAATGAGAAAAATCTCAGTAGACAATAAAAGCAGGATATATAACGAATGCATCCTCCCGATAGTCACCTATCGGGCTGAGACATGGGGTTTAACTGAAAGATTGACTCTCAAACTGAGAACCATGCAGCATACACGTGAGAGAATCATACTCAACCTCACACAGAAAGATCATAAGACAGCACAATATTTTTTTAGGGAAAAAACTCCGAGATACCATAGAAACAATTCGAAAATTCACCTGGCAATGATCGGGACATGATGCTAAAATCTAAGACATCTGTTTGACATCATGACCCACAAAATTGATCTACAGAAATCGTATGCAAAATTGCGGCTGACATAAAGTAGAAGGGGTTTACAGGCTGGACAAATTCAGAGAGCATTGGCTCCGTCACGATAATAAAAGAGTCCGGTGAATTTTTGGTGAACTTCATTTTCAATGACGGTCGCTGAAAGGCTGATGTTGAAAAAGCAATGGACAATCGAATTCTTTTTGGCACAATGTGAGGAAGATTGTAGATATCGAAAAATTAATGGAAAATTGAAACTTGATCAGCTGATAATCGTGCCCTATTCCAATACTTATTTCATTTTTTCACCGTTCGTATCATCAAATGAGTAAGTGTACAAAACATTACAATTTACTACGTAGACCGCCTCCCGTACGTTTTACTGAAAATACCTCTGCTGCCTGTAACAGACAACAAAATAGTTATGCATTTTTGTGCATCCGTAGCACAAAGCACATAAGATAGAGAGCACCATACACCACTTAATTTCATTTGTATATCTATACATGTGTGTGTGTGTGTGTGTGTGTGTGTTTGTTTGTAGATAAATGAAACACTCTGTTTATTGTTGGTTGATGGGTTAATGCTTAAATTGAAGCAATCTTTTGTCAATTATTGTTCTTCCTTTCTCTTGTTCTAAGTCTGTTGTATTTCGGTCGACAGAATTCCAGGAAACAATCAAAGAAACAATGAAAGAAGATCATTTTTACTTCCATTCTTTTTTTCTTTTCACATTTAAGTAGAAAAGATGTATTGCTTCGGCTTTTCATGTTTACTGCTTTAGTACACATGCCAACCAAAACTGTAAACGAATGTTTCTCCAGTCTTTAAGTGAGTCTTAATAGCGGATATGTGTGCAGGCTGATCCAATGGGGCTAAGAGGGCTGAAAATTTGAATATTTTCTTTCGGATATAATCAGAATCAATATTTTGTTATGATCTCTTCATCACCTCTAAATGGGTACAGATAAGGGTTCAATTTAAAATGCATATTATGGCAAATGTATCCCTTTGTCAGAGTCTGATAGCATCCACGCATGTTTTCCGGAAGTTAAAACTTTTTTCAGATACCACAGCCCCAAAAAGATCGAGAAAAGTAACTTATTCATCGATCGCACTATTTACCAATTTTATAATTGATCACCCTTAATACGACATGCTGCAAAAAACGTTGGTCACATGAAGGTGTCTATTGAGTGACTAACTATATCTGTTCTCTTTTCTCCTGAAATGAATAATCTTGCAGTTTCTGTCCTCAAAATTACAGCGACATTGATACTATAATTGGAAAATTTACACAAAAAAGAGTCTCGAGTTTTGCAGAAGCTGTAAACTTATTTGCTTCCCGAGTTTGTGATTTTTTTCTAAAGTTAAAAATCAAAAGCTCCGAAAGAAATAAAAGTGATTCCTGCATTTTGATGTAATTATGTCTTGAACGCTTGATATATTTTTTGAGCTTTTATCTCAAATGTTCCAAAGATTTTCTTACTTCAGCACATTTCCAAAGATTCAGAATACAAAGAGAAAATACGTTTTGACGATCATTGTCTGAGTCAAACCAAGCAAGAATCAAGTCAGTGTAATTTACTAAACATGCTGGTGTGTTGTATTCAGAGAAGCTGTATGATTTTCTACCATGAAAGCGAATCAATGAAACAAGAACATGTAATATTATGAAGGACAAAATGAAATCAGAATAGAATAGAAACCAGGAGAACAGGTTTAAGCATGCCTGTTTCCAGCTCGAAGTTGGACAAAAATTTAAAGGGTATTCTCAAATTCCGGTCCAAGTCAGAGGCTGGAGTTGACTTTTTTCCCCAACAAAACCATAAGAGCAAGACCATACCTCAATTATTATAGGGGAGACAACAATTTGTTGTTTGTCTAATTTGTCGTTTGGAAGCAAACCAAATAAAATAAAGTGAACATTCCCCTATTGTAAAGTATTTTAATGAAGCAAGAAGTGAGTTTTTTCCTAACGTAATAATGGGTGGATGTTTACATTATCAGCCCTTCGAGGCTCTTGGTGATGCCTGTTCCAAGGACAAATTCATAGATAGAAAGTCGAACAGCCAGACCTACTCGAATACTAATGAATCTATGCTGACAGTTTTGATGACAATGTTGGCTGACTGATTCGAATATTGTCGGTCTTTTTCACAAAAACATACACAAGATAACTATGAAAAATCTCGTTTTGAAAAAAAATGTGGATTTATTTCAAATATGTTCCTCTAATTCGAATTGATGCTATCTTCATTTTCCGTTTGATTTTATCCACGTAATAAACAGAGAGTGGGCGAAGACATGATTAAATCGACACGCTAAGACAACTAGTGGAGAAGAAATCGCATGTTCGTGTGAAACTGAGGTAAAGTAGAATTTTGTTTCTTCTTCTTCAAGTACCACCATCATGATCATCATTATCATCATCTTTATTTTCTCTATCAATGGCATTGCATAGTTAGTCTTTTCTGATTTTGTCTACTCCGTCACCCTGTCTGTCCGTCGGTCAAGATTTTGCACATATCTTCTTGGGATCTGCATTGTTAGTCATGATGTCCAACGGTTGTCTGACATTCTTTTCACATGAGCAATTTGAGTTCAACAATGTTTTCTATGATATATCGGACCCTTGTTTTCTTTTAATATACTACGTTGTCGCGTGATCTCTCCATGTGTATTTGAGGATGATTATCTCATGTGAACAATGCATCGTTCTCAGTTTGAGGGTCCATCTTTAGGTTACGTTTCATGTTTCTACTCAAAAAGTGCCAATCGGGAGGGGGCATTGGTTGTATACCCTTCTTCTGGAGACTAGTGAGATTTAGTGGTTCTTGAAAGTTGAATTTTCTCTACCGAAAACTTACCAACCTAGTGTGATTCATCCTTCTTTTGAGGATTCCATGGTGATTTTTTGCCCTGAGTATATCTATCCCTTCAACTCTTGGCTCCTCATCCCCTTCAGTTTAAGCTTTTTGATTTTGATCGTTGTGTCTTGGTCCTCAGCATGTTTTTTGTACATGACATTTGTTTTACTGAAGTATATATGGAGACAAGCTTTCTTGCTTTTTATCTAAGTCAACTATCCGTTATCTCCGATGGATTGCACTGAATAGAAGCGTTTTCATGTTTCTAAACTTCAATCTAACCTTTTCTTCAATCGCAAGAACAACAACAAGAACAAGAACAATCTGCATTTAATTCAGGAGAGAGAACTATTGATTGTTTGTCTGTCCGTCACATTAAACCAAACTGACATAAAAATAATATTTACGTACTGTAATTTGAAATCAGCACCAAGCCTGATATATCTACTAAAATGTTTATGCAAGTTGCAGTAATTGTTACCACTCAGGATAGAAGTAAGAATGGGTTTCAACCCCTGCAGCAACCAGATTTGTTGAATGGCTTGTTTTGGAATTCCTTGTAACGTCATTTGTGATTTTTCAACTGAAGTAAAGTATAAAACTCCGACTCCTCACCCCGGGATCAGATTCACGACTACCATGCGTAGATACTTATTCAAATAGGTAACATTGACCATTATGCTGATTCATCTGGTACTACCATTGCAATTTGAGCATTTTTAAATATGTGCGAATGACTAGATATTAGAAATAATTCAAAATAAATGAAAACAGTTGAAACCATTTTATCAAATAGAACGATGAAGGATACGATTCAGGGTTTCTGTTATGGTTGCAGCTAAGAACACAAAATGAACTTTTAAACCTACCAACAATTATGCCTATCAACCCATTTACTAAACATCACAACACGCCCAATGACAAACAGTATTTTTAAATCGAAAGTAATGCTAATTATCCACGATAAAAATCTAGCCACTTTCAGCCATTCAAAATGACCATAGTGTCTATCTGGATTACCTCCTTTTGAAAACATCGGCATGAATGTTTAATTTCATCTATTCCAAGCAACAATCCTTGTATATACTTGCATAATGGATGCTTTGTTGGCCATGAGTTCAATCCCAGAGCTAGGGTGTGAAAGTCCCCCCCCCCTGATTCAGTGGAATGAGTGAATTCAGTATTACATGAACAAATCAACTAAGAAGTTGATGCAAGAAGATACCTGAAGATGGCTGGAATCGATTCTCGATTATAATTCTATTTTTCGATTTGATTTTCAATGTACAGTATGCAAAGAGTCAAGACTTCACATATCTCAAGTTTCTCTTAGAGATCTTCGCAAAATGTGAAATAGACTTAGAAGCAAGAAGCACCCGAGGTGGTTTTCGAACTCAGCTAGTCAATTTCCTGCGTTATTAACCGATCAACCAACGATACTTTGTTCAATGTTGCAACTGCTTAATTGATTTTTTTCCATGTAAATCTTGAAAATCTTTTTTTTCCGTTCGAACTGTTTCTTTTCCTGATATTCTTTGATGAAAATGCACCCTTTTATTAGCAATTCTTTTTTTTTTTTTCAGTTTCATTATCCTTAATGCCTCTTCATTGATGAACATTTCCAAGCCATCTCAGCAGATCTCCTGTGGAATGTCGTCCACAACCAGCCGCCAGCCAATCATGTCACCGTTAGAGACAAAACAATGCGTAGGATGGAACATTGTTCCATTCAGCAAATCCACTTACGTTCCCTAATGTTATTGCATACGCACAGCATTGTTAGCAGACACTGTCAATGCCAGGCGCCATTCACAAATATGAGATGAGTGACTGTTCCACAAGTGTATCTATGGAAGAGGCTAGGTGATATCGTGTATCGAGCAATGTGTCATAATTCACTTGTGAAATAATTTTCAGCCCGTCGTACGAATATACAGATTTGAAGTATTTCAGTCATTCTTCTTTGGTATTGCAAATGTGGATATTTTATATCCAAATTTGATAATTCTAAAGAGTGGAATTCAACGTCAACTTATGGAAACAATGAAGGAAAATCTATAATCTTGATTTTCATTTGATTTGGATTATACTTCTGGGGAACTACCGATCAAAAAAAAATATTTAAACACAATGGTGCACTGCCGTGTGTGACTGATGACTAATGTCAACTTCGGACAATCAGCTGTTGCCAAGTAATCGCAGCGCATGCACACGTATTTTTTTTTTCAATTGTAATTAGACTGTAGTTAGATATTTCAACGTGATTCTTTAATTATCTCCATATGACTCTTATATTGCAACCTTGATTACTACACTGTGAGTGGACATTGTGGCTTTTATGACAATCAGTCTTTCTGTAAGTTAATGTTGGGTTGATTTGAGGCCATATTTTAGATGGTACATGATGCGCATTCATGGCCCTAATTTTTGATGGTTTATTGAGAAGACAGTAGGTCTGAAATGTTGATAACTAACAATCAATTGACTGACTAGTAAGGGTCGATTGTTTGTGTGTGTGTCCTTCTCTCTCTCTCTCTCTCTCTCTCTCTCTCTCTCTCTCTCTCTCTTTTTCTCTCTCTCTCTCCCTCTCTCTCTCTAGGGTTCAGATGGAGTAGTTTTGGAAGTGGTATTATATTCTCAGCGAGATCGGGGAAACGCTGCTAAAGTTGATTGAGAAGAGTTTGTTCAGCCCGCTAGAATATCCAGCCTGATGGCTTCACACCCAAGTATATTGGTAGATGTGGATCTGCGATTTATCATTTAAAGAAAGCCAGAAAAAAGAAAAAAGACAATTAGATTGTATGATATGGTCGGACTATTTCCTTCATCTATATGTTCCTTTATTCACAACGTTTCAGCTGTGTTCCCTCCGCCCTTAGTTTAGTGTTATTTGTTCTAGAATATGAAATCGACGAAAGCTGGAGGTTACACGATGAAAACGTTGTGAGCGAATGAACATATGAACGACGATAATAGTCCGACCATATCAAACACAATGATTAATACAACTTGGCTGACAAAATTCAGACAAGAATTAAATTGCTTAGAAAGCAAAATAAAAGACATACAAAATGTTGAATGAAATCTTTTGACTCACAGGAAATTACAAAACTTGACAAAAATCAACGAAGCAAAAACACCGAATGTATCAATGGCTTTGAGACTGTTGAAAAATTATTAATTATTCAACAACTCAAAGATGATTTATATAATACATCTGCTGAATTCAGTGGTGAAGTAGTCTGATTGTATCTTCCATCATTGGATACTTTACGCTTGGTCAGTCATTGTTATATTTGCATTGAGCCAAATCTTGCCGACGGCAAATGTATTCAGGAAAAGTTTTTCTTTATTTGTATATATTCAATTCTTTCAATATTTTATGACAAGAGATACATTTGTCAGTCGAATATGATATTTTTTAATTTATTTTTGACAAAGTGAACACGACTTGTTCTGCGATACTTATTATAATTTCATATGCATCTGTAGTTATCTAATTCTAAACTGATATTGTCTGAATTCCGTTTGACAAGGCATGATAATCATTGTGAATGTTATATCAAATCTATTTTTTTCGTCTATGCTGTTATTTAACGTTTTGGCCGTGTAGACTCCTGCCTTCTCCGGATTTTTTTTAAATTTCATTTCTGTCTCTTTGCATCTGTTATCTGGGGAACTTAATTATGAACGGATTGGTCAGTTTACTCAAATTTTGCTTTTTTCGAAGGACAAACCTGGTTGAAGGATATTGAGAGGAAACGAAGAATACGCAAACAAGGCTGGAAGTTACAGGGTGGAAATATTGTGGAAGAAATAGATAGCATGAGCGGGGGAAAAAAACAACTATAACACACAATGAATCCTTTGCAGGTATTGTATTTTTTCTTTTATTTTGTTGTTTTTTATTTACTCGTCTTAGCAAAACTCTAATAGAATGTTTCAGAATTTCAATAAATTGTACGCAGTGTGTGTGTGTGTGTGTGTGTGTGTGTGTGTGTGTGTGTGTGTGCACGGATAAACATGCGCACACATAGGCATTTGTCATGATCATAGTCCAACAAAAGGAGAAAAAGTCACTTATTCACTGATGGCCATTTTTGATTTTTTTTTTTTTTTTGATTGGTCACGTCCAACATGGCATGTTGCCAAAAGACAAGTCAAGCGGAAAATTTCTACTGAGTGACTGACCCGACCAGTATTTTTCTTAATTCTCAGCTGCACAACGTTTAACAACATTTCATTTTCTGTTTTTTATGTTCAATTACCGGATTGTCGAGATCCTATGAAAAGGTTGACAGCTTGTAATTCTAATTATCAAATCCTTGATGTGAATTCGTCGATGAAAAGATTTAAAGCCCAGACTCATTTATGGGCTGAGAAATGTTTAAACCTCTGACGTATCTTTTTGCAATGAAAGGTTGCAAACTCCTCACATACGTTTTGACAACAAAATGTTTTGAATCCCTAACGTATTTTCAGGGAAGTGGAAAGAAAATTTCAAATCCCTATAATATTTTTAGGAGACTGAAAATATTTGTTCTTTGGGGTTCAAACCTGTGACATATTTTTATACTGATAATATATTAAAACAAGAAAAATGTTCTTGGAGAATAAATAGAATTGACTATTTTAATCCAGTAAATACGTTGGAAATTTGATGGCGTCGAAAAGTTTTATATCACTGGCGTATTTTGTGCAACGAAAAGTTTTTCTTTTTCATTTTTTTTTCGGCGCCGAAACGTACTAAGCCTCCGACATATTCCTATACCCGAATATTAAGATGATCAAGATTTTTAATTGGGATTAAATAGAATATCCCCTCACGATAACAAGACAAAATTTAAAATGTTGCTCATTTTAGCAATTTCTTTTTTAACTCATCGTTTACTCCCGGGCAATAAGAGTTATTTTCTGTATGGTTGCATATAAAAAGCATAGGGAAAAGTATATTACTGCCTTCAAACTTTGCTTCTGTGACCAGAGCATAGTTGATTCGAAATCCATTTATTTTCAACTGGACAGAGGCTGAATTTGCATATTTTTAATCACATGAAGTAGGATCAATACTCACGTATGAATATCACTGTTTTAGTCACAAAAGTAAAGTTTGAACCATTTCCTTTCCTTCTTAAACATAGAAATCAGAAAATACCAGTCACTACCCAAGAACAAAAATCGTGTTGCACAGGTTATTGATTAAAAGATAATTTTACTCAGCGCTCAAGAGTGTGAATTTTGAAAATAATTTTCATGAAATGAAATCAGACAAGACAAACAACGATGCTTCTGAATGCTATATCTGGGGAAAGCCAAATAATCTTACCAAATTATCTCTTGTAACTCGCAACACAAGAGAAGAAGACTATTTTTTAAAATGCTATACGGTTCGTCTTTTATTGAATCGCCTTCGCGAGACTACCACAGCTTCCAATAGAGTTTTTTCACCGTAGATTTCCTCTTCATCATTTGTGAAATAGGAATCACAAGCGTATGTAGATCATATGAACCGTTTCAAAACACTTGCAAAGTTGAACATATTTAAAAATGACAGAATGTCATGTGAATGTAGGAGGGCAGTTGATTGTCAGGATACAGTTAATCCATGACTTGGAAATAAAACAAACATGATATGGAAGATACATTTAAGTAAAGCGAGACAGCTGTACATTGAAAAAGAAGCCAGCTTTCCGTTTTTTTTTAACAAAAGTAAAACTGTCAAAAAAGGTCTCAACAGTTTTCGAGTTGATCTGGCTGCTGCCTAGGTATAAAGTCCTGGTCTTGACCATGGTTGAGATTTGGAAAGATCCCGAAACTGATACGTGCAACGTCGTCACCGACTGTTATACTGTATAGGGGGTCGTCTCTTTACCATGCATATACCCCTGGCTTTCGGTCGGGCTGGTTGGCTATCACGTGTCAAGGTCGAGCTAAAAGGCTGGAAATTCAAATTTTACTTCATACTATGTCTTAATTTTTTTCCATGAAGCCAACATGTGTTTTTTTTTTTGGGGGGGGTCAATTTGAAATGTATGTTTATACTGAATGGATCCCTCAATTTGTGTCCGGTAGCTTTCTCTACCTTTTGCTTCAGTCCGTCCTTTGCTCATTGCATCTACATTATTCTGTTTCCCCTTACTATTTCATCGCAGAGTTCTCCAGGCTTGAGACTGGACACATTTACTTATCAGTATATTCATGTGCAATCAGGCCAAGACTACGGAAACATAAAATCCTTACTAATACCACAATTTTTCTTTTGTCCCGTTTAGGAAGGACTCTGAATACGTCTTCATCATCTCCATCAATCCCTTAGCGTCCATCATTGGACAGAGACCTTCACCAAGATTCACCAAACCTCTCTATCGTAGTCGTCACGAAACCAATATTTTCTAAACTTGTGTAGGTTGTCATTTTCTGCCAGCCACAGTTTTGCAGATGATATCTGAGGATCTACGCTGTGATTTGTGATGCCCATCGGTTGACTGACATACATGCAACATGACCAGCCCACTGACATTTGAGCTTTCTAATGGATTCGATGCCTTTTTTTCCTCCAAAAATACTGTTGTCGCAATGATTTACAGAATCAAACATATCCTAATATTCATTGCTATCATTATTATTATTATTAGTAGTAGTAGTAGTAGCAGCAGCAGCAGCAGCAGCAGCAGTAGTAGTAGTAGTAGTAGTAGTAGTAGTAGTAGCAATTGATGTTTTCGTTGAGCACTCGAACGGAGAGTATTTTCTACCATTTCTGGATTCTTTCCAATATTTTGAATTATTCTATCTTTGCATAATCGTTCCCAGTGTCCAGTGATTATGGACATCATATTTGCTCTCGTATTTCACAGTTTCCAAAGCCTGAATGATATGTTTTTACATTTCTATAGATAGTGTTATTTTGTTTATCATTGTAATTTCATATACATATTATTTTGCAAATGGACAATAACAAAAAGTCCCAAGCGTATATATGCATAAATGATTATCAATGATTTTTTTTTCGGTCAAAATTATCATCTCCAAAGATTTTTATAAACAGAAATGTGGAGAAGCATATCCGGAGATATAAGTATGAATAAACATATGAAACAAATTAAAATGCCGATTTCCAAATTGAACGAGTAGAAAGGGGAGAAGAAGAAGAAGAAGTAGAAGAAGAAGAAGAAGAAGAAGAAGAAGAAGAAGAACAAGAAGAACAAGAAGAACAAGAACAAGAACAAGAAGAAGAACAAGAAGAAGAAGAACAAGAAGAAGAAGAACAAGAAGAAGATATTCATAAAATGGGGGAAAAAGAGCCATTGTAGCTGAATCCTGCTGAGGATCCTTTATTATTATTATTATTATTATCATTAGGAATCTCACACCAGTTGCCTGGTGGTAACCGCTGGAGTTTGAGTGACAGCAAGTCTCCTCAAGTCTCCAGCCCTCCTCTCCTAGTACTAGCAGGTCGCAGTAATTCTGCGATTTACAGTTTCACACCGGTTGCCCAGTGGTTATCGCTGAGGGCTGAGTGACAATAAGTCTCCTCAGGTCTTCAGCTAACGTCTCCTCCCTCTTTCGCATATCATGACAGAGCTACAATTCGTTGCAGTACTTATATCTCTAGCACCTTCCTCAGTACCCGTGCAGTTCCCAGTAGTGCTGTGGTCTGTACGGTCTCTATCCTCCCCCTAATCCCGATCTCCTCCAGTCTCTCCCTCAGCGTTCTGGGGACAGTTCCTAGTGCTCCCACTATTATTATTATCAATTTCATACCAATTGCCTTGTGGTTAGCACTGAAGGTTGAGTGACAGCAAGTCTCCTCAAGTCCTCAGCCCTCCTTTCCACACTCTCATAGTCTACGGCAATACTGTGGCTTACAGTTCTACACGTTGCCCGGTGATAATTGCTGAAGGCTGAGTGACAATAAGACTCCTAAAGTCTCCAGCTGACACCTCATTCCTCCCTCTACTATCACATAAGTGCTATGGTTCAAGCCTCCGTGACGATTTGGGTAATTTTTTTCTCTTATTTTGATTTGTTTTGTTTTTGTCATTGTTTTTTTGTTTTTTTCTTCATCCTCTGTCAAGCCACTGGTAACATTTAGGGTCGTAGATCTTGTATTTCTAGTACTTTCCTCAGTATCCTTACATTTCCTTGCAGTGATGTGCTCCGCACAGTCTCAATCCTCCATTTTATCTCGAGTTCCTCCAATCTCGCCCTCGGTGTCTTTGGAACAGTTACGACTGCACCTATTATTACAGGTACTACCCAGACTTTCATGTTCCACTTCTATTTCAGTTCTTTTGACAGATCTTCGAATTTCTTTAGTTTTCCACTCTCCTTCCCCTTTAATCTATGGTCTGCAGGCAAAGCCACGTCTATCATTTGGCAGGTTTTCCTCTCCTTGTCTACGATTACCAGATCTCTTATGGATAATATGGTCTGTTTGGATGCCCAGGTCCCAAAGTAATTTGTGTTTTCCTTTCTTCAGGGATGTTTCCGTTTTGTGCTGGTGCCTCTTTTCCGTATGCTTAAATCAGTTCCCAGTGATCACTGTTTCTACTTTATCGTGTCTGTGTTTATACTTTTTCTGTGCGAGTTGACTACATTCACTAGTTATATGTTTTATGGTCTCATTTCTTTGACCACTCAGGCAGCACTTACTGTTTGT
>OY735200.1:78390923-78403423 GCA_963457665.1 Thysanoteuthis rhombus
TGCTATAAATCTAAGTCTCTTAAGTAATCATTTTTTCATAAATCCTAAAAGTATTAAATGTATCTCAAGCTACTAATACACACCGGTTTCCACTTAGATATCTCGAATTAAAACCTATTTATCAAGTGGTGATCGTAATAAAATATGATCTGAATTTTCTAATATCCTTAAAGGGACACTACTGTCAAAAGTGATTCGAAAATTGTGATATAAAAAAGAAAATGAAAATAATTTGGATATCATAATATGTTAAAATATTGTGATATCCGAATTTTTTCAACGATTTTTGTTGTTGTGAATATTAAAGTATCGGTGTATTCTGATCCGATCCATTTGAATATTATGTTTAAATTGATATCTTCAACGTCATATGACTCGAGCAAAACATTTTTATCACGCTTGATAAATGGAAATCCCACAAAACACGTATAGGGTATGTTTCTTTTATATTTTTGAGATTATATATATATATATAAAGAGAAGGAGAGAGAGTAGAAAATAAATTTGCCACCAAAACACCTTTATGTTTTTGCCCTGATTGGGCAAATTCAGGCGAATGATTATGTATGTTTCTGATTCCTGTCTTGTGAATTCAGGGAATTTTTCTGTGGTTGTTGCTATGGTGAGTAGGAGTTAATCAAAATCCAATATTCGATGTGTGATTGGTTTATTTCATAGATTGATTCATACATTCAACATTAATTAATTTAAAGTCGAGCTTTAAATATTGTGAAATAATGGATCTGCTACCATCGATTATCTATTATTTATTTTAGATGTTGTTACTTAGTTTTATGTAGTATTACTTGATCGATTATGTGCACTGTACGAAAGAATATCTATCATTCCCTTTAAACTTGATGCTGATGTGCAAAGAGCTGCTAGCAAACTCATCTTCAAGGCCATTGCATTTGTCACATCATATACATCTATTCCTTAACACACTCACACACACACACATAAATATATATGTATATATACATATATATATATATATATATATATATATATATATATATATATATATATATATATATATATATATATATGTATATATATATATGTATGTATGTATGCATGTATGTATGTATGTATATAACGTGTGTGTTTGTATTTTTGTGTGCAAGCACTAAGCTTGGAAATGCCTGGCATGAGGTTAGGGGCTAAATTGTAAGGCACCCGGTGAGAATGGAATCCATTACAAATGCAATGGCCTGGGATATGGATTTGCCAGCAGCTCTTAGTGCATCAGCATCTGATTGTACACTTAACCTGTGATAAATATGAATGTTGTTATCGAAGAATCTTTGATAACAGCATGTAGTTTTCAACGTCAGTTGGAAGTAATAATTTCACGCTGAACACAATGTTTCCAAAGACGTATCTCTATACTACGGCTTTCCCTTGCTTAACAGTATGCACAGGATTGAGAAAATATTCCATCAACCCTTTTATGTAAACGATGAGTTCAATCAATTACGCAGGATTGGTAGTGATTAGAGTCCCGCTGTGGTTGGTAATACATCTTCTCTTGCAAACCTCTTGGGTTAACAGTCCATTAGGATAGGTAAAATCAGTAAGTGAATCATCCGTATGACTCTCACTGTTTTAAGCCCTGGTCATTGATGTGAAGCATCCGATTGAAACTACGATACAAACCAAAAAGAAAAGAATGATAAATTTTGAAAACGAAAAGAGACAAACAGATCGACACAAGAGAAAAAAAGAAAATATGAAAAAGGGAAAAGAGGAGAAGGACAAGGACAAAGAAAGACAAACAAAAATAACAACGACAACGGAACAAGTGTGAGGGTTTTAAAAAAACAAAAAAGAGAAAAAAATGAGTAAGGAATCGTGAGACGAATAGAGGGTTCTCCCCTCTAACTTTCGTGCATTGCATTGTAGGACTTGTACTTGAAGCAAAGATTTAAATTCGTACACCGAGTTTTTTTTTTCCCCAGGGCATTTCCCAGACATACACGACTAACCTGTCACTGTTCCGATAACAAAATGTCATAAAACATCTAAGCCTTAACTTATGACGACGACAAAAGCAAGCAACAGAGATGCATTTTTAGATAATCACTTACACGTCTCATCTGATTTCAGTAAGATACTTAGCAGCAAATAATCGACACGACTTAAGGAAAAAAATCTTCCAGATCGTGTTAAATTTAATTTAAATTGTCAGAATTTTTATCTCATTATTGAAAACTAGTTGCTGCAAAAGAAGAGACTTGGATTTTTTTAATTACGAAATTTCAACTTTTGAGTAAATTTTAGTAGAATTTTTGGTGCCTATTTAATAACAGATAGAATTTTTCCATAATTTTTTTCGAGTTCGTAATAACATCACATTTTGAATAAGCTGTTTGACTACATGTTCCACAATGCAATTCACGGAAAAGATGAAAGGGGAAAATCTCTTTGAGGAGGTAGGTAGGTGAGAAAAAAGTTAATAAGAGAATTCTGAGGAGGAAGAAGAGAAAAAAAGAGACGATAAAGTAAGAGAAAAACGTGCAGTGAGATGAAAAGGGCAGATGTAAGCTAAGGACCACGAATCAATCAGCCAACAAGCATCCAGCCCCATCGCACGAAAATGGGAACCTTCGGGGTATTTCTTTATCTACACCGCTGGACCGTTCAGTTATGGCATTTATCATCAAGGTCCACATTGATTAGTTTGATGTCACATCTTGGTTAGAGGGTAAAGAACAAGATGAAATGAAAAAAGTAGTGGCCCGGCCACTGCAGGTTTAAATTACTCTCCTTCTTTACCGAATTTTGGATATGATTACTGCAACTTCGGTATTGTATCTGGTCAGTCTGCAAGAATGTCAGACAACTGAATGACATGACGACTCACAATGTGAAGATCATATAAGAAAGTGTGGCGGGCAAAATATGATATGCTTTGACGAAATAGACAAGTTCCGTAAGTATTGGCTCTGCAGCAATCATGGTAGATAGGTTTGGCGAATCCTGGGGAAAGTCTATGTTTAATTAGGATGCTGATAAGCTGATGATTGTATAATAAATGATGGATCATAGCGAATTTTCACACACACTTGTCAAAGTGGCTTATTTGGTAAGAGAGCTGACTATCAATCAATGTTTGTAACTATAGGTCAGCTAGTTTAAACTGAATAAAAATTGTTCGTCGATTTTTGTCATTTTATCGATTTTTATGCATTTTTTTCCTTTGAATATTTCAATGAGAACAGGCTTTAAAAACATAGCCACATGCTGCGATAAAAACGCCAGATACTAGTAGCGTTTCAAATTTTTTTTTTTTTTTTTTTGTAATCATATTTTGTAATTCATAAGAAAAAAGATTAAAGAAGATTCACATTTAAAGTAATTTGAAGAAACAATATAATCTCCCGTTCAGAAACTTATGTTTACCCTAAAACAAAAAAAGTGTTGAGAAAGTAAATCAAGCTGATGCTTTTGCACCAAACTGAATCACTTTGGGGAATTAAAAAAATTAGGATCGGGACTTTCAACGGATCTTGCAATCCAAATGAGAAGAACGGATCTTGCTAACATGAACAAAGAGGGTAAGGCGTGTCAGATACTGGCTTTCATTGATTTTGCATATCGAAGAATAACTTTTAAAAAGGCAAAAAGCAGGACAAGGTCTTCGATCTCACCTCGATAATACATAAAGGTGACAGTTATGCCAGTCGCTGTTGAAAGTGGAAAAGATCCTGAAAAAGGCTAAAAAAAAAAAAGCTGCAGGAACTGGAAATACGAGGGAGAATCGAGAAAAATCTGGACCAGAGCTCTACTGGAAACAGTTGTAATACTGGGAAGATAGTTGAGGTATCAAGGAGATTTGCTGTCACTCGATATCTTGCGGAAACGATCTGTTACAACAGGTTTGGAAACTTAATGAGTAGAGAAATAATTATAAAATACCTCTTTATTACACTTACCTACATGATGCGTGTTTTGGTTTAGATCATAAATGTTTCAGATTTTTATTTTCAATCGGTTTTTCTTGAGGTGAAATCAGCTAAAATCACGTTCTTATAGATAATTGGACGACTACAATTCCCCTATGCTCGAACGACTTCACAACGGCAGGCTCGCTCAAACATAAAAATTGTACAAAATCACGTGTAAACACGCTGGAACATGTATAACTACACACGATCGCATTTTCGTAGAATCTAGGCAAATTGATATCTACCTGAGTTTACATATCTGCATAAACTTTCTAGACAAGGCTTAAGCACGCGGCTTCATAATTGTTCCTGCAGGCATCTCCCCGTCTCAACCGAGCGACGATTAATTTATCTATTTTGGAGCTAGATATAGCAATTTTGGAGTTAAATATAGCTATTTTGAAGCTAGTTTCATATCCTGGGTTCCTCTATCTACCAACTTTATATCGTGCACTACATTATGACGGACCACGGATCCTTATATAGTTATATTGATTTCAATTGTTAAAATCCTAAAATGCAGGCAATTATTAGAGATTTAGTTTATCGGGTTTTTTCAAAGTAAAAAAAAAACGAAGCATTATACCTAGATATATTTGTACCTCGATTTCTGATATGATCTATAGAATTATGTAAAATATAGGTTTTCAATCCGAAATTATCCACGAGTGTTGGTCGAAATTGACCAAAGAAATGGAAATAAAAATTGAAAACATGTTTTTAGATGGCGCCTAGTGGTGTATTCATGTAAATATTCAAGATTGTGGACCTAAAAATTGGACCGGGAGCGACTGGACACACAGAGACACGCAGACACAGACACGCAGACACACACACACACACACACACACACACACACACACGAACAGGGAGAGAATCTGTAACCTACTTGGCTGGTTGGTTGGTGCGATTTGTAGGGCTACGGTGATCTGATATTGATCGACATTTCATTGGGCTTAGTAAAAAGCCGAGCGAGATAGAAGGAGATAAATAGTTATAATTATGTCTATCCTCACAAAGAACAAAATCTTCCGGCCATGAAAACCATAATTCTGAATCATGATTTTATCTATACTTCAATACCAATCACTGACGATAGATTTTCTACAATGTCAACCAAAATATAGGAAACTGATCTATTTGTAACTAGACTCATCTGTACCTACGTACCTATCTATACAGTCCACATCACATCCATTTCGATTTGAAATTGACATAGAATGATATTCAAAGATATTTGATAAATAGATATTCTCCAATGAATAAAGTGCATTGACGAGTTTGAATATGTTTTGAGTGAATTGAATGCTTCATCAATCATAGGATTACAGACATTGATGAACCTACGTGGATACTTATCTCTTAAAGTTATAAACTGCTTGATACTGTTCTTAATTCAGAGTGGAGCTCTTCAATGAATAGCATGAAAATAATTGAACCCTCCATAAAAAACTTTCTTTTTTAAATCAGTCAAAGTCAAAGGAAAATCATTTTAACCAGAAGCCAGTTTCCTTTGAATTGACATTCTATTTTCTTTCTATGAATGTAATGGCTAACAGGTCTGAAGAAACTGTCACATGACCAACCTCTTTGACAGCATGCTATTTTCAGGCGATCGATTGAAAATTTGAACAAGGGGGGTTCAATGGATAAGTTACTTTTCTTGCAAAAAAAGGGTCTGAGTTTTCTGAAAAGGAAAAAAAGGTGTGAATGCAACTGGACACAAAATTGAAAAATCAATTTAGCATGAACTTACGTTGCAAATGAAATATCATGTTCTGTCAAGGGTGATTTTCGAAAAAAATAAAATAAAATGTTTTTCAATGAAATAATAAGGAATAGGAGTGGAAATTTTCAGCTCGATTAATGCAACTTGTACGCGTGATATGTACATCTAGCCAACTGAAGAAACTTATGTTGATTGTTTTGATGAAAGTTTTGGTTGAACCTTTGTAGTAAACGTCTTTCTGGAATGTGCTTTGCTTGATCGTTGACAGAGGTAACTCATTGCAAGCATATACCAGACTATGTTAAGCTTAGTTCAAGTCCACGCAGATCACAAAAATATGCTGGTTGTGCTGTTTGTAACGTGATAGTATCAAGTGACAATATCTGTAAATCTCATTTAAAAAAACCATTCGGTGGCTTGGATAAGTGGTATTGAATTTTTGTTTCAGTTGGTAAACAGTTTTATACGTTTTTTGCATGTTCAGATATTCACTAGAAGAAATATTTGTCAATAAAATATCAAACAACCAAATCAATCCCCACTATTTTATTTTATCCGTGGCAAATGTGCAATTTTCTCTTCAACAGAATTTACAGCGCATTTATATGATTTTTATCTATCTTTGACATGATATTTTTCTTCAAATAATGTGAATTTAATGACAAAAACATATGTGACAATATCGTTTGGAATTAGCAGTTTTGAACACCCAAAGTTTATTGCATTTGTCTTTTCAAGCAGGTATGGTCACTCCTAATGCACTACTGGCATGGTTCGCTTTGGTACTGAAACATTCATGAAGGATTATATAAGGCATATTTTTTTAATTATTTTTTTTTAGTGCTAACTCACTTATAAGAAATAAATCTACTTCTGGATATATCATCTTTTAATGTAAAAGTTGAAAGTCAAAGGAAAAGTCCTAAGTTACGAAAATGCTACCTCTAATTCTTATATTGTGTAATTATTTCCATGTAACAGAAGTATAAGCACACTTCTGAATTCGCAAAATCAATCTTTCAAAAATAAAATCTATAAAAGCCATCTACAAAATTTTGAAATCTTTTATGCACACATTAATTTCTTTTGTGCGCTGGATGCAAAACATTTGTGAGCACACCCTTGCAAACAGCTTAAAGAGAGCAATGGATTATAAATATTTCATCGCCGAAAAGGTGGAACATTCAAGGGCAAACTCTTCGTTGATTAAAAGATGTTTGTAAGTTTGACCGAGAAGAAAATTATGTTTTATCGTAACTAACCGAGATGCTTGCAGGTATACATTGGTTTTAAATTCGCACTCTTTTAAAATGAACCTGAATTTGCTCAATGTCAAAGCTGGGTATACATTCACACTATAGTCATAATGTAGGAGAAAAAAAAGAAAGAAGGATCTAACTGACACAAAAATAAAACTTAAAAAAGAACAGACATTAGGAAAGGATGCAAGAAAGGAAGCAAAACGAACAGTAGAAAGAAAGATAGAAAAAAGTATGAAAAGAAGAATGAATGAAAGAGAATAGAGAAAGAAAGGGGAAATGAACGTGAGAATGAAACAAGAAAAAAAAAGAAATTAGTGAAGAACGCCAGAAAGTATTACAAACAAATAGGAAAAAGAAGAAAAAAGCAAGAAGGAAGTAATAAACAAAGAATAGAAAGAATGAGAGAAGATCGAATAAAGAGAGGAATATACGTAAGGAGAGGGAAGAGAAAAGAAAAATGAAGAATAACAAACAATCGAAAGAATGAAAGAGTGCACGACAAGGAGGTAGGTTATAACGATAAAAATGAACGAGTAATGAAGAAAAGGCGGTAAGAACAAACAAATAAAAGAAAGAGAGAAAGAGAGGAGAGGAGACCTTGTAGCAGTATATCGGAAACAATATTCAAAAGGAAACCAGTCTGGCTAGTCACGAAAAAAAATGCCCCATGACCAATGTCTTTTGGCAGCCTACAATGTCGGGGGTGATCAATTATGAAATTGCAAAAGAAAGATGATCAATGGAGATAAACCTGACACGTTTTGGGGTATTGATCGCTAAAAGAATGTCCGAATTTTTGGAAAGCAAAGGTGAATGTTGCTGGACTCAAACTAATTAATCAGTTCAGCATACGGTACAAATTAAACACAATTAAAAAAATACACTTTTCACGGGGGGGGGAGGCAAAAAACACTTGAGTTAATGTTGGAAAATGTCAGCCGTCTCTCTCCATCAGTGCTGCTTATACACGTGATATATACATAACTAGTCAGCCAGCAAGACCTACTTGAAAACTGAGGAAACCTACTATGAAAGTTCGGGTGACAGTTTTGGTTGATGGTTCCTAACAGACAATGGAGGAAGGACAAGAATTAGAAAGAAAAGGACCGGGTTTCCTTAAAAATGACATTTATGTTTGCAAGTCACGCTGTTCTCACCAACACGTTCCAATCGTTTAGAAGCGTGCAGCATAACAAAAGGACTCAATCTGATCGTTCTAATATCAGGACATCAGAACTCAGATGACACAAAAATTTCCACAATGAACTGTAATCACATCTCCAATGAAGAGAATGTAGTGGAACAGATATGGTCGTTAGATACGCTAGTGTGCACAGTCGTGCACTCGAAAAAATTCCTTATCAAAGGAGCTTGTTGCCAGTGGCTTGCCTTGAGGCTCGCTAATAAATTTCAAGATGAATCGAATAATGCTCCAAACATATGATAATTAGCAATATGTGTTGGAAGTTTGTCACGCAAAGGGACTCAACTGACGTAGTAAAATCGAATTTTATGTTCTGATGGCGTAATGAAAATCCTGAAATTGAAAATCAATAAAAAAAGACAAGAAATGATTAAAACAAAAACAAAGCAATAATGAAAATCTGTTTTGCTGTCAACAGAACGTTATTATCCAAGCACACTGCAATACAAATTTCTATCAACCACGTTTATGAAAGGCATTCAAAATGTATCATGTATTTCATACACGTCGACATTAATGACGACACGTATAATTTTGTAGTAATAATAATCAAGTTGTTGAACACTTATATCCCTGCGCCGAAAGCGACTTTTTTTTCTCAAGGAAGAGATGACCAGTGAATGAGTTATACATTGCAACTTTTGTTGTGGGTTGATCAGGACTTATTCTCTATTTCCGATCAACACTGTTTACTCGCTGCCTGAGGAAAATTAGTCAGAGTGAAAATTGCAAAAAAAAGGCGGTTGACAAATTGGTATGCAGGTAAAAAGTAGTAATAATTTTATTTACTCAAATGACCATATGTAAGCTTTTTTAACAATTTCCATGCTTTATCTTAATCTGATGTCAATTTCTGTCCAGGTTTCTTGCCATTTGATTGAAAAAAAAAAACGAAAAATAGCCAAACTTAGAAACGTGGAAGCTCCTCATCAGAGTAACTAACATAGGCGATCCTGCATGAATGATTTTCAACGAGGGATTTGGATATTTTGAGTCTGTTTGCTATATCCTGTGTCAGCAAACACTGATTCTCAAGTAATGCCTTGATCCGATCAATCAACTCCAAATGGTCTACTTGACCTTGGTGTATCGTTCAACCAGAAATGTTTGGCACAAACCTTCGAAAAACACTTTTGAGATATCATATCATTAATAAAATTTTTCCACAGGAACTGCACAAATCATGTTTATCTTTCTTAAAAAAGAATACTTCATGTGTCAAAAACATTACTTATTTTCCTGAAAAACGTCATCGTTAGAATCACTAAACAAAAATATATTAATATAAAATATTATTAATTTTGATATTGATATAAAATATATTGATTTTGACAACTGTTTTAAAACAATGTGTGGATATGACTAAGATCACCATACAATCAGACACATGTTTTTAAACTAAGGCATCTAAAAATAATATCTTCGGATGTCATTTAACGACAAATGCATGTCGATCTTAGGGTTAAATCTTCTGAATTCAGTCGTACACTATACTCTTTAGCTGAAAAAGATTTTTGTTTAGAAATGTTGTAATTTTAATACAATTAGTCCCCCAAATCATCGCACGATGTCACGTTGTACAAGTCAGTTACTTTCTGGTCCGTATTATTGCATTGTGTTCAGTTTGTTTGTGTCATGTACAAAATCTTGAACTCATTTCTGTTGTTTCTATCTTGATTCTAATGTTGCATTAGGAATATCTTGCTGGGGATCATCTGCTGTTCGATCACAGATCTTTTTACTGATATATATATATATATATATATATATATATATATATATATATATATATAGTCTTGAAAGCTTTCTTCACAGCTTTGAGTACAAAACACTTAAAAACCATTTTAAAAAATAGGGTTTTTGTGTTACTTAAGTCACTTATTTGCCAGTGTCTGTTAACGTAATTCATGTAATTTTCTGGAGTATTTCTCACGTTTTACATATATTTTGTTATCGTGGCACTATGTGTAGATTCACTCTTATAGGAATCGTTAGTTGTTCATAATGTGACTATTTTGGGTTTCAAAAACAAAACAGATCTATTGACAGTGTTGATTATTCCCTCCATCCAAAGTTTGATTTTGAGTTATAGCTCATATCATACTTGTAGTTTTCATTTTATATAAGGTTGATTCATACTACACATCATTTAACACTTTGGAAGCTGGGGCCCACTTGAGTAGAGTATACAAAAACGTATTCAACGATGAGGAACCAGGGTGTATAACAATAGACATGATTTGTTGTTTGAGTCACTTTAACTGTGTCTGCAACAATGTGAATAATGAATCTGTAGTGTCAGTGATAATCTCAAACTGCACGCAGATCAACATATGATATCACCTTTAAGAATACAAATAGCACAAAGATTTGATTGTGTTAATTCTGTGCCAACATATTCAACCAAAAAATCACCTTTCACTTTCTCCCAAAGAATTTTTTTCACTAACCCTAAAGTTGATTTGTCCACGTCGTACATCATCTCTCTCCCATCAATTTATCTTTTCCTTTGAATTATCGAATAAATTATACTTATAAAAAAGGTTTAAACGAAACGAAAGTACTCCCAAGCGGTAGTAACAACTCAATGGGCTATTCCATTGATGTACTTGGACAATTCTTTTCTTGATATCCCATCTCCAATCTCTCAACCAACCAACTACCTATCAGACAGTTGAATGGAACCGAACCAAATGTTTTTCCCCTTCCCTGGTCTTAGTCATATATATATATATATATATATTATTTTTAGGCAGATTGGCAATTTGCTTCTTGAAATGTCTCTATTTATACCAAATGCTTTCTAACCAATCGCTATGCGCTGTCTTATTTTATTTATACGGCTTTAGTTTTACTTTTATTGCCTGACATAAAATCAATGCATAATACCAACTATGATATACGGGTACAAAACCTACAAGGTTTCAATACCAATCTAAAACAAACTTAGAATTGCCTAGAAGGCACTGGAAAGTTTAATATAAGCTAAAACTCAGAGATAGATAACGATCAACACATAGATCCTAGAGAGGACTGGGTTGAAGCATATTATACGAGTAAGTAATCGATGGACATTGAGTTGGGCAAGGCAAACTGCGAGGATTGAGGACATGAGATGGAAGAAAAGGCTACCTGATCGGTACCCATTGAACACAGGATGAAAACACCAATAACAACATGGAAAGATGAAATAGAAGAGTTTAACGGTTAAACATGACATAGATTGGTGCAATCAGGCGCGTCAAAAAAAGGGAGATGGAAAAGGTCTACTTCCAGCAAGGGACTTATAAAGGCTCCCAATGATGATAATTATTTTGGATCTCGATGAAAAAAAAATAGCCTACTCGAGCAGCAGACATCAAGGAATGCTCTGAGCAGTCCCATTCCCATGCAATGATACATGGTGCTCTTCGGCTGATTGATATATGCTCCGAAACTTACAACTACCTTTCTTTGTCGCTTCACTTTTTTCTCCAAATTTTCTCACCTTCTGATCAACCCTATTTTCAATTTTTCTTTTTCTCTTAATGCTTCTCTGATTATTTGTATTATCTTCCTTAACATTCGCATCTGTAAAGTTATTTGTCTCGCAGATTCTTCCCCATTTTCGATACCTGTTACCAACAACAGGCAAGTTTAATCGTTGAATTTAGCTCATTCCTATTTTCTGGCATTTATATTTGTTTATCGGAATATCCAAACTTCTCCCAGCCCTTAATACTTATTGTAAAAACTTGAAATTCTGCACACACACACACACTTACTCTTTTCATTAAGCAAGGAAATTATTTTCATTGGTTTTGGAAAACTTTCCCCCAAATTAAGTTTTTAGCTGATGGTTTTTATGCAACATACGTTTACACCGGATTGGTCACTAGTTATTGCCAGCTTGTTTTGTATTTTGTTGTTTTCTTTTTCCAATCAGACCGTTTACGACCCAACAAAAAGCAATGAAGTAATTTTTTCATTGATATACCCTTTTTCCTCTATTTTAATTGAGCACCTTCAACCTAACGATGGTGATGATTCATAATTTCTCTTAGAATTTCGGCCACCTCTCCCTCCATTTCGTCATCATTGTTACATTTGGAGTAACCACCTTCTCCTCCATGGCCCACTCTCTCTTTTTCATTCTCTCTTTTCACTCACTCTCCCTCTTCCTCTGTGTCGAAGCATTTTTTTTTCTATCTTTCTCCTATTGTGTAATGTTTCTTTTCAAGAATTTATTTTATTTATTAAAAAAAAAAAAAGATATTGACATAAGATGCAAATGCACCCTTCAAAATTCTGTTTTCCTTGAAAATCATTTTGCCTGAATCCCCTTGATGTCAATGAATGGACAAAAACGTTCTTCA
>OY735200.1:78408423-78410923 GCA_963457665.1 Thysanoteuthis rhombus
AGCTCGTCTCCAATAGTCACCTATAGAGCTGAAACGTGGAACCCAACCAAAAAAAAATTCAATTCAATTCCCATAGAACTTGAACCATGAAAACATCAATCTAGAGGTATAAAGAGACATTTAGTGATATTTAGTTCGGATATTCGATTGCTCGGATAATTGATGTTATCATAAAGAGAAACTATGTTGTACATCACGGACATCTGACGATCTTGTTTGAATAATCTGGTAAATCATATCGGTGATATTGAGTATCTGAGATTTATCGATATCAATATCACCACTAAAGACATCCCGATATTATTTTTTTTTTACTTAGTTTTTCTGGGCTCTGCATAAGGCCACAGCAATGTTGTATCAAATGGAAATTGGACTCAAAACTCTGGAATGTTGTTTTCCCAGACGATATTGCTAATCATCATGCTCCGATAGACATTCAATGATGTGCCCTTTTGAGTGTTTTGCGACTCCAAAGAAAGTATAATGGAGCCAAATGCGACTTCCCGGCTTTTACACAGAAGCAATGACGTCACGATTGCATGATGACCACGCATCGATTAGTTTTGCATTACATGTCTGAATAGGAAAGATATCCAGGTGAAGTGATTGCTAATTCTAGGATGAATATTCGATGGGACTAATGTGTCTTTCAAAAATGTTGGTTCTTCTGTGCAGAACCATCTTGGATTTTTTTTTTTAATTTTTTTTATCATCAAATGAAACAAAAAGCTTCTTTCGCCATTTGATACCCTTTTTAAGAAAATTATGCACTGTGCACCTCAATAGGTTAGGCTTAGGAAGGTTAAAGCAGAACAAAACACGGGAAAAGGACTTTATTTAAAAACAAAATAAATCATTGGTATTAAATAACCTTAGCCCGGGAAAAGTAACCACTTCGATACGTGAAGTCTGCTGAACCACCTTTGATTTTTCTCGTTTATTTATTTATTTATTTATTTATTTATTTATTGCAAAATTAGTTTTCATACAAAAATGTTTGGAAACAAGCCTTTCTGATTTGAAGTCGAACTCATGCCTGGCAGATGCTTTGCTTTCCAAGTTTATAAGTTTTGAAAATATTTCAACTTTTTTTCGAAAACAGTTTTCCTCCGATGGAAAAAAATATGGCTGTGGGACAAGACTCAACTAAACAGTGTCTACGTATTTTTCTAAATAAATAGCATTTTAATTGAGATAAATCTTGAGCCTGTTCTGAATATAACCGGAAGAAATGATATAGACACTTGTTGGGGAAGAGAGTTAGGTGACCAGGATTGTTTTATAGATCTTCTACTGCGGTTGAAATTAGATAGTGGGTCGAATTTTAGTCGCCTTGGAGGGCCATTGTCATCGTTGTTGCCAGACGAAAATGAAGTCAGCTAAAGAGTAGGAGTTTACAAATAGAGAAACGCTTCCAACCAACGAAACCTGGAAGATTAAGCAGGCGAATCAACTCAAAGTCGTAAAAACAAAACTTCTACTTCAAACACATTTTCACAAAACCTGATGCAATTTCTTTCTTATCTGTCTTGGGATTAATCGATTCATGCATACGCCCACACTACTTGTCAAATTTTACATCGTGAATAAAGTAAAATGGAAATTGAAGATATTATTAATTCAAATGGAAGAGACATCTTGCAAATAAATTCTCTGTGTTTTCTTTCTCAAACAGAGATCATTCATAGATAAATGGCACAAATTTCATCAAAAACATGGGATTTTTTTATTAAAAAAACTGTCAACAAAAACTGTTGACGTCACTACAGTAAACATCAACGTAGCTTTCTTTAGTCTTTGAGCAGGTTTGGCTGGCGAAATGGCTATTTATCTATGTATTCGTCGTGCTTACAAGCCACTCCAGTGAAACTGGAGAGTTGAAAATTTAAACATCCAATCTTTATCATGTCTCGGAGAAAAAGTTGTTTTATAAAAAAAGGGGGCTTCTTGGGGGAGGGTGTAATGTACGTTTGTGTAAAGCTGATCCCTTAGCTTTTTTTCTTGATTCGAATCTTTTTAGCTTTTACGGCCCAAAAAGAAATGAGTCAAATAATTCATTCATTGATCATTCCTTTCCCATTTTTCTAGTTGATAACCCCCAACACGGCATACTGCCAAATGACATTTGTAACATGACAGTTCCTGTTGAGTGATTAATCAAACCTGTTTTGTTTTTGGTTCTGTTTTTTGTTTTGTTTTTTCAGCGCATTCTTGGTCAAGAACATGGCTTTATTTATATTTCTTTTTTTTTTTGTATGAAGATAAAAAATATTTGCAGTGAGGAAAGGCGATAGAATCATTTCCTTTTCTGTTGTTTTTTTTCGTGTTATGGTTGCTGTCTCGACACCCATCCTTTTTTGCAAATGCGTTTAAGTATTTGTGGCGGTTTTGGGTTCGGGTTAGCATAGCATTCAAGTCTATTCTATAGATATTTAAAATTTGTCGATGAAAATACTTGATTTTGAGTTTGCATCCAATTACAAGCCTTCATGAAAAGACA
>OY735200.1:78413423-78418423 GCA_963457665.1 Thysanoteuthis rhombus
CATTATAAGTTTAAGTGGAAGATGAGGAAAAATCATTAGATTGTGAATAGAACGAATTGACGAACGAGGAATCAATCAAAACAGAATCAGGGAAGATTTTTTTGAGTTGGTAAAAAAGGAGACAAAGAAGGAGACACATAAGAACTACACTTGGAAGTTTTCAGTGTGTTTTTGCTACTTAATAAGCCCTCACCGATCTGGAAAACATTGTCGGGTGATATGTCAAGATTGATCAACAAATTCAGTGAACTTGCCATCGTCAAATCTATGAGGATAGAAGATCAACTCAGCAAACAACGTTGGGGGCATTCTTAGAACCTGTGTTTCAACCACAAGAATCCGCATGGAAATTCCATTTTTTTAAAATTTTTTATCATAAATTACATTCCTAAGATCAAGTTTATCTGCCTGACTGATGACCTCTTCCGGTTACATTCATTCGTACAATCCTCCACGCCATGAGCAAATAATATATCCCATTAGGCACGCAAAGCTTTCTAACAATTTCGGAAAGATATTTTGAATAGTTTCCCTCGAAAATAAAACCATCATCATTACTAGCAGCAGTAGCAGTAATAGCAGCAATCTTTCAGGGTCTCTCATTGGACAAAGCCCTCTCCCTGTCCACGCCTAACGGTGATAATACAAAAAAGAGGGTTAAAGTTTATGAGCTGGCAACGGGTACACTTTATGCAATGAAACATTGCTAGTCCAGTTCTGATAATATTTAAGAGTTTTGTTTTTTGTAATGATTAAAAGTCCAGCGTGGACATTGAGAATTTGTTTTTTGGGTTTTTTTTTTAAATTTGGGAGTGGCAGTGATCATATCTAGATTAGCAACACGGAATAAAAGAGTGAAGTTGACGGCAAACTATTTTTTTCAAGTCGAAGTAAAGCATATAAACAGTTGAGGAAAAATGTCTGATTTGAGACCGTTTTTAGATATGACATGCCAGAAGCAAGACAATCCGATCGTAAGTTAGTGAGTATAAGTATATGTATATAAGTCAACAGCAGCCTTTATAAGTCCAATGTTTGAGAAAGACCTCCTCCATCTACAGTCAGGCCGAGTGAGATTCGGCTGATCTCGTCCCCCTCTTTCGTGACTGGTGTTTTCGAAATGCGTTCAGTGTCCCAAGGAAACAAATTTATTAGCTTTTCACTTCATTTTTTATCCTTCCTCCTTGCATAATTACTTGAATGATACCCTTCATCATTGTCCTCTTTAAAATTCATTTTTCTATCATCCAGGGGTTAATCCTAGCGTTGTTTTTTTCTGCAATTTCTAGTGGGTTTATAAGTTTACAGAGTTCTCAACCGCACGTAATTGCTGGTATTATGCTTTGAGAGTCTTCTATACGCTTCAAGCTTATTGGCCATTTGCTTTTCCCGAATGCTTTCCAACCAATCGTTATGGAGCATTCTATTTCATGTTCGTTGGTCCTTCTCAAGCTTTATCACATAACCTTGGTTAATTTGTTCCTCAGTGTCTGAGGCTTCACTTATTATTTTCAAGGTCTTTCAAAGAAATTTGTCATCAAACGTTGATTTATTTCTGTTTCGGTCCCCTCACTTTTGGCTTCCTCTATTTAGCTTATTCAGTTTGTCTTGTCCAGAGTCAGGAGCTTCTGATATAAATGTATCATCATCATCATCATCATCGTCATCATCATCAGTATTTTAACATCCCTCTTTGGACAGAGACTTTTGCTAGGATCCACCACTCTTGTGTATTGTGGGCATCGCAGAACCAATACTTTCTGAATTTGTCTGCTCCGTTTCTCCACTTCATATTTTGTCGGCCTCGGTTGCGCATGTGATCTGTGGAGATCCATTTTGTGAGTCATGATGTCCATCAGTTGTCTGCCATACTTGCAACATGACCAGCCCATTGCCATTTGAGTTTTCTAATGGATTCTATGATATCTCTGACTTCTGTTTTATCCTTGATATTTTGCGTTGTCTTGTGATCTCTCCATGTGAGATTGAGTATAATTCTTTAATATACACATAGTATGCTTCTCAGTTCGCAGACATGCTTTATCATTACAGTAACTTAAATTGTTCAGACATAATCCATATATATAAATATATATAAAAATATATATATATATATATATATATATATATATATATATATATATATATATATATATATATATATAGTGGTATCTTCCTGTATTTTAAGTTTGGATCCGCCGGAGAAGTTGCGTAACTACTTGAAATATACATAAACGGCACAAGGGATATAGACTTGCTTAACTTGTGAAATCCACTCTGACAACCTAGTAAAAGCTGGGTTTGTGTCTGACTCTTGATATTTGGACTTCGTGTCCAACTCACTGACACTCTCTATGTCTTTTCAACTTGTTAACACCCAATAGATGTTTAACCAAGTACACTGCAGTTGCAGTCCCCAATAGGTTTCCAGATGGTGCTCGGAGAGTGAAGATGTTTATCCCAATGACATCCCAATGTCTTCCTCCTTTCGTATTTTATCGACTTAATTCCTTCATAAAGTTGGTAATTTTCTTTTTTTTTAAAGGGGGTTGGTTGTATTCTTATGTCTTTCCAATTAACTGGTTTAATGTGTGTACAATATTTTCGAAGGAGTCATTTTTAGAACCTGCTTTTTTCGCGTGGTTAGTTTTCATCTAAAGTGTTTGTTAACATTTACAAACTATTATGAACAAACTTACACGCACACTTGTATATAGTATAAAGAAATAGATATATAATAATCACTTTCCCGGTGGAAAAATTATATATATATATATATATATATATATATATATATATATATATATATATATATATATATATATATATATATTCTGTACTTTGGATAGCACCTTATAAATTAATAGATTTAAATAATTTTTTGGTTTCTTTGAGTCTCTTCATTTTACTTATTTTTGTGCAATAGTCTACTCACCTCTCACCCTTGCCCCCTTTCTCTGTCTGTCAGTCTGTCCCTCTGTCTGTCCGTCTGTCTGTCTGTCTGTCTGTCTGTGTGTGTGTGTGTCTGTCTGTCTCTCTCTCGCTCTCTCTCTTTCCCTCTCTCTATTCTTTCATTTACTTGTCAATGCCCAATACATTCACAGACGGTTAACTGAAACTCTAGTCTAAAAATCTTTCATCTAATTTCTCTCTTAGAGGACTTCATATCTCATACGTTTTCTAAGTAAGCAAGCATTCTGAACTTCGTTTACATCGATATCCTGTAAACGCTTCTCATATCAAACAAAATCATATCATTCATCTAGCAATTTCCATTTACAATGTTTTTACTATGGGTCTCCTTAGCCGGGCCTTTCGATCACTTCTCAAATCAAAGAGGTTAGTAAAAAAGAAATTATTTTTGCTGAAAAATCATGACCAGTAAAAATATACGTACCTTGCATAAATGAATCACCGTAGCATGCGCTTGTTCAAGGGCTAAAATGTATCTAACATTACCTAAAATAAGTGGTTCTTTTATCAAAAATCATCTAATACAAAAAAGGGCTCAAACGACAATAGAGACTAAATCGAGCATTAAAAAAACAGCAAACAAGAGAATTGTTTTAGGTAATGTCTAGTGTACACTTTCAAACTTTCAAGGGTGTAGCCCTCAAAATACATCCCGATGGGCCCAATTACACTTATAGACAAACGGATTCTCAGAGAGAGAAGAATCTATTTCCCACTTGGCTGGTTGATCGGCCGTTTCTGGGGCTATGGTTATTCGATGATTTAATGATATTAAGATCTTAAGATTAAGAGACCCTGGAACATTATATGGTTAAAATGAAGACTAAAAGAACTAACAATATAAAAAAAAATTATATACTTGCGATAACAAAAGTTGTGTTAAGATTATGACGGATAGAAACATTACTTAAAAGAAGAAATACTAAATGAGAAATAAAAGGATTGGAAACAGGTCTGATTAGTCACTTTTGGTTGCATTCCGGTTGGGTAGTTTCAATTAAAAGTTGAATGAATAAATTACTTCTCCTGTCTGAATTCTTCAAAAAACAAGAGGGCGCAGACTAGGAACTAATTTAGCATTAACTTACATTGCAAACAAGTAGGTGTAAATTTTGAAAATCTCTGTTTTCAAGCTCTTTTTCGAATAGAACGGTGCATAAAAATTGGCTGGAAGGCAATTGGTATAAATATAGATATACTGAAAAATAAATTGCTAAAACATTTGAAACGTAAAGTATGCAATATATGCATAATACCAGGTATGATGTACGGTAAAAAAATTTGGAAGATTAGTAGTGCAGGTGGCTTTTAAAAATTAAAATTAAAAACCAGGTAGTTTGGAATAACCAATGGCGAAAGAAAAAAAAAGGGTCAGCATGGATTTTGAGAGAACCAGGGTGAAAAATATCGCAAATATAATTAAATAACAAAAATGGAGATCGACAGGTCATATAGCAAGAAGAAATGACAGCAAATAAAGCAAAAATCTAATCGATTGTTGACTTTTGGACGGAAAACATGGTAGGAAAAGACCGAATACAAGATCAAAAGACAAAAGAAAGGTAGGGCAAGGTAATAAAACATGGTAGAGATTAGCGCAATCACGCTTGTTGTAACAGTGGACTTACAACGGTTGATTATATATATATATATATATATATATATATATATATATATATATATATATATATATATATATGCATAAGGAAAGCGTGAATACAAAAAATATATTGAAAATAAATGTTAATCTGGAAAGTAGTTCCACCATGTAAATGCTTTTTGAATAGAATTATTCCGGCTTTGAAGTAAAAACAAGAAACATAAAGTCAACAACGTTTCTGCCATTTGTGATTTACGGTTTCAAAGGGATTCAAAAAGTAGTAGTAGTATTAGTAGTAGTAGTAGTAGTAGTAGTAGTATTAGTAGTAGTAGCAACAGGAGGAAGAAGTTGTGGATACATAGTCCAAAAATCTGGCTGTTAAACGAAACATTAGAAAATTCAAATTTATGTTAGTATTCAGTTTCCA
>OY735200.1:78420923-78448423 GCA_963457665.1 Thysanoteuthis rhombus
TTTTCACCGTGGACATTATTTTTCGATTGCAGTCTTTACTCGTTGCCATAGTACTACGTCTGATTCTAAGTCTTGAAAACTGAATGTTAGGATGGATGTAAAAGCTAGTCAACTTTGATACTAAAAAAGTCATTTTTTTTATGACGCCTCTTAGCAATTTAACGAATATCAGAATACATGTATGGATTTCTGAAAAGTTTTCGGCTGTCCCTCTACCCAAAGTCTTTTTTTTTTCAGTGTAACTTGGAAGAGTGTTTTTTTTTATATTGTAATCTGTTAATTTTCAGGATCATTTTATATTTACTTCAAAACATTGACTGGGAAATTCCTTTCGCGAGTATGTCTTAATGAGAATACACATATTTGATATTGATATGTAGTTATATTTGATCCATATTCCATCAACAATTACAGACATGGAGCATCTTTCTAATATTTAATAATCTTTTCTCGTTTTCTTATAAGAGACGGATCTCTGATTCCAATGAATAGGAAAATTTTCCAAAAGATACAGTGATTTCGGCAGCGTTCTCTGCTTTTTTCAATACCTGTGTATCAATGTGGAGGTGTATTGTTCAGTATCATGGTAAAATTCTATCTTGTCTATCATTCACAGCATTATTTTCACCGTTAAACTCAGTGTTCAGATTTTGCTATTGGTAGAATGTTCTTTCGATTGCTTACAGTGATCCAGAGACGACATTCAGTGGTGTGTGAGCATTAGGGATTTTTTTGGTTTGATGGAAATATTTTGATTAACGAATGTCTCCAATTAACGAGTGTCTTCAAGTAATTAATCAGTTAATAGATTAAATAATTAATAGATAATCAATAAGCTAACTAATTACTGAATACATTTAATATTCCAGTATCCTGATTGAGGAGTATATTGTTAAGTGTGGGACTCTTTGATTCTGTAATAAATGTTGCTATTATTTGCAATCAGCTGGTGCAGTTAAATGTATGCAATATTCGGATATCATCTTCAAGTATTTTGCGGATGGCGGTATCAGTAGTGAATAAAGTATTTATACGCATGTTTTTATGGCAATTTGGTCAAAGAGGTGGTAGTTATGTATTAAGGAGATAATATCCGGCTATCATATACATATATATATATATATATATATATATATATATATATATATATATATATATATATATATATATATATATATAGAGAGAGAGAGAGAGAGAGAGAGAGAGAGAGAGAGAGAGAGAAAGAAGGGGGGGAGATTGAATAAGAAATAAACCATTCATTTTTGCCTCACAGTAACATCACGAATAAAGCCCAAAACTTTGAGACACTTAAAATATTTCTTTTTTCTCGTTTTTTTTCTTTCTTGGGACGTTCTAATTGTATCCTATTTAGAACAAATTTCCCCCACTTCTTACCTCAAACATATGGAGATAGTGGATACGTATATTGGTGGAAACATTTTGTTTTAAAGCCTCTTCTCAGGACCATTAGCTGGGCTACACCCACATTTTGGTGCTTTTTATTGATTGACATACACAAGCATACAAACTCATTGGTATCTTTTACTTATATATATATATATATATATATATATATATATATATATATATATATATATATATATATATATATATATATATATATATATATATATATATGTGTGTGTGTGTGTATATGTATATATATATATATAGTCTAGATAGCTTTACAACTCCTAAGCCTGACATTAAAAAATGACCCTAGCAGAGTTGATGAAACATCCCTTTCCCAGTTATGATATTAATTTTAATATATACCTGATGTCATACCTATTGTTCCTCATTCTATAGAGGGTAGTTTGTAATCCATTCATAATACACATTTCTCAATATTTTGAAACAGGATTTACTTACGTAGTTCACCCAAAACAAGCATTTTTGACGATGAAGTATTGATAAGTATAACAACAGATGTGGCTCACTTTTTGTATCACTACCGTTGAGTGTTCAACCATGTGAATACTAGATCCCTCGTGTGGGATTTGATCTAAGTCTGCATTCAAACTAACTTGTGATATCATCTTTTAGGATACTGACGACATAGAAAAAACATCTTCCTGTTGATTCTCTACGATTTGTTACTTGTATTTCAATGCTCAATTTCTCATTCCATCTATCAGTCTAACAAACATAGAGCCAAATGTTTTCCCATTTCTCTGATTCCAGGCAATGCAATGATATTTCATGCTGACAAAGACCGGATCAATATCTTTTGGTTACCTAATTCCTCGAACAATAATACAAATTTAACTATTTCAATACACATTATTCGCCTATCTTTTTTTTAATACTCTCGATAAAATATTCGTTAATCTTTGTTATCATTCAATCATGGTCAACTTATTAGTTTTAAAGGGATCAGTATTACTAATCAAGGATTGATCAAATTGTCAAAAAACCTTACTAATTTTGCCGCCTTATATATGCGTGAGGATCGGGGTGAATTTCTGTCTACATAGAGTTCATGGGTAGAAGGAAGAAAGAGTTGGGTTAAGTAAGTTGCTATAGAAACCTTACAACGAGACGGAGAGCATAAATATAAAGAAGTGTTTATCATCTTCATCTTCACAAAGCGAACTCCAAATGTACAAAAATGAATTATAGATAACGCGATTATTTTATGACACATAACGATTTTTTGACGAGTCTTTCCTCAATAAGCATGTGTTCCTGGAAACTGAATAACGTGTAGTTTCGTGTCAAAGAGGTTGTATCGCAAAACCGGCGTCGTTTCTCATTGTCTATTCTTTTGCTTCCGGCTGTTGCTTCCATTCTTCAACATTGATCGAATCTGGTGTTTATTTATATATTCCTTTGTTGTTTGATATCACGTTTATGCATCTTGGTATCTATTCATCCTACCACGAGAATGAAATGCGACACAAGGTAGGATTTAACTTGGTTTATAAGACCCCCGTTCTATCTCTACATACAATGGAAAGTTCCCTCTAGTCTTGCTGGTATAGTCGATAAGAAAGCAGAGAATGATACATCTTGCATCAGCTTGGCGTATAAAAAGGGCCTTATAACAGCCTGAAAAGAGCTTGACTCTTATTTGAGATCAGTGTTTTCCTTCCCCTAGACTGATTGCCAAGGGTAGAGTGCCCAATTTTTCCTTACGTGGGATAAGAAATCGTTTCATACATCTTTTAGTGAACACAAATAGCCCTATCCGGAATTTGAACGCAGGTCACCGATTATATCGTCTACACCATTATGCACTACCTTAATCCCACTTCTATTTTCACGAGCTAATCAAGAAATATGGAGGCCCATTGGTGACAGAAATATCCCTGCCTCATCGTCATTGCTGAATAAACCAATGGAAAGTGAGACTAGCGTTAGTGTTACTTCGCACTATGACAAAATTGGCAAAGTTCCGACGAGTTTGGTTATCTCTGGCGCTGTCTCCATGATTTCAAGGACCGTCATAGTCGAACATGGGACTAAAATTAAAGTAAAATCATAACTGGTTCAGAGCGGCATGGATGTCGATCCACAGGGATACCAGACCGGAGAGTTCATTGTTATGAGTCGAATGAACCGAAAAGTTAACTATAATAATCTCCCTACTAATTTCTGTAATAATTTGATAATCTTACGAAACAATGAAAAGTATTTCTGGTATTTCCATGTATTTATGGATGTTGCTTATAGTAATCTCATGTATTTAGATATATAGAGAGGCATTACATAAATAAATGACAAAATGAATACGTATATGAGAACCATAAGCAAGAATAGAGTTTGTTGATGAGACCGTTACTGTTCGTATGTGTTCTCTAGATTTGAAACAGGTATTTAGTTTATATATTTGTATGTTATATAGAATAAAATAGTTAATCTGCTAATAAATATTGGTTATATCGATGATATATTGTCATTGGTTTTCATATACGGTATCGTCCACAAGTTAGTACATCCGTTCAATTTTCAAACAACATAATTTTCTTTCATTCTTCATTTCACATGTTTGATCAGTTTCATTGATCAATTCAAAAATTTTTATGTGGCTCTATTATGATACCAGGACTTTAAAACCATTCATAGCAGATTTGTTTCTTGTAGAAGAGTGCAATCAAAACTGATATTACCAGGTATTTTTAAGAATCTTTTCCACAAAGATATGAATATGAAGCGCCATCTGAAAATGTGTACACATCCAAGATGAAATATGATTAGCAACATGGTTTCAACGCTGTAGAATTTGGATATAATATCATGCGTTTTGTTTCTGTAATAACCCACAAGAATTATAACTAAGCCTTTATGTTTAGATTTCTATAAAAAAGAAAAAGATGGCGGAAATGTGCTCATTTATGGGCAAGATTATATATTTATGCATCTATGTTATAGTGATATCAATCAGTTTCATTCTTCAGAATATATTCACGAGTATTCAAACGAACACAAACTCAGATTCAAGTGTTTCCATATAAACGTTCATCTAGTTTAAGACTCGTATGAAAATTATTTCAAACAACAATTTTTTATAGCCTTTTGAATCCCCTTGATTGATTTTGTCCGGCATTTTTGCCGGATAAAAAACAATACTCGGTGTACAGGAAAGTTGGTACATAGTTTTTAATTCAGTTGGTTATACATTCTGATGAAATGAACTCATTAAAACGCAAATCAAATCAAATGTTACAATGGTAAAAAGACCTCTTATGGAAGGAAATTTCAAATGTGAAACACTAATTAGGTTTATTATATTATCACTAAGATATCCGGGGGAAAACGTAGCAATTTATTCTACCGGTAGGGATACTTGATACGATCTGATTTGGAAAGATAGCAATATTGCTAGGAGGTGCGTATGTTATGATTATGTTGTTTTTTTTTTATAGTTGAGAACTATAATATCTTCAATCAAACAGAGGTATTATAAAGAATTGAAAATAAATTTTAGTAAAAATTGAGATAATACAAGTGGAAATTTATATAAGTAGACCCCAGGGATGCATTGTAGTTAGTTGGAAGATGGGACGGGTACGATAAGAAACAAATGTCAAAACCAAACTGATTCTTTATGACCCCCCCCCCCCGCCCCAATTGAAATAGAAACAGATATCAAAACAACATCAGCGATCAATGAGAAAATTATTGATTTGAACACTTATACTTGATGATTGATCGTCCGATTCAAAATCATAAGATGGGCAGCTTTCACAAAGTAATCTCTAATATTTTCTGAAAGACACTCAACATGTGCCCACTTTTGACTAGATAAGAATCTTCCCTAATCCTCACCAGGCCTTGAATTGAAATAAAGTTATACGCCCTCTAGACAAAAGGTTTGCCAACTGCTGATTCATCAGTGTAATTGTTTTGTTGTTTTTTTGTTTTTGTTTCTCCTTTTCTGGCCTCTTTTCCACTTTCGACTTATGTCTAAAAACTTTTAGACATTTTCGAAGCTCGTTCAGTCATTTTTCTGCTTTTGTTCCACTCCGGTTGCGTATACTAAAAGTGTACCAAGTAGCACCACTTGCCAAGTACCAACCAGCCCCAAATATATGGTTTTGTTTACATTCTTTTCCAAGGAGTTTTGACAGAAACCGCTTGAAATGTTGTATAATTATCATCAGCTTTTCTGTGCTTGTCGTTGGACATACCCCTTCCTTGCCATTTGACAGATCTCTCTACCATGGGCGTAGCAGAGCAAGTATTTTCTGATCTTAGCTTAGCTGTCACGCTTTCTCATAATTCACTAATTACGTTTCTGCAAATGATCTCTGGGGATCCACATTGTGCTTCAGAATGTCCAACAATTGTTTGACATTCTTTCAACATGGCCAGCCCATTGCCATTCAATTGTTTCCATATCCCTGACTCCCGTCTTTTCTATGATGTACTGTGAAGTGTTATATCTCCCTGTCAGGTTGGGCATGATTCTCTCTTGGATTGTTGCATCGTTCTCACCTTGAGGGCCAAGGTTTCGGTAAAGTTTAATATTTCAGCTCCATAGGTGACTATCGGGAGGATACATTGATTTTATACCCTTCTCTTCAGGATTAATGAAAGTTTCTTGTTTTTGAAGGTTGTGCTGGCTTGTCAATCTAGAGTGATTCTACACTCGTTCATATTTTTAGGATTTCATTAAGATTTGTTGTCTTAGGTAGATGTAGTGATCTATTCACCCACCCAACCCCCCAAAAGCCGGTCGAAGAAGTGGAGAAAAGAACAGGTCCGTAGCAAATTATGAGTAAGAAGGACTCTGAGTTCTCATGATAAAAATCCTTATAATGAAATTTTCTAAAGTAACTCCCCGACTCATAGTAAGGGAGGTCACTCAGTCTTCATTTGACGTATTTATGTTGTTTAGTTTGTATCAATATTTTTTTAATTTTGTGCTTTGTGTCTTCAATTTAGTTACAGTTGTGTTCAGTCCATCTTGAATGAAAATTCCGGATGGAATTCCTTTCACACTAATTCCCCCAAACCCACTTAACACTGACCGTTAGCTAGCGAAACAGGCAATCTTGCTGTAAACTAGCGCAACTCTCAAGGTTTCTTTAAAGTTTGCAGATTCAATGATTCTTTGTCGATGCTAAATGCACTGAATCAAAACTATTTAGCATTTTTTTTAATCCGATCGATCAAACAAAAAAAAAACGAAAATGTCAGTTTCAAAATAAGGATAGAACATTGTTTATTGCCATTTCATACATACATAGACTACCATATCCTCAACCTCGTAGGGTATGAAGTACGCATTCGTTTGTAAAAATGAGAAAGGTACTTTCCAGGATGAAAGAACGTTATTCATGTAAAACCCATCATTTTTACAGCAAATCTAACGCAAAATTACAAGAGAAATGCTCAAAATTACGGTTACCGTGACGCCATCGATAAAGAAAGTGACCTACACCGTACATCAACCGGTACCAGCCTCCCTAAATTCATTTAACAATTCAATTCAGTTCCCTGAACAAAATTTTTGGAGATAGGAAAAAAGTTAACCTTCTTACCTCAAAGATGAATGAATTCATGCCTTGATTTATTCCATTTTTCTGAACTCCAAAAACTAAACGATTTGAAGCGAAATGTCTGATTGTCCGAATACTTATGACAAGTGTTGCATATGTACACACACATACACATACAAACACACATACACATACACATACAAACACACATACACACACACACATATATATATATATATATATATATATATATATATATATATATATATATATATATATATATATATATATGAATGTATACTTCTGTATCTATGTAAGCGTATGAATAACTTTCATCTGGCATATCAAATAAGGCATTGTCCTCAGGTTGCAGAGATATTTCCCGCCTCCTGTTCTATTTCATTTTCATTTTAATGGAGTCTTTTTTAATTACTGCTTGATGTGCTGACGTGTTTACGTTTGTTTTCTGCTTCATCACGAATCTCCTGTGGCAAAGTCTAAATGTAATCATGAATATCTGCATTAAACGAGGTCAGATTAGTCACCCAATGGAAAATGTCACGTTACCAATGTCTTTTGGCAACATGACGTGGTGGGAATGTTGATTTGAAAAATATGAAACAAAAGGGTTGCTCCGTGAATGAATTACCTCTGTCGCCTCCTTTCGGTCGGTGATCACTGAATGATGTCTTAATTTCCGGAACGACGGGCTTGAGCACGATCAGAGACAAACTAGGAAACCAATTTGACATAAACTTACATTGTAGAATGAACCTACGAATGAAAAATAATATTTGAGGGGGAAATCTTAAGAAAAAACAACAACAAATTTTGCACATAATGAAGAGCACATATTTAATTTTATTGTCCGTTAGCTTTTTACGGTCTGTATGCATGACACAAACATTAATAGTCAGAAGAAAGCTTCGTTGACAGTTTTGATTGACGCTTTCTAAAAAGCTGGCTCTTGCATGGATTCCACATCCGGTGAGTTTTGATTCTTCCAATGCATGAGCAAGCCCAGTTCCATCCGATATTAATATATATGCGCACGTGAGTATGTAGGTATAAGGTAACAGAAAAGTCAATTTTTCATTCAACTTCAATTCATCTCGGACATTCTTATGAACTTATCATTTTTTTGTTTAAATGCTCCAAAGAAGAAATGCACACGATTCACTCGCACACCAATGAGACAACACGCATGCACACATATCCTTCCTTTTCTGGCCTTATCAACAGGATCAAAGTGTAGTATCTGTTCTATGGCAGAGCCTGAGGTGCAGCTACTGACACTTGCCCGTCGAATGGGCCGGAGATTGGGATGTGGGTAGTTTCAAGACCGAGTGCGCCGAATCTGAGGCTGTGCACTACTTCACGCATTGGGGAGCCTTTGGACTCGTCTTTGGGCACTCCTATTATAACTCGGCCCAGCTGGGAGGGGTCCGTTGCCCCAGGGTAGCACTACTCTATTGCACCTGAAGGAGCTGGTCAGGATTGTCCTGACGCTTTCGTAGTGGAGGTTGTATTAGCTTCTACGGTCGCTTTGCAATCAAAGTCGCATCGGCTGAGGCCATCTTTGGATGTAGGGCTCCCATTTTCCCCACGTGAAGCTCGACCATGTGTCATATTTTGCTATGGTACGACACTAAATAAATAGTGCATCCTTTTTTTTCTGGCTTTTTCTGCAGGATCAAAGTGTAGCATCTGTCCCCCGCTAGAGCCCAAGGTGCCGGTACTGACACTTGCCTCCCGAGTGGGCTGGAAAGCGTGTGTGTCAAAGACCGTGTGCGCCAGTGCAATGCGTTAGCTAATGAGGGTTTAGTGAAGCTGCACATTGCTACTACAATCAG
Organism: Thysanoteuthis rhombus; assembly: GCA_963457665.1. Classification (NCBI taxonomy): domain Eukaryota; kingdom Metazoa; phylum Mollusca; class Cephalopoda; order Oegopsida; family Thysanoteuthidae; genus Thysanoteuthis; species Thysanoteuthis major. The sequence continues at coordinate 78,429,724 of OY735200.1, forward strand.
GTACTTTCGGGTTCCCTTTCTATTACTCGGCCCTGCTGCAGGGAATACGGTACCCTCGGGCAGTACTGTTCCGTTGCACTTAATGGAACAGACGAGCTAGTCCTGACGCTTTTCGTGGCAGCAGTTGCTTTTGCAAACCAAAGCCGCGTTGGCTGGAGCTGTTTTTTCCAGGCTGTCTCCTATTTTCCCCGACGTAAAGCCCCGACCTTGGGTCACATTTTGTTTCGGTCGGAGACTGAATAAACACACATTTAATTTAACTTACCATGAACAAACCACTCTAAGATATAATCTGCCTAACCCACAGATAAGCCTCCATTTCCAATTTTTTAAAAAAATAATTATTTCGGGTATACAAATGTGTCAACAGATAGGTACAACGATAGTATGTCCGTAAATAATACTCACTTGTTTGAAAAAGGGTGTGTTATGCATGATGAAATACTTTCTCTCTCTCTCTCTCTCTCTCTCTCTCTCTCTATATATATATATATATATATATATATATATATATATATATATGATGGAAGAAAGAGAGAGAGAGAAAGATTGCAATATAAATGACCATTGTACGAGGTTAGCATTCTCCATGACAGAGAAAGATATGATAGATCTTTCGTCAGTCTTTTTGTAATCATCTTGCTTGACTTCGGCTATTCAGGAACATATAAATAAGTATAAACTCTCCCTCTCTCTCTTTCTCTCTGTCTCTGTCTCTCTGTCTCTCTCTGTCTCTCTCTGTCTTTCTCTCTCTCTCTGAATTATGTAAGGTATGGATATATCTATCTATCCCTCTTTCCCGTGCACAGGCCTTACAAATGCAGCGACAGGAATGAACATTTGGATATCTACTAATGTCAAGGAATAATTGCATTTCTGTTTCTAGAACGTAGGATTTTAGTTGGGGGGTCCAATTTGCAATGAAAGTTTTGGCAAAATTGGTATTTTAGTTTGTGTCATGCAGAATGTTTCTATAGAACATCCCAATTATGACATGCTTCCAAAAGATGACGGTCATGTGACTGTTTCTATTTGGTGACTAACCAGAGTTGTTTCCTAGTGTTTTTCTCGTATTTTTCTTCGTCAAAAAACGATTTAAAGAGCCTAAGGGCCTTCTTTCGATTCCTTCAAGTCTTTGCTCGACGACTTTTATTTACACTGTTCAAAAAGTTATGACTTCACGAATTTTACTCGGTTCCAGAGTACCGTGCTGTTCAGTCCATCGAAATTCTCAACGCATTTTCTCAATTTTAATTGTTGAACCGTGGCCGGTGGGACATATAGGTAAGTTGAATCATTTGTCTTAATTTTTGGTCCCCATAATTTAATGGCACCACGATAAGCCTTATTTTGAACAGGAAAAAAATTGAGTTATATGTGCTATAAGCACAAAAAGTTATGCGTGAAAACGTTTTTCAACCTGTTAAGTAGCTTCATCGTTTAGACATCCAGGTGCCTATTTCATACCGTATAGTACAGTTGTTGATAGCATGGTAATAAAACAATATATATATATATATATATATATATATATATATATATATATATATATATATATATATTCACTTCACTTTCTCTGTCTTGTTGATGCTGGGAGAGATAATAGTCACTGAGTGATTTGCCTTGCTACTGAGGACACATTACCTGGGCGGCATCTCCGTAGAGCAATTAAATAAGAGCCCGAGGGCATTACCTGATATCTATGGTTAAATTGAGGTGCTAAAGTCAATTTGGGAAGTTCTCAACTGAGGTTAAGTTTAAATGCTATTATATTTACTGGGCTCAGAGTTCGTACATGCAATATTTCTGAACTAATATTCTCGTTCCTTTCTTGTGTTATCTATTAATTGCTTTCGAAGAAGCGTATAAACGCAACATCCTTCCAAGATTAGACCAATGATAGTCCAATGATACATAGAATAGTAAAAGAGTAGCCATCAAAGTTAGTAATTGAACAACCGTAGCATCAAAATTTGAAGTCATTTAAAAAGTTCTATTGAAGAATAAATATGATCAGAATAATAAAATATGATAAAAATATCAAGAAATAACCAGATTCTTTTAGATCTTATTAATAAGCAAGTCAAAACAAGGCTCTGAAAGATAAACAAAAACATATTTTTTTAAATTATTTTTAAAAACGCCATAGTTGAATACAGATCTCACTTTCAAAGTCAATAGACAAAACGGTTCGACTCAAACATAAAAGTACATGAATTAGTATTCAGTTCGACTTTCTTGATAGGGAGATATCAAACACAGGCTAGAACTATGGATGAAAAGCAAGTATTATTGAACAACCATAGCCATCAAAGATGGCTCAGAGTTCCATTCATTTTTATATTTAATAGTGTTTGTGTGTTTATTTATTTCTTTATGGCCATAGCATTTTGTCTACGGACTTGATATTGGCATCTGTACTCGATTAAACATTTTCAGAAAACATTTTTTAGAAAAAAGCAATTAGAGGTTTTTTAGGCTTATTTTGATTTTTTTGCAGAAAGTTTAGTTTGTTCTATATTTGATGTCTTCAAGGAAAGAAACGCCAGTGATGTCACGAATGAAACATATTAACTATATTTATTTTTCGATGGAATATTTTTCTATATAACCTCTTGATAATACTGTGTAACAAATAGTGTGTCATAAAAAGTTCGATTACAAACGTAGTAACGTTTGAACAAGTCAGAAAATTCGTTCATTTATGTATGGAAATGCAGAAAATGATGAAATATTTTTGTTAAAGATGTGTGCTGACAACATAAAACTAAGATCAGACTATATGTATATATATATATATATATATATATATATATATATATATATATATATATATATATATATATATATAGCTTACAGGTTATGACAGAAAACTTGACATAGTTGAAAAAATTATCAAATCCTTTAGTTTAATATCTTGATAGAAAAATCAAGTATTTCTGTGTACATAATATTCTTAAAGATGATATCATGTGTCGGTTAGCATGAAGTCTGAGATTAAATCTGATAAAATGTCTACGTAAAACAAAGAAACACTGGAGAAAAGTAAAAATCACTTGACAGATTATGAAAAATAAGTGACTAAAGAGAAAAAAGTTGTTTTAATGCTTAGTGTTTAAATCTATAAAGTTTTCTAAAATCTTTCTCTCTCTCTCTCTCTCCGTATATATATATATATATATATATATATATATATATATATATATATATATATATATATATATATATATATATATATATACATAGAGAGAGAGAGAGTCAGACAGACAGAGACAGAGAGACACAGAGGAAGAGCGAGAGAGAGATTTTAATATTTTTGATTTAAAATACTTTTTATACATATATTGACATTATCAATGTCTATGAAATCGTTACTACTAACCCACTAAACTCATTAGAGGTATTGTTTAAAAAAACAAAGGCGTGAAAAAACTAATAATATTCGTGTTTTGAAATAATTTCAATGGTTTTCGAACATTGAATTTGCAAAACTATGATTAATATATATATATATATATATATATATATATATAGAGAGAGAGAGAGAGAGAGAGAGAGATCGAAAGATAGATAGATGGATAGATAGATAGATATAGATATAGATATAACTCAATTATTATTTATGAACTTGGGTTCAGTCTAGCAATTCATTGTGCTAACGAATTAACAAGCAAACTGTCACTAAACCCGTCTGAGCCTCACGTGTCGTGATACAGGTTTACTTGATATAAAGAGGTCCATTTATTTTATTACAGCTTGCATTAAACGGGATTGCCATGGATGTTTTTCATGTAACTGAATATAGCTTACAGTTCAATTATCATTAAAACCTGAGAAACTTATACTCAAGGTATAATGAAAATTTAATTGCTAATTTTAGCACAGATTTTGGATTCGTCCGAAAAACATGATGGACGTCTACATCGATAACTAAATAATATATATATGTATATGTATTATGATAATAATTGTGTCATCCACAGGCAGCTGTTTCGTTATATATGGCTATAGACTATCTATTATCCCATCCAGTATCACAGGGTAGGTTCGAAACCTTCGCTTCAGACCCAGATGCTGGCCTCTTACCTATGCCCTACTCAGAACTGGATAGGCAGGTTGAATTTAAGCTATATATTCACTCATAATTCCCCATCCAACGGACTGCTCAATTGAAAAAAAAAAAAAAAAAAAATATATATATATATATATATATATATATATTTATATATATATATCTGAGTATATTTGAGGGTATTTAGATACATACGCATAAGATATCTATATGTGTACCCGCAGGCTATCAAATTTAGTGAGTCTTTCGATATTAACCTAAGTTAATAACAAATTTCAAAAATCATCATTAATTTAAAAGAGTGCCATTTCATCTATAGTGTCAATGAGTCATAATGGCATAGAAGTATTGCTTTTAGTCTCTCAAAACTGTGCCATGGTAAATAACAGAGGATTGTCCCAAGAGAACAATAAGGCTATCTCTCTCCCCCCCTCTCTCTCTCTCTCTCTCTCTCTCTCTCTCTCTCTCTCTCTTTTTATGCATATGTGTGTGATTGTGTGTGTGTGATCAATAGGGAACGAGATAGACTCGTAGCTGAAAGTACACACACACATATATATATATATATATATATATATATATATATATATATATATATATATATATATATATATATATATATATATATCTTTTTTTGTTAATTAGTCAATTCAGAAATGCATTAATTATTATTCTATACATGTTCCAAGAGGTGCAGCCATTTCAAATTGCATATGTGTTTGATTTTGTGGTTGAAAAGCTTCTGTAGAATTTCAGTGTCAATGTTTTGCTTTGGAAGCAAAAATTGAAATCGAGAAAGAGGATCTCTCTTGGGTCATGATGGTGAGTATTCTGTTCGTGGTGAAGTGTATGTGGGTATGTTTGGATACCCTGCGAGAAGTAATAGCAGCAGTTATGGGTATTTTATTGGTTGTGCTGCTTAGAGGGGGCATTGGTTGTTATGGATAATTGGAGCTAGATAGTATAGTTTAGTATTAGACTGTGTGAGATCTTGAGACTATCTCTGGAATTAGTCCAGTTGCTGGGGGATCTTATTTTGTATCGTCGAATATCTCGTGGGAAATTTATATTCCATATCCTTTATGGCCATTATTGATGTTCTGAAAAGTCTGGGGATTTGAATTTTAGTAATTGAATACGAATCAGGATGCTATACATAAGACTATCTGGTTTCTGGTATTGAATATACATGATGGGGGTAGGCCGTAGATGTTGTTATGGGTGAGAGGATTCTAATCTTAGGTGTGCATACAGTTATTGAGTTCGTTTTGGGGAGAATGCTTTTAGTTATGTAATCAAATTATTCATGTTTTTCTAGAATTTTCATGTCTGAGGGTGTTTTCTTATGATTGAGAATCTCGTGTTTGTGCCGAGATTAGGACCGAGGTGCAGTAGTGTTGTTCTACAGGGAGAATATTTGGATGATCGGATGATTTGTCTATATTTATTAGGTCTAATGTTGGATTGTCACACAGGTTTGCGTATGCATTGCGCTTTGCATTTATCATATTCAAGGAATTAGATAACATTCATACTTTGACAGTTAAAATTATAGTATAAGTCAAGATATCGATGTAACTGGCGAAGGTATCAGCGTGCACACGGTAGCTGCAAACATAAACTATTTATACTGTTGCAGGGTTAGAAAAATGGAACGTTTCTAGAGATATTGAGTGAAACTTTATTGTTTATTAAGGTATTACTGCTAAAGATGTCCTTGATCGTTTTTGGTCGCGCGATGGCCCATGGTTCTAAGAATATGGTTCTATGAATGTAATTTCTGTCTTGATTGAAAGTATAATCGATCCCGAATTTTTCATATGAAGAGAGATGGGAATGCGCTGCAGAAGGTGGTTATGAGTTTATTTTTGTTAGGAACAGTAAGGGTTTCTTTTCTGGATATCGGAGCAGCTTTTTTATTTTGTTATCTGCATCTTTGAGCAAATATGTAGTTGTGAGTGTCTATAGGGTTAGTATAGAGGGTGGTATGGGGGTTTCTATCATTATCTATGTATATGCCGGTGTCTACAAAGACTATGGAGTAGATTTCTCGTTGTCAAATTTGATAGAGTCGTGTGTAGAGTTCATGTGTCCGTAGAAAACCACTTTCTCTCTCTCTCTCTATCTTTCTCTCTCTCTCTCTCTTTCTCTCTCTCTCTCTCTTTCACTTACTCTCTCTCTCTCTCAATATATATATATATATGTAATAAGTGATCTGGTGTAGATACGAATATCAGTTATATATATATTCCTTCTTGTGGTGATATCCCGCTGGTTGGTGGTTCCATTTGAACGAGAATAGTGAAATCGATTCTTCCTATCTAAGATACACTCCTCAATATCTATATACACGCACATGAATGTAATGTGTCACTCATCATGAAACACACGACCAACTTCGAGAAAAGACGCATTTGCAGATACCCAAGCCTGCTCAAATAGGGAGACATACAGACATGCTCACAAGTACATAGTCCCGGCAATGTTCCTTCTCTTTAACCACATCCACCATCACGACGATAAGAGTCTCCATTCATTTCCTTGTTTCTCACAATTTTGGTCCATCATTTTGCCATTCTCAGTTTGACAGAGTCATCTCCTCAGCGAAATATCACCACAGATATGAATAAATAATTGATATTCATATTTACACTTCGTCTCGTTATCGACTTTTGTTCACAATAATGTCTGATACTCAACATCCTTTCACGGCCCATGTATATATATATATATATATATATATATATATATATATATATATATATATATATATATATATATATGTATATGTGTGTGTGTGTGTGTTTCTATGAGTTTACCTGTCCATTACGTTTTCTGCTCTTTTGCTGATTGTATACCGTCAAATAAGGCAGACTTTTATAATTGCAATATAAGTCCCGTATCTTTTGCGACTCATATCTTTTGATCGAGAGATTATTTTTTTAATTACTCTTTCTGAAAAATCCTAATTACGTTAATTACCTTGAAATAAAGTTACACGTTGCTGTATGTCTGCAAAGTTCAAAAGCGTAACCTCTTTTATGCGCTTCCTTTTCCTTCGATTTTCATATCCACAGAATAATAATTGTTTTCATAACTAAATTGATTTGTATCGATTGAAAAATTCTTATATTGACTGTGCATAGCATCTTCGATTTTCATTCTCGTGTTAACAGATTTATTTATAGTGTGGTTCATTCTGTAACTTGGTCAGCAATTTGATGTGATAAAGTTACTAGATTGTTGCTTTGTAACTTGAGCACTCAAAATCTTTATTTGCATGTACACTAGGGGGAAAGTCTTAAGAGAATATCCTCTCTGTTCAAGTGAATAAATCTTTGATATCTCCATTCCAAAAAATGAAATGGTTGGCTCTATTGCCACATGCTATTTCACTTCTGACAGATCCTTTATGCATTCGATTGGGATTGGTAGAAATAATAACATGAAGATTAAAAAGATTAATCTTTTATGACACATGTCATTGGTTAATTAATCTTCTTATTATGATATAACAATTACAATGAAGATTGCGTCATAGAAACTACAAATAAGAAATTATGCAGGTTCACATTTTAAAACGATTTGAGTAGAGTTGAAACTTTATATTAAAAAAAATGAATTCGAATACTTGAAACATCAAAAGATAAATTACTCAATGAAATAGCTCCTGCTTCCTTCCATAAATAACACCATTATTCTAGGTATATTCTAGTTATATGATTATACACGATAGAAATACGGAGAATGGCTTTTCATTGTTTTCGTATCAATTTATTTTCTTTGGTCAGCAAGAGAAGAGAAAGAAATCCAACGAGATATGAGAGTGACTGTGTAAGCTCGTAAACGTCTTAATATGATAGTAAGCAATTTGTACTCTGTCACACCGAACGACTAAACTGTGATAACGTAAAGATAGCAATTTATCTTTTGGTGACGTAATAAAAAAAGCTGATTTTGAAGAAAAATAAAATAGAAAAAGTAATAAAAACAAACGCAGAAAGTAATAAAAATCCGGTTGCAGTTAATAGACCTCTATTCGTGAAGTTGACTGCAAACCTCTATCAACTACGTATATAAAATGCAGAATGTTGTTCATGTCGTCATTGTTGACGGCACGGGTAAAATAGAAGCCGTATGAAACGCGATATTCTTAGTCCTTACGATCTACCATACATAATATGCTGTATACGAGCCGTCTTTTTTTTCTGGGGAAAATTGCCTCATATAAACTTTAAATTACGATCTACAAATTCTGTTACCCGCTGCTACCATACATTAATACATAGAGGTTTTTGTACTTTTCTTCGAAAATCTTTATGGACATTTCTTCAAACCAAGAAGTGCATAGTAATATTAATGACTTCCTCGCTAGCTTATCAGAAGATTCACCCAGCGTGAAACACATTCTTAATTGCAAGGACATACGTCTCGCATTTTACTGGTTCTTATTCTATTTCTGCCTTGATCAGAAGAATCAGCGACAAGTTGGCTCGGCATAAGTTTTTATTTTCATTTTCTGCTGATTACGAATCTGTCTCCTATGAGATTCTATCACCCGACAGTAATTCGGGGCGCAAATGGCGTAATCAATATCTTTCATGCCGTTAGGAACAGGGAAGAAGCCCTCTTTCTCGACAATCAGCATAGACCAGTTACAATAACATCTGGGTATTACGGTATTTAGTTCTGCGCAATTCAAGTCTCGTGTTTGAATCGAACCCTAAATTATCAGTTTATCGTAACTTTTGTGTATTTGCCAACTCTTTTTCGGGTTAATCGAACAACAAATTAGGCTGCATTCCGCTCTCTATATTCAGATTGGAGCTTTCCTCTGGTAAATGTTTCTACCATACCCTCGGAGGAGACCGTGGAAACTAAGAGTTTGAATAAGTAATTCTTTTCATAGGCAAATTTACCAACTTCCTGTGCAGCACTTTCACCGACTTGTCATACATAAATTCACAAACGAATTCGTCGATAAATATGTACGTTTAGTTTATATTTCTTTGAGAACCATTTCAATGATTTATGTGTATGAACTTTCATGTATGCATGTATATTTGTATGTGTCTGTGTGCGAGAGGGAGAAAGGGAGACAGGTTATAGGCATATTTCTATATAAATACCAAGATGGATCAATATGTTCGTAGCCTGGTACGTATAATAATCATCATCAGTATTTTATAATCTGTTGTTGGACATAGGCATACCCCTGGATTTGCCGGATCTCTCTATCATCGGCATCTTTGGTTGAGCTTGAATCGCTGAAGGCTGATTATTCTAGAGTGATTGTTTGCTTGATTTCTTCTTCTTGTGAGGATTTTGGGAAGGTTCGTTGTCCTAGGTAGATGTAGTGGTTTAATTTCTTCAGTCTTGCGTCATTGATTTCGATCTTTGAGTTCTTACTATCAGCACGATATTGCACAAGATCTTTGTTTTGTTGAACATGATAAGGCCGACTTTCCTGCTTTCCTCATTTAGTTAAGCTAGCATTAGTTGGAGGTCATGTAGGCTCTCTACAAAAAGAGTGATGTCATTTGCAGGTATGTGGTTGCTCAGATATCTGCCATTTATTTTGATTCCTTTATTTTCCCGGTCTACGTTTCTGAAAAGTCATCTTGAAGCAGGCTCTGAAGAGTTCAGGTGAGCTGGTATCACCTTGTCTCACCCATTTGGAGTACTGGAATGGCTTCTAGTCTCTATGTAGCCCGATGACAGAGCTGCTTTGATTAAATATGTTGTAGTACTCTGACCTATACTGGTCTACAACTTGTAGACTGATAGCAACAATGACTTTGGGAATTTTTACTGAGTCGAAAACCATCTTGAAATCAATAAATGCTACAACGAGTAGCACTTTTTATTCTGATGTTTCATCATCAGGTTGATTTATCGGATGGAAATAACCCATGGCCGAGTTGCTTCTTCTAGCTAGCTCGCTAGCTAGCTTATTTGCTCCCGTGGAGAATTTCCAACTCGTGTTTTGGTGATTCAGTTGATTTTTGTGAAAAGTCCATAAATGCAGTTGAGTAGACTTATAAGTCTGTAGTTGTTAAGGTCTTTTGGGTTTCCTTTGATCTGAAATTTTCACTCAATAGTGTGTATATATATATATATATATATATATATATATATATATATATATATATATATATAGACAGACAGACAGACAGACAGACATACGGATAGACGGACAGAGAGGAGGAGATATATAGACTGATAGATATGAATAGACCGATTGAAAGGAATGAATAGATAGATAGATAGATAGATAGATAGATAGATAGATAGATAGATGGATAGATAGATAGATAGATAGATAGATATAAAAATATAAGGATATATAAATAGATATAATGATAGACATTGATAGATGTGAATGTGTGATGAATAGATATAATTAATCTTAGATAAACAGGTAGATAAATAAATGGACAAAGAGGTGCATTTGTATGAACCTTGAGTGTTCATGTATGCGTAGGAAAGATATGACGATTACTGTCCACCTGCATTTGTCTTTGAGCATGGTTTAGAAACTTGGCCCGGACTCGTAAAAACTTAAAACCGCTCACGGTTGCAATCCAATGTCAGTTTTAATCATTATCAAACTGATACCTGTCATCTGTGAGTCGAGAGATTCTGCTGCCGGCCATCAGTTTACTGAAAAAAAAGGACAGAAATCAGCTGCACTTACACTTGAAACCCCTACGTAGAGGCGTACCAATGTGTCTTGTTTTCCGTTGTTCATATATATATATATAGATAATATATATATGTGCGTGTGTGTGTGTGTGAAAAACAGAGAAAGATATATATACATGAACAACAGAGAATGAGACAGAATTAGGAGTAAAAGTATATGGATTTTATTTGTTTATTCATTATTTCTTAAATGAATCATTTAGTGTGCTATACATGTTTCAGATGGGGTTCCTCTCTTCAGTAGGATCTTATAGGGGTTGGAAGCTTCCCGTAGAAAACAAATTTGGCATAAGAAGTTTTGCTTCGAAAGTTTAACAAATGGGAAGAAAACTGTTGTGGTCACGTTTGATATCCTGTTGGGAGTAGTGAGCGCAGTTATATATATATATATATATATATTTATTTGAGGTTGTTGGAAGAAATGGTGATCGTTGAGAAGATTTACTTAAAATCTATTTGACAGAAAGTTGTTTGTAAATTTTGCATCCCATGAAAACCTCAGAATTCCCACTGCAACGAGGATTGACAGGGCAATGAAGACTTTCAAATTTTGCAATTTACCCAGAACAAATTTTTAAAAACCGTATTAATTGGTTCCGTCGAAATCAAAAAATTATTTTTTTATCCCAAATTGAGCAACACTCAATATTTCATCTATGATTAACTAAGTCAGCTCAAGCACATTTAATTACTAAAAATGTTAACATATATATTAATCCATAAATGTTACATAAGACAATTATGAAATTTTCTCTTTTTCCATTGATATTAGACGTTTACGTTAAAAATCATTCTCAAATTTCTCAAAATTTTGAATTACAAAAAACCTTAAAATCTTCATAAGTTGGTCTTGTGAGCAGTCTTAACTGAAAGAGAGCTTTGATGTATATATCACAGCTGTTCAAACCATTTTTGATATCCCGATGGCAATATATAGAAAGTGCTTCTATACCTGAGCAAACTCTTACAAATTTTCGTTTATAGAAGCTTGGGTATAACAACTGATACATCTTGGAACGTTAGAAAATAATGTGAAATATTTACCAGGAGTACAATAGTTTAGCGTTGCATGAGTACAATATCCAGAAACGGTCAAAATTAGTAATGATGGGACATGGGGCTGTGATATTGTGTGGTTGAGTGTCCAGGAGGCTTGGGCGAAGGAGAGGTCGGAAAATACTTTGCACTGCATCTATAACAACTCCCTCCAAAACAAACGCGTTTCCTTATTTGCTTTTTTCCTAAAAACGAAAGAAAAGACGCAATGCAAACTCCAGAATTGTGATATATCATTACTGTCTTTTTAATCGTAAGTAGAAATTCGATTATTAATTATTCACTGCTCTCGACAACAGACTTGTTTGATCTCTGTTGAAACATTTAGGTTATTAAAGTGTTGACTCATTATAGTAACCTATTTTACTAACACCATTGCTTAATCTATAATGTAAAAGAACACCAATAAACGGCTGGCGATGACTCATAATTCCCATCGATGGCTAGTTACTACCTAATCTCAAGTAACTAATTTTCCATGTGCACATTCTTATCCTTAGTGCGCTGGTTGCAAATCCTCTGTCTGTACGCATGGAACTCGCGCACAGATTTGAAGGAACCATGAAGAAGAGAGATACCAGGATGCGACGGGCTACCATCCATTCTTGTATCCTAGCATAACTTATAGGCTCGATTGTTTCAATACGTGGGGCAGATCGATCAATACTAATTATTGCCGCATCGAGTCCCAGACTGATTGGAAATCCTCGGCGCTGAAAATGGCCATTCAGCACTGATGACAAATTATCATTGTTAATGGAATTTTGGTGTCGGCCCGGCAGGAATTTAAGCCACCAACTTTCTTTCAGTGCCGAGCACCCGTAAGTGTTGAGGTCAATTAGCATCAATATGTTGGATCGATGGGCAAATTTAGAACGCTTCGATTAGGCAGCTTTCCGACCTGAGTCACCAACTTACAGTTTGCCTTTCTTTGCAGAATTGACTTGGGAAACAAAGAATTGAGCCTGTCTCATATATATTCATGGCGTATACGGTTTTTATTATTAGAACATAATTGACATGATATCATATCAACGTCTCTTGTTAGAAAACTGTCAACCAAAAGTGTCACCAAAGCAGTCAACGATGGTTTCTTCAGTTTTTAAGTGGTTCTGGCAAGATATCAATCAGTGTTGAGTGGATTGGCTCAATGGAACTCAAATACTGATTTTTTTTCTTTTAACTTAGGTATTCGCTAATTATGTCAAGAAAAAAACGTTTTGAGGGCTGTTGTTTTTTTACTTAAATTCAACCCTAGAATATAGCGTAAATAGTTTTTCGTTATTCGAAGTGCATTGCTGACATAATATTATATTAGTGAGTCTTTTTCTAAAAAACTGTCAGCGTAAACTGTCATCAAAACTTTCTGCATAGGTTTCTTCAGTTTTAAAGTGATCATGTGTGTCTGTAGGGCTACGTGTGTATTGCATGTACAGGCAGAACCAATCAAACTAAGGTGCTAAGAATTCGAACATCCATTCTTTGTTATTCGCAAGAAAAAAAAAATTTTGTTGGTTTTGAAAATTAAACCCCATTTCTTCCAGTGGGAAGTTCAAATTAAAATGTAAGTGTACGCTATATTGGTGTCCTGGTTTGTACCTGACGGTGTTCATGCTTGTTTTTAGAAAATGTTGGCTTTTTAATGGTCACCACCCAACAAGAAACGGAAGGAATATTTACCCATATATCACCTTTTTGTCCAATATTCAATCGATTACCACGAACATGGTATGCTGCCAAATTACCTTGGCCACAGAATGTTTTTTTACAGAATGACTGACCCAACCAGTAGATTTATTCTTATAATTAGAAGTACATTGTTGACGTGAGCTTTCAATGGTGTGTCTTTTGTTCAAAATTAGAATGCTATAATGAATGCTCTATTTCTTGACGAGGAATGTTGAATCAATTGGCCATTACTCTGCAACTCGAAAAAGTGGACAAAAATACACAATCTGACAAATCAGAATTATTAAATGCTCAAGGGATACAAAGAGTGAAATGTGGATATTTGTCAAGAAAATCCTGTTTTCGATGATTCTCCACTTGAAATGAGGAATTATTCTTAGAAACCCAAATACATGCTGAACAGTGACTGCTGTTCTCTTAGTGTGTCTTATTCCATACTCTATCTCAGTTGATATACCACATAAATATTTGTGGTAGAAGTTGCCGCAGTGGCAATGGTTACAGATGTATCCCAGCCTTTGTACAAATGACATTTTCTTATTTCACAGATCCCCAAGTTTTCTGATGCTGTTTGCTCAATTGCCAATATTTCGATTTCGGATTCTGTTTCCTTTTTAGGTGTCCTTTGTCCAACTATGCCTACATTACTTTATATGTGAAATAGTCTTTATTTGTGTTTTGAATTCACCGTGGAATAGTCGCTCTCCAGTTCTTTTCTACTAGTCATTATGGTTTCCCGTCTGCCATTTTTCAATGGAGTTGTGGTTTCTTGTCATCATTATTACTCACGAGGAATGATCGATAACGCCTTGTTTGTTAATATTTTCAAAAGGATGAAAAGAAACAAAGATTTTTTTCTAATGTAATATAATGTAAAGATGCTGGAAAAGTTTGTTATGAAACCTTATGATCAAGATGGCTTGAATAATGATTCCTGTGAACTAGGTCGTATTCACAATTAACGCTCTGGTAATTGTTTACCAAAGATTCAAAAATACATCACGTTCGTTGGAACACTAATATGATACTTTCAGTTTATGTTTTGCTTCCTTTGACAGTAACCACATTTCACTTTTCCACTTTTTAAAAATCCTTTTTCAGAGGTATCCTATTATTTGAACCCTGATGTGTGACGTTCATATTCTATATCGGTTTTCATTACAGAATTCATCATTCACTTTTCATTTTTTTTCACATTTGAACTTAAATGACGGATAAAGATACGCATAATATCGGAAAGTTCCATGACTCTTGCATTATATTACTTCTTCCTAAATTGAAAACAATTTAAAACAGTGTATTATCATTATTACAGTTTGGTTTTTATTTTGATGTCTAGAAGTATTCATTGCACAACGAATTTCAGCTAGGGACTAAGGGCATGCAACGAAGTTATGACCGAGTAGGCACTACCTATATTTTGTCTTTTTTTCCAATTATTATACATACCAGGGGTGTTAATCAAAACAGTACTCAAGAAACAGTAAATAATTGCATAAAAAGACAGCTTACGGACACTGACAATGTCTTGAGAAGGATACGGGTGGTGCATTTGAAGACAATTTTCTGCATCTCATAAATGCTTGGGTTTCCTGGTATTCTACCTAGACTTTTGTCGAAAACCTTTTTTATGACCCCAAGGGCTCGTATAACAACGGATACTGTTTCAGTCTCATTGGCCATATTTTTTTAATTTCAATTTTCAGGTCTTCGTACTTCGACAATTTTTCAAACTCTTCTACGGATATGTTTTTGTCAAATAGTTATATCGATTGATAGGCACCCCTTTTCCTTAATTGTTATGATTGGGTGGTTGGCTTTGATGGTTCAATACGTGTGCACTGGGTGATCCCATTATACTGCCACATTTTGTGTTTCAGCTACAGGTTCTGGGTGAGGTTCATACCAATGAAGTGTATGGGGTGCGCTACAGTGCTTACAAACTATCCAGCGGATTTACTGGCTCATTCTATCGTGTGTAAATCTTCATTCATTGGTGGCTTGAACAGCGTCCGTTTAACGGTGTTAAAATTGTGCTGTAGTACAGGTATTGCCAAGTTGTTAATGACTTGCATGAATTTCTTTGAGTTGAGTTCAGTTCTAAGGATGGCTCAAATCCTTCTGTGGTAATCTTTATTTTTTTCTTCCATACTCGTATGTTGGATTCAATTGCTTTCATTAATTCTGAGAAATCTATAAGTAATCTCTGTTCAAGTTCTTGAATGATTGTATCTAGGTCTAAAAAGATTTTCTTGTTGCCAGGTTTCTGCGTCTGAAACTTTCTTTTGCACAAATATTGAGCAGAAATGTCATTCTAATATCCTCACTAAGCTATTATTAGAACTATCATCATTCAGGATCCACTCTTCTGATATGCAAGTCCTACCAATTCTCTGTACTGATCAGTTTTTACACACTTTTTCCTCCCATATAATGTTTACTGACATCATGTTTTGGATGCAAGACATGATAGAAGAAATGAATTTCCTGGTTCTCTCATATGAAGACCTTTCTCTGATTATGTTTAGGAGAGGCCAAAGATTCATTACTCGTGATACTCGCCATGAATTTGTACACAGAATAAGATTTCTTCTGTTGAGTCTCATCTTCAAAATAATTCTCTCTCACAGGCTACTCTCACTTTTATGTCTGCCTATTTCATTAATTCTCTTTTTAGTCATCCTCATTAGACATCGCAGTCCACTGCTGGACAAAAGGCTTCCACATATCTATCAATGATGACTGCGATTGCACTCTCCTCTGACATGTCTTACCAGAAAGCGTTTCTATCTCATATCTACTTTTTTCTGTCTTTTTTTTTCACAGCTTCTAGAGTCCAATAGGTACTCATCTGTTGGCTTTTTGCTCCATCTGCTTTCATTTCTTCGTAATAATTGTCCTGCGTAACCTTATTCGTTTTAAGGCTTTTGTTCTTGTATTATGTCTTTCCTTCTCTTTCACTTTCTGAACCATGTTGATATGTTCATACTTCTCAGTGTTAAGCCTAACATTGTTCTTTCCATGGATCGCTGTGCGTGTCAGTTCGTGTCCATGTCTTTCATCCTAAATTCACAACTAGTATTATTCATTCATTGTATACTTTACGCCCTAACAAATAGAAGAAGGACTCTCCAATATGTCTATATTCGAACCAGATGCATTCAGTCCATCGTTATGCGTCGTTTTATTTCACTTTGACTTCATTTCGACCTCTTTCAAGTATTCAAATATATTTGTCGTGATATTTTCTATTCAATGTCATAATGACATCACTGATCGGTAATTGAATTCCTTCTGCCTTCGAGCAGTGAGACGCATAGCAATAATTGTAGCCAGAGGACCAGGAATCCGTACCCTGGACAAAATTCCGTTATTTCTCTAAGAGGGGTTACATCAGGTCTACAGTCAGTTGTCTGCAACAAAGGCTGGAGAAAGAGTCATTATTGGAAAACTCCAACACCAAGAAAGATCTTTTGTTGAGGGTGGTATCGCTAGGTTTGACTTGAAATGGCTCCGCTTTTTGTTTTCTCCTGTATATGACTGCAATTACGATTGCCAATTCAATTTCAATGTCCCAGCTAGAGAGTCTACCAGTTTGAACCGATGTTCCCAATTCAGTTATATTTTTAGCAAATAATTTCACTTAGTCAATGATATTGGAGGAAAAAATGGAAAGTTGATATAAACATAGTGATGTTAAATGAAAATGAAACGAAAGAAAAACTTGGAAGAGACTAGTGAGAGAGAAAGTACTTGAGATGAATGATGATAACACAAAATGCATTTCGGGAAATTCTTCTTCTCCTGTAAACCGACTAAAGAAAAAAATGTCAGCCAACTATAAAAACTCGTACAAACTTGTAGAAAAGAACAGATAAAAAATATTTATACTTTTTAGAAATCTGTCTTTATAAGAAGAGTTGCTGCCTAAGTACGCAATTTATGCAAACACACACACACACACACACACACACATATATATATATATGATAAACATTTTACCCCTCCTATTCACTTGTTTGCTTGAACAAAATGGTCATATTTCGACAGTAAATTCAATAATTCAGTTCAAATCAATCTTTGTTAACATAACAATATCGAAATTAGACTGATGTAAGTAAATAAAGTTATATTCATATACATATATATATATATATATATATATATGTATGTATGTATGTATATATATATATATATATATATGTGTGTGTGTGTGTGTGTGTGTGTGTGTGTATAATTGTGTGTCTGTGTACGTATTAATACTTTGGGATTATATAAAATTTTCCTTTTCACTTGTAATCTATACGTATACACACACACACATATATATATATACATATATACATATATATATATAGATATATATTGATAGATAGATAGATAGATATATGTATATATATATATATATATATATATATATATATATATATATATATATATATATATATACATATATATATATATATATATATATATATATATATATATATATATATACATATATATATATATATATATAATAAATACTGGAAACCATATAATTTAAATTGTTCTGATACGCTGAAGGAGTGGGTGCTATCACACATGTGTATGTGAGCACATGCACATATATTTATGAATTAGAAAATCATTTAAGCCTTACACATATGCAAACAGGAACATATATATATATATATATATATATATATATATATATATGCATGCGTGTGTGTATATATATTTCTATATATATATATGTGTGTGCGTGTGTGTGTGTGACGGCTGCCACTTTAATTTCAGGTATGTTCATTAGATGATGTCACTCTGAATAATCTCTTGATTATGTCAAGAACGGATGCAGCTTTTCAACCCAGCCAAGGATTTAAAACTTCCGGCACGAATTGGCATGCAAGATAATTTTCACGGAACCCCAATTTGACTAAGCCCTTCCATTCATACACAGTGATAAAAGCCCCACTTCATCCATCTATATTAAACGAACCATTTCATTCATCTCACTGTTATCCAACCACTTCATTGTATTTCCACCTTTTTCTCAAACGCCTTCGGCCCTGGTGATTTTGGAGAAGTCCAGTATTCCCAAATTACCTTTTCATAAATGATTCAAGATGCACTAATTAGTTTTCTAGTCTTTTCGTTTCCATACAGTCTACTTCACACCACACATATGGGCAAACA
>OY735200.1:78455923-78485923 GCA_963457665.1 Thysanoteuthis rhombus
AACGTAATTGTGCATGTCAGAGAAGTGTCTTCCAACAAAACATATGGTACTAATTGAGGCACACCCAGAAGAGAAATTATATTAAACGACAAAGGCACCAATCTGAAAAATGTTTTTGTTATATTACCACATGTCGACGCACAGTATACAGATTCTACTTGTTTTGTACTCTTGATCAAAGATTTTCTTTTCTCTAGGTCGTCTCATGTCAGCATTTAATAACAGCAGTGATATTTTGCTTTACCAACTCGTATTTGTGGAAACTTGTTCAATATTTTTCTTTGCACGCCGGGAGTGCAGTAGTTTTGATGGCTAGGGGAGATTTGAAATAGACCCCTAATGGAAGGAATCCCGTAAACTTCATATATAGCTATTCACTTTCTTCATTCCTACTAACAGTGCAGGATAACAGAATCTCACTAAATATTTGGGGGATGTCAACCAGCAAACGCCTCGAATTCTTATCTAGTCTTTTTTATAGTCTTCGTTATCAACAATCTCACAGGGCCTGAGCTTTTAACAAGCCTTCAGTAATACATTAGTGGACCCACACAGGTCCATCCTCCCAAGGTTCTGGACCATGGTAGTGATTACTAAGCCAAGCCCCAATGAAGCCTCTAATCTCAATTTACGCCCTTGTTTCACAAACTGTATTTTTCTGGCATAGGGAAATAAATTTAAGCAAAAGTAACGTAAATTCTGATCATCTTGTTACCAATAGTATTGAGTGTCTGTATATCTAGAAATATGTGCGTCCACACACACACACACACATTCACATTCACACGCGCACATGTACGTACCAATATACAAACACGAACACACAACTATGGGCACAACCAAACGTTCCGTGAATTCTAACAATGCCAGCTGAAACCAAATGTAGCACGGATAATTGTCATTAACCTCCATGAGCAACATCCCTTTGTAGGCCTGTATGTTAACAACAAGATTGGGAATTCTTCAAAGGAAGAAATAAAGAACCAAGAGTTGTAGTGCGTAATTTTTTGTCATTGTCAAATTTCTCGTAATTTTCGTTGCAAGTCGTTGATAGATCGTAAAAAGAGAATCACTGAATTTTATCCCAACTTTGCACAAGTGTACATGTGTGCACGCGCGCGCTCGTGTGTGTGTGTGTGTGTGTGTGTGTGTCCAGGCCCCATAAATAACCTCCTATATGTCCGCCTGCAACGGTGTCGAAGATCGACGTTTGCCGTCTGTTGTGGCCGATATGGAAGGTTAGAAATATGACCGGATGCTTGACTGCTTAACCTCACGCATTTTCAATCTTACAGTTCTTAGCAAATACTCAAGATCCTCTGAACCTCCCCCGATCTGAATGTACTTTCAGAGAGTTTTTCCAGTTTTTAAGTGGGTCTGGTTGGTTTTCTGTCTTGCTAGAGGGATGTCTATATTTTTGCATAGTGTACACTGGCCATACTGTTGGAGCTTGAGGGATGAAAAATTGAACATTTAACCCTTGTTACCTCTAGAAGAGATATTTTCTTTTCAAAATTCGCCCTAACACTTCAGAAAGTCGGGGTTCAAATTGAAATTTTAGTCTCTGCATGATTCGTCCATTTTTTGTGTCCGACTTCTTTTCAGACTTTTTAGTAATCCAACAAAAGGCTAGAGAAGTAACTGTTTATTGATCACCCCTTTTTTCCAATTCTTCAATCGATCATTCCCAACATGGCTGACTGCCAAAAGCCATTGATGACTTGACTGTTTCTATTGAGTGACAAACCAGAACCGTTTTTCTTTTTGTTTTATTCTTTGCATTCGTTGGAAACCCATTTTGAAAATGAGTTGCTTCTCTTGATACGAAGCAGCTATCCAGCTTTCATTTCAAAGCTTGTGTTGAACCTCAATCCAAACATCTGCCATCTTTGACACAGGTTAATTTCAACACAAGTCCTCAATTTGTCACTATCTATGCTCACCAGCCGTCCTTTACACAGTGCTACTTAGAGTCACACGTTTTCGATTGGAAAATTACTGAACCACTTTTGCGCAGTATAATCACTAACTTCAACTAATGCCTCCACCGAATGTTGTGCACAATCTACGGACAGCTTCTGGTGCCTTTTCTCCAAGATAACATCCGTGCAGCAGATAATTGCGTACAATCAACTCTGTGGCCGCCATTTTTATTTCAATCATTCCGACTGTCGGTATACCTTTCTGAAAGTTATTTGGCAGGAAATGATGTGCGTTGGTCCCCTGGCGTTGAAAATACTAATGAGTTGTTGACATTCGAACGATTTATCTTTTTTGTAAACTGTTAGAAAACGGAAATACCGAAATCCACACTAGAATTGGTCACTTCAAAATATTTGTATCTGTTGAATCTTTCTCATCTTGGGATTTATTCATTGGTGGCCGTCAACAAAAACTGTCGACGTAAACATAGGTTTCTTCAGTTTTTGCGTTGGACTGGCTGGTTAGCAGGCAGGCTCGCTCTCTCTATATAAGTATATATATGTATATATATATGTGTGTGTGTGTGAATATGAGTGTTCACGTTTTTATCGCACATACAGACCACAACATTTGAGGGCTGAAAATTTGATTATTCACTCCTGATTTTTTACCTTAACCAGATAGAGTTTTTAATGGGGGTTCAATTTACAATGGTAGTTTATGCTAAATCTGTCTGGCTAGGTTCATACTTTTTTTTAAAAAATCTTTCCAGGGGTTCAGCGTAAGTGGAAAGAAGTAATAAGTTCACTGATCGTCCCACTTTCAATTTCGTTATTTCAACCCCCCCCCCCAACACTGCATGCTGCCAAATGAAATTTGTAAAAATGAAAACTATAGAAATGTTTGTGATTGCACATGCATAATCATAATCATAAGTCTTCCAACATCTGTTGTTGGACGTAGAAATTCCCTAGGAATTGCCACAATACTCTATCATGGGTGTTGCTGAGCCATTACTTTCTGAACTTGTCTAGCTCGTTTCTCCACCTAATATTCTGTCGGCTTCGGTTCTGCATGTGATCTTGGGGGATCCATGTCGTGAGTCACAATGTCCGTCTGTTGTCTGCCATTCGTGCAACATGGCCAGCCCACTGACATTTAAGCTTTCAAGTGGATTCCATGATCCTGACTCCTATCTTTTCCTGGTTGTACTGTGCTGTCTTGTGGTACTTCCCCGTAAATAGCATTGAATGTGTACGTGTACATTTGTGACTTTTAGCAATGTGTCTTTGCGATTGCAAGTAAATGCATATGTACGTGTGCGAGAGAGAGGGAGAGAGAGAAAGAGAGAGAGAGAGAGAGCAGCTGTATCCGTTACAGCCAGTCTAAATTCTGCATCTCATGGAATCTCATGAACAGGTTTTCCCTGATGTCTCTGTTAAACTACGCTGTTCTGTATATTCTTGTTTATAACAGATCGCCTAGGAAACTATCTGTTTTCCTCCCAGTTAAATTCCATTAAGTTATGAGAATTACGCAACAAATGTTTGAAAATTCAGTCACAGACAACCAAGTGTGTATGTACATGTGTGTGTGTGAGTGTGTGTGTGTGTGTGTGTGTTTGTGCCACCTCTATCAACTCCAGATTTTATACTAAAAAGCTTTGATCCAAAACGCAATAAGCGCCTTTTGATTAAATACGTTTGAATTCAAAATCAAATTATGGATTTTTTTTTTTAAATCTCATTACAAATTTTTAAAATTTCACTCCCATTTGATTTGATTAAACGCATTCTCCTCCTTCAAATGGCGCTTAACGCGTTTTGTAACCAGACCCATCTCTCCAAATGTGCACGCATCGATCTTCACTTCTACCCGCCTGAGCGTTCATCCATCTGAACGAACGTTTATGTACGCAAAAGCATACACAGGTGTACCCGAATGTGAAGATGCAAGCATACAGTCATGTAAACACTCATACATACACGGAAAAAAGATCATGCCAGCGTGCTTGAATTTAATTAACAAATCACATTTTACACCGCTGTGTGCGCGCAAGTATGTGTGTGTGTGTGTGTCTTAGATAGGCAGGTATGCTAGGAGGCATGTTAGAAAATAAACTGAAATACTTGCTAAGTTCATTAAAAATTTAATGTTTAGCACGTTGCATCGTGCTGACAAACTTTGGGTGTGGACAAGTTTTCCAAAGGAGGAATTACTTGTGTTACCGGAATGCAATGTCTAACATGCATTCATTTGATGTATTTGTAATGACAAAAGCCTCACATTCTTTTCACTTTGATTAACTACAGGAGAGAAATTCCTAATTTGACATTTTTATAAAACATCAGCAAAACGCGTGGATCTTATCTCATCAGTGTCATCCATTGAGTACCTAAGAGGTTTCAAAGAGTCACGATATCTGCATTCCTCTGCATCGTTAATATTTTAATAATCACGATGGGTGGACTGTATTATCTCTCCGTTGGTGCATATTTTGTTCCCGCGAACGTAAAGGGAGAAGTAAAGATATAACCTAATGCCTATCTTCCCGTCTGTCCAAAAGTCATCAGTAAAACTTCTCAATAAATTTCATTGAGATTCTATGGGAGGTTAAACCAAGTGCTAAGATAAAAAAGTTTAAATTCAGGGATGGGTTCAGAAGTATCTATTTAATTGAAAGATATTTGACCATTTTACCCGTACATTAATCGCTTTAGATTTATGTTATATCAGTCAATTATTTCAAAATACATTTTAACATAATTCTCATAAGCTTTTCAAAGTTTTTTTTTTTTCGAACAGAAGTAGATGTGATGATAGGATGCATGATTCATTCTTGTAGGTATCATCAATTATTTATCGAGTAATTGTTTATATATATATATATATATATATATATATATATATATATATATATATATATATATGTGTGTGTGTGTGTGTGTGTGTGTGTATGTGTGTGTGTGTGTGTGTGTGTATACTTGTTCCAGGCCCCGTTACGATACTAATTCTTCTCTATCAGAAAAATTCAAGTGTTTTGGAATAAACACAATTTCATATCCTTATCATCAGAACATATATACATAGATATATATACATATATATATATATATATATATATATATATATATATATATATATATATATATATATATATATATATGTGTGTGTGTGTATGTATGAAAGAGACAGAGAGTATGTGTGATAAATTTTTGTTTTGGTCTATATGTGCATGTGTGTGTCTTTGTCTATGTGTATGTACGGGTGTATACGGTCGCCACATTTATCATTATATTCTTCTGCATGCACATATGTAGTTGCAAAAGGCGAAAAATATTGGTTGGGCCACTCTGGTGTCTTTTGCAATTATCATGACAATTCAAACATATTTGGCGAATCTCTTTAATTGTATTTAATTGCTCTCCATAAACTTCCCAAACTTGATTATGTCAAATTGCCTCTTATTATATTCAATTACTGGTCAACATTGTCATGCCCAATGATGTCAAAGAATAACAAAACTACTTGGCGTCTTGAAATAGTTTTCATATTTTTACCCGTCACATTACAGCGTGTGACGCAATCTTTTTCTCCCAGGGTCATGAGTGTTACGATGCAAGTGCTTATTTGCGACAGCTTTAGGATAAAAAGGGATCATTGCGTTCAAACTTGGCTTTTATGTTGATGATAGTGATATACATATGTAATTGATATTCTTACATCATACGATTGGGAATATTCAAATTCAAGCGTTGCCCAATTGGAAATGAGAAATCTTCAAATTATCACTGTCCAAAAAGCGAAGTTTGAAGGGTATAATCGATATTTCACAACTTTTTAGACATACGCAATCAGTGTATAACACTTATTATCTGGGAACAATATGAAATGTAAAATGAAAAGTTGCATAGTTTTATTTCCAGTCTAATGCTCCTTTTGTTTGATGGAGCTATAACTTTTATGTTTTTTCGTAAGTGAGAACTGATCTCAAATAGTACGACAGAGGGGCTACTGAGATTTGTTGATTTTCACTTCGTTTCAGGGAGTGCTAATTCCATTTGGTAATCAATTCAAGCAACAACGATCCAATAAAAATTCTTGTCACTTGTAACTCAGTAATAAATTGAAAGAAGCCATGTTAGTCACTCTAAAGAAAGCACCATGCGAACAACATCTTTTGCCGCATGTCCTATTGAATGAATGAATCAAACTATTGGAGAGGGTTAATGAATTGATGATACTTCTTTCACCTTATGTTGGGCAGTGGTCACTGAAAAAGTGGGAATCTAAAATGGAAATAAGCATGATGACTGCTGGACACAAGAGACCAATTTAACATAGATTTACATTGCAAATTCAACTTTCCTCTTGAAACTTATTTCATCATCGCAATCATCTTCTACTGTCTGTCACAGGACATAGACCTTTCCCAGAATTCACCACATATCTGAGCCAATATTTCCAGAACCTGTATAGTTTGTTCCAAGGTCTCATATTCTGGCAGACTCAGTTATGTATGTGATATCTGGGGATCCATGTTGTCAGTGATGATGTCCATCAGCGGTCAGACATTCTTGAAACCTGACCAGCCCATTTCCATTCAAGTTTTAAATTGTTTCTATGATGTCTCTGACTCCTGATATTTCTATGCGATTTTGAGCAAGATTCTCTCAGGTGAACATTGCATGGTTCTCAGTTCATAGTATAGTCTTTTGGTTAGTTTCAATGTTTCAACTCAATAGGTGACTTTTTAGAGAATACATTTGTGGCATTTTCTTCTTTTTAGGACTAATGGGATTTTCATGATTTTGAAACTTGATCTTGCTCGGTCAAGACTTTGCCATCCCGGGATGATCCTTCACTTGATTTCTTCTTTGGAGATTCTGTGGAGATTCTTTGTCCGAGATAAATGTGGAGGCTCACTTTCTTCATTCAGTTCATATAGCATCAGTTTTCAGTTCCAGAGTTTGGCAGCAAAAATGACGATGACGTTTTCGCTTATTCTGATTCCTTTGTTTTCCTTTTTTTCGGTAAGTTCAAAAGACAAAATAACTGTTTGTTCTTGACATTACGAGGAGTAAATGGTTATATTCCGAGGCTTCTACCTCCATTGGTTGGACCTGTCTGCGTGATAAATAGATTGCTAATCTGCCAGCCAGACCAACTTAAAAGTTTTAAAAAACTATGTTTTGTTAGATTGTTTGTAATAAAATGAATTTTTTGTCTATTTCTTTAATTTATTTTTTGTATCCCACCAGTCATAATCATCTATTACAGGTCTTCTTTTGGATGATAGGCTTCCCCAATTTTCTCTTTACCGACTATGATTGTGCAAATCTCTATGTGTTACCGGCGAACCTTTAAATCTCATCCCTCCATCTTATGCCCGGTCTTCTCTTACATCGTTGTCTGTCCCTTGGACACAAATCGATTACCTTTTAGCATCATCAAATAGCCTTCCATCTTCCTAAGTGACCAATCTTTTCCTTCTTTTCTTACTTCTCTATGATTTCTTTCACCTTGATCTGTTCTCTAATCTATACTGATCATTCTCTATCGCTTAAGGTTATTCCAATCATCAATTGATTTTTGGTCACTCTGAATTTGTTTTCGATTGATTTTGTTACTCTCCATCTTTCACACCTGTACATTAGAGCGGGCATTACACATTCATTATATTTTCCGAATTCCGAGCATATCGGTAAGGTTCTTCTCAATATGTCCTTATGTTCACCATATGCTTAGCAACCAATCATTATAGTCATTATATTCCTCTTTTGTAGTCTCTCTAACATAATCAACTGACCTGAATAGATGCATTCCTCAACCTCCATCAAATATTCATCATCTATTCTTAGTGTTCCACTCGAATACGTTATTGCTGAACCTGACTTTTGATTTGATTTTTATCAATCTTTTAACGTTTCTGATATCATCGAAATGTCGCTATCAAATCGTAAACGACTCAAATATTCATCGACGATTTTTACTCGCATTTCTCTCAGTCAGTATTCCTCAAAGTACTTTCAAGGCTTTTGGTAAATAGCTTAAGTGAAAGTCTATCCTATTATGGTACTCTCTCTCAAATATTTTTATAATTTGTAACCTTATGTAAACAAATTATTGCTGTGCTGTTTCTTTACATATATTCATCAACCCTTACGTATTGTAGTTGATTAAATGAACTCAGAACTGCTGCAAGTTCTTCTGAATCAAAAGCTTTTTCACGGTCAATCAAAGCTAAACATCACAGATTGTTATATTTTGTTGCTTGGGTATCAGCTGATCAACCGTACGTAGATGGTCGATTAATGAAAAACTTATGTAAATATGTTTGTAAGTATTTTCTAGAATCGTCAATACATGCTATATAGTAATGTTTTAAGGGGTTTGCTGCCGAAGTTTTATTCTCTCCATTCACACAAAGTAAGATCAGTATTTTTGGAAGACGTTTTGAGATATCTGCCGTGTGTATAGCTGTGCTAGTCCTTTGTGAAAAATTTTCCTGGATCTTTCATATGTTTGTGATTATGCTACCTTCAATTTTCATATTCTCAATGTTTGTCGGAATATCTGTTGGTAGTGCTCTTATTTTCGAAGCCTATACGTGCATCACCATCAGCAGTAGTGATAGTCTTTTAGTATTTGTTGTTTGATATAAACCTTCCCAAATATTCGCCTGACTTTGCAATCCTGGGCGTCACGGAGGCAGTACTTTGTGAAATTGTATAGGTGTTCACGTACAATCTCATCTATTGCTGGCCACAGTTTTGCATGTTTCATCGGTGGTTAAATTTAGGTTTTCTATTGAATTTCTATCTCTGACCGACGTTTCTTTCGCAAATATACGGTGTTGTCTTGCGATCTGCCCTTGGGGTGTTGAGCATTATTCTCTCTAGTACACGTTGCATGGTTCTCAGGATAAGGGTCAATCTTTTGGTTAAGATCCATATTTCAGCTCCATAGGTGACTATCGGGAGGAAGCATTGGTTATAAACCTTAATTTTGAGGACCAATGAATTTTTTTTTGAGGTTGACATTGCTTTAACAGAAACTTGCCAGCCTAGAGCGATACTTAGAAAAATTTCCTTTTCTTCCGAGGATTTCGAGTAGACTTTATGTCTCAGGTAGATGTAATAGCGTACTTTCTTGTTTTATCTATTCATTTATATATCTCTACAACTAGTTACGCACACACACACACACACACACACACACACACACACACACATACACACACACACACACACATATATATATATATATATATATATATATATAATTTATATATATATATGTATAAAACCGTTGTGATGGTCTGGATTATGGTTTAGTATGTAGTAGATTGTGATAACAGTTCAGAAGGTCAAATTTATCACAAAATTATTATATAGACAGTACATTCTAGCATTTCCAAGAATAATTGTAATATATCTGCAGGAGGTTGTCTGTTATATATGTTCCGTGTTTTGAAGTGGATAGTTTTATGATTAATCAGCAAACTAAGTAAATCCTATGTTTACTAAAAAAATGTTCAGCGTAGGACGGGACCGGGGGATAGATCTTAACAATTTTCTCATAGAAACACTAATAATCTTCAGACATATGAAATTCCCATTCAAAGCGTTATTTGGTATCCTCTGCTGGCCATACACACAACCCAAATCTACTTTTGTTTCGTTGTGCTCTTAAACTTCGTTCAATCCTTAATCCCTAAGAGAATTCTTCCATTGCCATGTCATACTTTCCTGTTTAACTTAATGATTTCATCTTTAACATTTTACTTTTTTTCATGACGAAAAATACAAGAAATAACTACTGAGTTGTTTGACATTTAGTATTAAGTACGTCATCAAAAGTTAGTAAAAGTTCGGCCAACAAAATTACCAATGGTTGTCGATTATCTTTTTTTGTTTTGATAGAATCAAGATTACAACCGAATACATTAGATGATCACTGTATGTGCCTCATCTTGGTGCAATATTTAGCTCATTTAGTCTCACAGTACTTAGATGAGTTTAGTAAATATGGATTTGAGACCTTCATACTTTTCTGTCCTCTTCCAGGGATGTTGACGCTGCACTGTACGCCGTATCTTAAGTGGGTTTGAAGTCTTAAGGATCTGTAAGTAATAACAGGGATGCATTCTTTTTGAACTAATGTTAGCAAAATTACGTTCATCGCAAGTAAATGGCTAAGTAAATGGGAAAGTAAGTACATACGGAATGAGTAATAAAGTAAAGGAGATGCAACTCTTTCAATAGATAGCTACTGATATAATTCTTCGTTCGGCCGCAGGAAAATTACAGGTAAGGTCTGGACTTCAGATGAACAGCCATAGTTCTCTACCACATTCCCTACGGTATTCAAATATGGATCATGAGTATATCAGCTCCTAAATCTGATTTGCCGTTCCTTCTTGCCAATCGTGTTCAATACATCACTAATGATATGGAATGATGAATCGAAATGTAACTATTTTCATTCAGAGAATCCAAGCGTTGGTGAGCAGTACCGTCCATGCTTCACGAAAGCAACAGTCAAATACGGTAGAGTGTGTGAAAGTGCAAGAGACTGATAACCAAAACTGTCAATACAGGTTCCTCCAGTTTTTTAGTTGGTTTGGCTGGCTGGCTGGCTGGCCCGTAAGTTGGCTGGCTATGCACGTACACATCGTACACTAGTGGAGTTAGTGGACTGAAACAATGAACATTTATTCCATATAATTTCTACAAAAATTTAAAAAAAACTGTTTTTCAGTTTCTCCTTTTTAAATCCACTCTGGATAGCTTTTTAGGGGATGGGGTCGTTTTGCAAAGTAATCTTCTGCTAAACTGGCCCCTTACTTTAAATCCAGCAATGCCCATACCTGTCATTTTAAAAATATTCTCTTATTGATCACTGTCCAACGAAAGGTGAGAGAAGTAACTTATTCATGTTTTCTAATTAATCATTCGCAACATGACTTGCTACCAAAATATATTGACCACGTGGTTTCTATGGAATGACTAACCAGACCTGTATTTCTAAAAATGATTTCGGTTTGTTATGTTGAATTCAACGAATTATGTATAGTATGTCTGATTTCAGAAATTATGTAGAATTATACAACCAAACGCCTAATATCATACTGGTTAGATGAGGGGTTTCCAGCATAATATCGTCTCGAAATATTCCACCAAATCAGAGCCACAATGGATTGACGTGCCGCTTTGGCCGGGCCAATCTCCTGACCTAAGTCCAATTGGTATCATGTTTAAAGTAACATCCGATA
The DNA here is from genome assembly GCA_963457665.1 of Thysanoteuthis rhombus. Classification (NCBI taxonomy): domain Eukaryota; kingdom Metazoa; phylum Mollusca; class Cephalopoda; order Oegopsida; family Thysanoteuthidae; genus Thysanoteuthis; species Thysanoteuthis major. The sequence continues at coordinate 78,467,124 of OY735200.1, forward strand.
GAATAAGCCAGCACACGTGTATGGTCTTTACACTAATTCCGAATAATCCCGGGAAAAGTTGAACTGGAAGCAATAATTACATTTATTGTTTACATATACGATGCTCCATCAGTGATCATCGATAAACTTTCAGGGTATTACTTTTCATTATATTGTATATATTCTTTTTATTTCTGTTTTGCATACTAGGACAGAGAAAAGGAATTAGATTGTTTATATCCCCAATCCTCTATGACAAGAGAAAGAACGAATAGACGAATAATAAGAACAAACTCTTCATTGTCTGTCAGTTCCATCACATTAAACTGAACCAAGATACAAAATCTACATCGTCCTAACTTGATTCAAAATCACTACCAAGTGATTAGTAGGTAGCCCTCTTATAGACTGAGCCAGAATGACGAGTCTTTCATATATATCAAAATGCATGTTACAAAAAAAGGGTACCGGTTCGTTTCACTGTGAAAAATAGATACAATTATTAAAAAAATGTATTTCATATTTTTTTATAATATATGCAATAGAAAGAATCTGTAGCAATCATCTTCATTGGGAAGAGACGTACAAATGGTGTTTGATCGCGGGGGCGTGATGACATGTGTATTACAGTAACCAAATCAACGGAGTAAAGGATATCGTAAAACAGAGATCAGGATACGATCAAATAGACAGAGTAACACACAGTCAGACAGACAGACAGACAGACAGTGAGATAAACAGACACTCAAAATAAAAATAAAAATAGAACTGAATATCACTTAAGTTCTTTGCGGTCTTCCATTAAAATAATCATTAAGAATACTAACATCCTTGTGGATCAAGCATAACGAAGGCACATATTTCAAACGGCTAAGAAAATCCCAAGATTGAATCAATTACGTCTTCCAAGTGAAAGCAGTTGTTTCTATTTTGACTTAACAAATTATAAAATCATTAGATTTCTATTTCTGATAGGTATCCATTTCAGTTAGACTGAAAAATCAAAATAAGAAAGAAGAAAAACTGAATCATTTTCAAGTTTTCTCAAGTTACTATTTATCCTAATACTCCCTTTACATAAAGAGAAATATCTAACCAAAAAATATTTTTTAAATGCTTTCAATTTCATTTCTAAACTAATTTTCGCAATCACCTTAACATCCCCACACGTACCCAAACACGCACAAACATATATAACTGTAATTAAACTCGGATATTGATGTTTAATTAATATAACTTAATCTGGCACATGACCAGAGTAATTCCATAAGTGACTATCGGGAGAAGGCATTGGTTTTATACTGTTCTTTTCTGGATTATTGGGATTGTCTTGTATTTGTAAGTTGAACTTGCTTGGCCAAAGGCTTGCCATCCCAGAGTGATTCTTCGCTTGATTCCTTCCCCTTAATTGAACCCCCTTCCCAACCAAAGATCTACAGGGGTCGGTGCCGAGTCTTTTGCTACAGCAGTTAATATTTTGCTCCATCTTTTGTTATATCTGCTTTGTAAGGGCTCTGCTCCTTTTCATTATTGTTGCCTTATTATTAGTATAATGTCCTTCAGGCCTCTCTGTGTCTCAAGATTGACATTTTTCTATCTTTTAGACTTATTCCTAGCAATGCTCTTTTCGTGGCTTTTTGTCTGTCTCTTAGTTGGTTCTCAGTTCATCTCATTAATTTCTACGTTTTGCATCCGTAAGTCATAGTTGTATAGTTTACGCAGTAAGCTCATTGGTGAAGTACTCTTCAATATTAATGAGTAAATGTTTACGTCTATCTCCATTGGTGCAAACTGTTCACAGTTTGGGCTTCTCTAATCAGCAAGATATCACGCGTCGTCACATCTTGTCAGAATTATGCTAGGTGTAAGTTATTAATCACTGTGTATGGCATTGTCGTCTACGTATTCATTATTCACTTCAACCCGTGATCAAGAACATGGGGTAAACTGGGGTGCAGCCCAAACAACTCCGCGGGATATCAGTCAGTTTTCTCTTCGGGCATGCGCGAAGAGACAATCAAGTTCAGTCGTTTTTTTTTCTCATCTTACGCTAAAATCTCGCCTGGAAGAAAAGAAATGCAACTAAAGAGAATTCAGTGTGAGCATACTTCTGATAACAACATTATCAGTGCGAATAATTGTTTGTGGTATCTCCCCAAAGTAGAATCGTTTGTTTGTTCGTTTTTTGTTCTTTGTCTTTTCATTGCCTGTCGTCAACCTTTCCATTAAAAGATCATAGAATTTTTTTGGAGATATAGTTTGGACATGCGTGGCGTTAATATGTGGTTTTTACCTATGAATGCGACGTAGGGGACGTAGGGGAGATAATTGGGATGGGATCCGCTCAAATATCTAATCAGTTCTCCTGTAACCTATTACACCTCTACGTTCCCTTGACGAAATTGTCATAGAATTGCATTGAGAGTTCTTTGAGATATTGTGTTGACAGGCTTGAGTGTATGTGTGTGTCATGTCACTCTTTGTCGCTATCGTTCGGCTCTAAGGTAGATTCCAGCTCATTTGCTTGATTGCTACGGATTTGCCTCTTACAAATGTCTGGATACTTAAGTCTATTTCCAAAGCATTGGCAGTCAGATAATTTGTATGATTATACACATGAATGGGATAGCCTGTCCAGCAGAGTTTCTGGAGCCAACTTACCTCACATCTACTTAATGTCCAGATAACAATGAATCTTCCAGCCATGATCCATTAGTTTAGGTAAACTAGGAGGTTCACCGCAAACACTTCCGCCAAATGGCAGTTGATCACTCCTCAGGCATGTATGAGTAGCAATCGTGTTATCAAGGGAGAATCTGACTAATGTTAACTTTCTCACTCTTGGAAAAAGCTTGTTGAGCTGTGTTTGTTCAAAAGAGAGGTAGAGCCGAGGAGTTACTCCCTGGAGCTTTCCAAATGGGATATTTGTTGCCTCCCTGAATGTTTTATGACACGTATTGGTATTTAGATGTGTTGATGGCTTTCCAGGTGCTAGCAGTAGCACAGTCCATAAAGGAGCTCATTCCAATCGGAATCTCGGAAACACAATATTTTTGTGCATGACTTAGGTTGTTGATGTCGTTGAACCTTGTACGGTTCATACCGCCACATTTCTTGCATATGGGATATGCAATTCACTTTCTGGTCCAAAACCATGAAATCTGTCTCCTATGACTACAATTCCCTTGTAGAGTAGTCAAGCTACATATAGAGTATGGTGTAAAAGGCATGTGTCCGCTTCTTCCTGAGTTCTTGATAGTTCCAGAAGTTTCCCCCTTGTGATCGTGAAACAGATATCTTCACTCAAAACATATAGCACATTGTCCTTGATCCTCACCAAGTTGACTTGCCTATTATTCCATCCATCAAGATGAGTTGCTTTTTTATATCTACACAAACGTTTACTCCACTTGTATATGTTGTAACTAGGTGCAATACTCCCAAGTTTGATACCTGAATCCGTACCAATTTTTGCTCTCGAAATATTCGATAGATATCGCTCTATAAACACCAAAGACAATATCAATGCAGTTGCCCTGACAAACTTTATGGAAAACTTGAGTAATTATTTTCTCTGCTGGTTAAGATTATGTTTTGTCATTCCCCTTGCTCCATCTATCGGAGAGGCTGGAAGTTCAAGAGTGTTTTTGTTTTCTGTAATTTTTTTTTGTATAGGAAATGTACTTTTCTATTTTCATGGCCAGGGCTATCTTGTTAGTCTTACGAAGAACATCGTGATTGTTGGCCGATGCCCAAGGCATACGTCCAATTGAGTGGGCTAAAACTCCACCCATGGACAGCTGCCTGCTTTATCCAACGACAATCATCTGCCAAAACAGCTTCCTATTTACCTTGAGGATAATTTCTTCTGTATTGTAAAGGGTACGCAATCTCTTCCTTATGTCTGAATATGTCCAGCTTTTTCCTATAATCCTGTTACGGAACGTTGTGTCTTGACTACCGGTCTTCATCTCAACTTGCTTGTAATCTTCATTTTTTTATTAGCTTCATCTAATTCATTGGATTCAATCGGGTCTTTATCAATATTATGAACAAGATCAAGGGAAAAGACAACTATTTTTTTCACAATCAGGGTAGAAAGAACTAAATAAGTTGAACGATTGATCAGACAGTTGATGCTTCAGGTATTTGATCCTGGATCTAGAAGTGAGCCAGACTAAAGTCTTTTGTTTTACCAGTGGTCTGTATATTCTGTTGACAGTACCATCTATTGTTTGATCAACAGGTATACGCTCAAAAGTTTTGAGGCTGCCGAGTTTAATTGCGAATCTCCTTTGGGTCCATACATCTGGATGTTGTACTGACAGCTGTGCTATAAAGATATAGTGTTATGTGAGAAGCCAGACATAGTTCACTTTGTATACAAAACACCTGGGTATGTTTTCATGGCAGCATAAGTTTGTCCATTCATATGTAAACCAACACAAGGGACTCAAGATATACAAGGGAAAGTTCCTGATTACGTGTAGAAAACTCTGCCAGCAACACATAGAAGTGTCCTGGCAAATTTAACTTTTGAAGCTCTTGATATAATCAAGGAATTCCTCAAAGTGGTGAAACACCCTTGCCTAGTTATATTCCATTCGTGTGAAGAAGCTATTCCACACTGTTTGTCGATGGGCTTCATTTTTGATCTGCATGACCCCAGCCAAAAGCTGCTGAGTATTACATCATGGAAACCAACTTGGTGTACATTTAGTCTCTACTCACCACATAAATAATCTTCATGAAGGTCTTTGTTACGTTCAAACACTCACCCTAACCTCACTATCTGATTTGTATAAACACAACAGTATCGAACAACCTTTGATTAATTATTTATGCTTTTTATCTCTAAGAATACTCACCCGGTGGATGATTGTAGCCTTCCCTCTCGTATCACAGGCGCCACACAAATATATAGTTGCTAGAAAAAAATGTTGGCACAAGTTTACGATTTTGCAGACCAAGCATCTTAACACTGCTGAAATTCTTTTCTTCTTGGTCTGGTTTGGAAGCTTGAATCTCCGAAACGGAACTTCCAATCCATAAAAATATTGATACTGCACTGGGAATCAGAGGTAACCCAAATGCCCCTCTTTTGTTTGCTATTATCTTTTCGGATAAAGGAGAAGACGATTCCATTTCCATTTTTCTTCCATTCTAATCACACAGTTTAGTTGCTGAGTGCACAGGAAGTTTTGTCATGTTCAAAGGTTTTCGCAATCTTCACTCGTATCGGAAATCGAACCTGGATCTTTCTGCATGGGAAGCATACGAGTTGAATATTTTACGATCTAACATTGTGCTAGGATGATAAGACAGAGTACAAAGCAGAAAAATCGATAAAACAAATGCCATTTAGGTGGAGTAACTTTTGAGCTCTTTTGCACTATGTTCACCTTTCTTTTTTTTTTCTTTGCACTCATGTGTTCATTACAAAATTATTCCTTGCAAATATTTGTATTCAGACAGTTTTTCAGACTGTAGCATTTAGCTGCCTCTTTTAAACATGGCCAAAAATTGACTTTTAAACATCGCAAAGGGTAATCTCCAACTCTTCAATGATTATTCCGGGGTCGAAGTGATTTATCTAAAAATTTCCAGCTGGTAGTACGCATTCGTTATGAATCAATTAAAAGCATTGTCAGAGATGAATATTCTTTGTCTTTATAGTATCAGATACCAACATTATGATGATCATCAGCTATCGTAGGTCGACTGCTGGATAAAGACCTTTCCCATCTCCTTCCATGAGGAGCACGATTAGACTAATCGATACTATGTTTTACAGGCAAACCCTTCTATATCATCCGTCCACCCTGTGTCTGGTCTTTTGCTACTGCAGTCAATATTTTGTTCCATATGTTGCTGTCTCTTCTTTCCAAGTGTCCCGCCCTCTCCATTTCTTTTGCATTATTATTTCTGTAATGTCCTTCACCGGATGTTTTTGTTTTTTTTGTAATGATATTTAGCGATGGGATATAGCATAAAGAGGGATGGATTCATGATTTTCCCAAGACCATTAGTGTTATGCAAACACGCATAGCTCCAGCCAAAATTCAAAGTTGCTTCCTTGACCGAGTTTTCTATGTTGATAACCTTTGGTATACTGAGTTATTAAGTTAAATTAACTTGCATCTCTCCAAGATAAGTCAAAGAAGATGATAAGAACGTACCAAAACGTTAGGCAATAACTGAACGTAGCTTTCCATATTACTTCCTACGCAAACACATGCAGATATGCATGCGTGTGTACATATGAAAAAGCTAATAGAATAACACCTTGCTATAAGATAGCATTGCGTCAAAATTCACCTGTAGTTGTTACCATTATTGACCCATGGGCATTTTCGTATTATACACATAGGAATAATGTTCTTGTCATGGAACCATTGTATTGTGCATATTGGCTTCAATAACCTCAACAGGAGAACATAGTAATTTCTATGCGAAACGCCTGCACTGATAAATGTACATCATATGCATTAGGACGCGCCAGCCGCTTCGAAAAAAAAACAGCAGCACCTAATCTTCACAAATAACTGCGAGGAAAATCCCAGGATATTTCAATTAATCATCACGGAATCGATATTGCCATACGTCAAGCTGCAAGCACTCTATACTGTATGAGTTTCTCAGATAAGAGAAAGTATTAGACATATTCTGGAATAATTACTATAAGAACTTGAAGTAATCATTATTATTATTCTCATTATTATTCAAGTGAAGCAGATATTGGGTATTGATTGAGACCTGTAGTTTTCTATGAGAAAAAGATGTTTGTTGCAAGGACACGCATAGCTGAACCACGGATCAGAAATTTAAAGAGATATCATTCAAATATAACTGTATCCAACAGATGTTATAGGCTATGTGAAAAAAGGAGCATCTTCCCATTTTGTTGAAAAGGAAAATACAGTTAGAATGATCATTCAATGACCATTGCAGTGACTTAAGAGAACATCTACCATTACAGACAATTGCCAGAATATGCAAGTATAGAATGCAAAAGTGAAACTTGTGACCTATCAATTTTATCGCAATAAGCTTTGTGCAATTAATGAGGGGGTTCAGTGCATATCATCAATCATAAAGTATTTCTGGACTCAATAAGAAACCGGAGATAATTGAATAGTGTAAACTTGTTTACACTGTTGACCCGATGAACCATTAGAATTTACCTGAGAGAAGACTGAAAAATATGAAAATTCTAAATATATTAAAATACAAAGATAGATGTGAAATAATGAAAAGATATGAGAAGATATATAAAGTTATGTCCCCAGAAATGAGTTGAAATTTTAATCGAAATGGCAGACATTTTTTTCTAATTGGTTTTGAATCAAAAAATGAGAAATAGAAAAAATTGGAAGGTTTTGTTTTTTTTAAAGATTTTATTTGTTTTTTTTTACTCAGAATAAATACGAAGATTGAATTGTTGTCGATAAAGTTGAAAGATACCTTGATAAAAATCAGATAACGTCTACTTTCAATTGTTTTTAAGTTGATTTGCACCACTCTTCCATCGAAAAAATGTGATTAATGTTGGAATACGGGGGAATATTATAAAAGAAGCTACAGGGGGCTAAAGGGGCATTATTGTTAAAAATAAAAACAAAGTTAACCTCCAGAAAGATGGGGGCTGATATGAGAAAGGTGCTAAATTCAAAAGAAAGGTGGAAGGTCTAAAAGGAAGGTATACTGTTAAAAATAGGTAACGCAATGTTGACGACAAGAGACCAATGTTCAGAAATGGGTCTAAAAGCAAAAGAAAGGTGGTCATACGATGAAAAGTGGGGTTAATTTCCCCAAAAAAGGAGTTAAAGTTTGTTTTTTTTAAATGTTGGGTTTATGTGTAAGAGAAGGAGAGATAATGATAAAAGGGGAAAAAGTTACACCTTGCTTTCAACCATTAAAAATGAAGAAGAAATTCCCGAGAGTGAGAAAAAAAATGGACCACTTTATACGCCAGAAAGAAAATTCACCCTCGATTTTGACAGTAAAACATGAAGAAGAAATTTCCTTCCCGATGTCGACCCCTAGAAGAGAGAGAAAATTTTGTCTTTGATTTTGAAACTTGAGCCTAAAAAAAAACGGTTCCCACTAGATTTTGATCGCAGTAAATGGAAAGATTTTCTGCAGGATTTTGACCCTTAAAAGTGAATAAAAATACTATTTTGTCCCATTTAAACTTGATATTAAAAAAAAATCTTTTCTTTGATTTTGTCCCAGAAGGTAAAGAAAAAAATATATCCCCATAAACTTCGACCTCAGAATCAGAAAATGAATTTTGATCTCTTCAAGTACAAGAAGAAAATATGAAAGTCCCCCTTGGCCCCTAAAAGTGAAAGAAAATTTCCCCCAATTTTTATCCCTGAAAGTGAAAAAAATATTTCCTCTGTGATTGTGAATCCTGAAAGCAGGAAATATTTTCTCTCTTCTTTGACCCATGAATTTCAAAAAGACCCCTTAAGTGGAAAAAAACATTCCCTCCCGATTTTGGTCATTAAAAATTGAAATGAAATTCCCCCGCTACAATGAGCCCTATAGATAAACAAGAAATGTCGCCAAGATTTTGCTCCCTAAATGTGAAAAGTGAAAGTTCCCTATCGATTATGACCCGTGGAAGTGAAAAATAAAAGTCTGCTATACAATCTACAAAATATCAATCCCCAATTTTCATGTTTTAGAAAAATGTTTTATCAATAAAGAAAAGTTAGTTACGTCTAACATTGTTCAAAGATACCTTAACTGCTTTACATCAAAACATCACTATTCAAGGCATTCCTGTGAAACAATGAACAGTTTCATGTGAGGACTGTGGAAATGTGCTGAAGCTTTTTGAGTTACGAACGCATCCTTACGTCACATTTTGATATTAAGAATTGATTTGAGAAGAGGAATAGCCAAATATTCCTTTTTATCGTCATGATACGTCATTGAAAAGTTAGGGATCAATTAAACAAAGAGTTACTTTAAATATTAATCATAGCCAGAAACCATAGGATGTGAGAGTGATCTTCAAAAATTAATTTGCTCACTTTACCCGGAGTTACATAGGTACTCGCAGAAACTTTTCTTGGTTTTGTCCAGGGAAGTCAAGTATACACAGATAGATGGATGGAATCCTGGTGAATTAGAATAAGATTGTAATTTAGTATACACTTTTGATTTTACGTCATCAAGTTTTTTTGAGATGGATATTGAATTATCTGTAGATATTCTTTCGTGGATCCTGTTTGGTGAATGTTTGGTATATTTTTGTATTTTTTAGATTCTCTTGTTTCTGTCAAGATCTAATGCCGTTACATAAAAGAACAAAATATTACAATGTTTGTGAAAAGCGCTTTGCAGCAAAGGCTCTTCCAAGAACGATGAAGAGGAGATAATCCCGATCGTAAATGACCAAATTCCACATCTCCTTTCATTTGGTGTTAAAAAATGATGGAAGAAAAGCAGAAGCTCGATGATCTCGTTTAATCATGATAAAAATAAAAGTGTGATAAATGAATTAATTAGACGTCCGGGTAGAACGGAGTTTGTAAGTGGTCAAGTGAAATCCTTCTCTTCACTTTTTTGTATCTTTAATCCTGTTCGTAGACAGGGTTAAAATCATGTGGACATTAAACGATGCTTTCATCAATGAGATTCATATAAGGGGGATAGAAGCAAAAATCATATTGGAAATATTTTCCCTCTTTTTTCATCCGAAGCAACAGAGATTTCTGTTGCTTGAATCGTACATTGCACATCAGCAATAAATGAACAAGGGGAGGCAATATTCTCTTGCAGAAATCTGAGAAATTCATTCGTTCATTCATCTTTTAAGATCAGAGTTCCTCCTTGTCAGACAGAACATTTTACCACAGAATACTTTATGGATTGTAACTCAAAAAATGGGATAAATTGAAAATCTCATCATCAACAGTAGCAGACTTTTAGCATCTGTACGTGGACAAACCTCTCTATCATGGGTGTCAAGGAGACAAAACTCTCAAACTTCAATTTTTAGAGGCCAAGTTTGTCTTGCCATTTTTTTTTTTTTTTGCTTGCGATGCTTCCGCTTGAGATCTCATGGGATCAACGTTGTGAGTCGTGATAACCAGCGAATTCTGACACACACATCCAGCGCATCACTTTTTGAATTTTCTAATAAAAGCTATATTTAAGACTCCTGTCATTCCTCTAATATACAGTGTGGTCTTGTGTTTTTTGTGGTCACTCCATCAGATGAGGAGCACAGTCCTTTTCTATGCATGTTACGTGGTTCGCGGCCTGATAGTCAGTGTTTTTGGTCAGTTTCTATGTTTCAGCTCCATAAATGACTATCACGAGACTCTTTTGAAATTATATAACCGATAGAGCAGAGAAAGCTGAGAAAATAGAAAACTACAAGATAAATATATCTACCATGAAGTATTTGCAATAAAAAGAAAATGACATAATATACACATGTTAGTAAATAAACCCAGAGAGTGGGTATGAATCCAGAACACTCTCGCTGTTATACAAAAATGGAAATGATATTGAGTAACCAGATCCATCAAAGGTGACAAAGGGTTCAGTCCTTTTTCCAACGTGTGTTTCTTTGGGGTTTTTTTTAGCTCCCCTGGCCATAGCGTTCATTCAACAGACTTGAAAATTGATATCCTTATTTTGTGACACTCTACATGCTTTCTCTACTTTTTGAGACAAGGACTTTTTCGCCCCATTTGCAGCCTCATTTTGACAGGTTTGTTGATGACATCTACATTCTCTAGAATCTACATATCTATGTTTATATTCATGTATTATCTATTATTTTATCTTAGATGTTTTCCAGAGGAAAATATCAGAGATGTCCTAAACAGAACTTATTTTGACCATGTTTATCTTTCGATTGAACTCTGTTTACCTAACGCTACGGTTGTTCAATTATTGACTGCCATCGAAAGTTATTGACTGATATATTCGAACTAGTGTCTTGGATGTTATAGGAACAACGTTTTGACCCTTGTAACCAACTAATCTATCATCAGGGGCGTAGCTGGATAACTTGAGCCCAGAGAATTGACTACTTGGGGGACGCCTTTCAAAATTTAGTGAGATTTGGAATGATATAATGTTCGTAGAAATGAAGTAGGCAAACTCATAATTGGGGAACCTCTCCGTGAAGATATGATTTGGAATTTATTTCCCAAAAATTGAATTTGAATTTAGATTTAGAATGGTTCCACCCTTCAGCTACGCCCCTGACTATTATGAATCTGGAAACAAATTTAGGTCCATTGTAATTGTTTATTTATTTATTTATTTTTCTATAACGCAATTGCGGCATAAATCTTTTTTGGATTAAAGGATCCTTTATCAAATTCCCTTCTGTTTCACATGCTATTAATTTCAAAAGATTTTAGCGTTATGTAATAAACAAAATATACGTATAGTTGGGAGCGAACGTTCTGCGTGACCAAAGGATTTGCTGCAGGATGATTCTATTGATATCTCGTCAATGTATAATTCAATTTCGTTTTATTTTGTAAATTATTGTCTTAATATCAATCGGCGTTTCGATTTCATAAATGGGAGCCAGAAAAAACAAATCAGATGAATGAACATTTTTTGATACATACATACAAACAGGCACACACACACACACACATACACACACACATATATATATATATATATATATATATATATATATATATATATATATATATATATATATATATATATATATACGTATTTGGGTGTTTAATGTAACATAACTGTGCGTTTGAATAACACTATTCTATAGTTTCGTGGTCGTTGGCTTATAAGCTAAATCCGTTCAGTTCTTTTCAAATAATGCAATTATTCTATTTTATTTTCTTCTCCTGGTAATACAAAGTAAATAAAATGTAATGCCTACATACACTCGACAAAACATTTCCATAAGCAATATGCACGGAGTCAATTGATACACCTGCATCTACTCTCCCATGATAATACACACACAATTATTTTTTCCTATTTTTACGCCTGTTATGTCAAATCAGCAGTAGCAGTCTTATAGTGTCCTTGCTTGCATATAGCTTTCCCAAACATTTGCAAGTCTCTCTATCGAGGGCGTTGCAGAGACAATATTATTTGGAATATGTTCCTCTCACAATGTCGTATTCTGCCATGTGTAGTTTTGCATTTGATCTCTACGAATAAATGTCGTGGTTTGTGATGACATTTGTTTTCTGATGTTCTTGCAACAAGGCCCGCCTATCGTCATTTGAGTTTTCTAATAGTGTTTATATATATATATATATATATATATATATATATATATATATATATATATATATATATATATATATATATATGTCGCCATGTGATGTTAAGTATGATCATTTCATGCTTATGCTGCATTGGTCACGGTTTGAGGGTTGGTCTCTTTTGGTTAACCTCTATGTCTCAGCTCCATTGATAGTTTGAAACAAACTATTTCACTTCTAGTTTTAGACTGACTCTATTCAACTTGTTTTAACTGGCTGTTGATGGATTTCTTCTCCCGTCTCATTTATATCACCATGGCCAGCTGATATTATATCTTGAACAAGTCCTCGTGCTATACGCTTGCCTCTTTCTGAGAAGGGGATTGACAAAGGCTGTGGCCTCTAGATGCAGTCCTTTAGAATAAATCTAAAGTTTCTTTTTGTTCATTTTGCATTCAACATATATGGAGTTAGTGACGAATTACAATAATGGCACCTGTAATCTTTACTGGAAAAATTGATGGAGGTAGACTCTCACGACGAAGATAAACATTGAAAATAGATATTTGGCACCCAACTGGTTTCTTTGACGTTAACGTGAAAGTATAGACAGTAAGACCGTTCCGGTCTTTAAATAATCGATTTGAGAGGTGTAATGTATCTTTGGCTTGTGTAGTTGAATTCTTTTGGTGCCATACTTTACAATGGACAGCAAATATGAGAACCAAGACCGCCGTCTATACAAAGCTAAGTGACGGACTTTTTTCATTTATTTTTATTTATTGTTTAACTACTGTTGCTGTTGCCATTATTGTTGATCGAACTTATCAATACATATCAATAGATGTTCTACGCCATTTATTTAAGTATACGCCCGTTATAGTAAATGCTTTATATTAAATTGGCGATGGGAGAGAGGGGTAATATATATTTTGTTTGAATTTTTCCATATATTATCACTTGTTCCTCTTTTAGTGTTCCCCTGCTGTTGTTGTTGTTGCTGTTGTTGTTGTTGTTATTGTTGTTGTTGTTGCTGTTATTATCATCACTAACCTCTTGATTTTTTAAAACATTTTTCCCTTTTAACGTCTTTTAAGTTAAATTTTCTGAAAGGAATAGGCAGGGGAATTTCTGCAGCTTATGTTGGGAGCAAATCATGTATCTTAAGCTTATACAGTTAAATTCCTTTGGTCCCAAGGAAACGTATCTATCAGAATGTTGCCAAGCCTTCTTTACTTAAAATATAACAGCCACTGAGAGAGAGGGGGAAAGGGAGAGAGAGAGTGAGAGGGGGGGATTACTGGCCTCTAAAATGGCTAAATGACTCGGAGGAAAGCTGGACTGAAAAAATGATAAGTAGACCCTTTTTTGCTTCAGGAGCGTAATCAGAGTCTGTTCTACAATAACTTTAGGCGGATGTACTGTCTGGTCACTCCCCTGATGAAACAGCAGACTCCTCTCAAGCCAACATATTGCATCCGTTGAAGTTCCTAAGGCCTCTCTTCAAGTTGCAGATAGCTCAAGGAAACCTGGTGTGAAATGGCAGTTGATTCCAATGGCCATCTCGGTAATCTATCAACTCTCGGATGTTTTCATATTAAAACCAGTCGTAACGGTCTCTAAAAGAGGCTGCAGAACCCATAGCTAGCTTGAATCTGCAAGAAGGACTCTCTTCTCAATCATACGTCCTTGGAGTCCAGCTCTTGACCCCACTACCTCAGTGTACCGTAAGATGGAATCCCTACCGTTTAAAGGGTTTGGTTGGCCCTGAGCAAGCTGCTCTCACCATAAAACTCTATTGCTCAAGCTGGAAGGTTACACTGCGCACTTGCCCAGCTATCCATGGCCCCACAGCTGTGGAAATCCCTCCAAGCAATTTTCTTCATTATTTTTTATAGATATCATTATATATTTTATATTTGCTCTTTTAAACTATAATATCTAGAAATGTGCAAATGTCAAAATGAATCAGTAAATAGCATGTGAAAGCCCTACTATTACAGATCTTAATAAAGGATTTTCAAAAATATTCCACTAATTGAGACTTTCGTTTTACAGATTCTTTTGTGAGGGGTACAGGAATGGCAACCATCGAAGAAAAGGTTAATTGCGTGTTTTCGCTGATAGAATTGAAATCAGTAACAGCTGTGAAAAAAATGTTCGTCACCCATTATGGAAAATACACATCTCGTAAAAAAACTTAATAAACAACTGGTGACCAGAAAGCCAGGATAAATACAATCACAGAGCAGCAACTGGATAATGTTTCAGAGGGGTCGCAAATTGGTTTGGTTGATATTCTGGGAATGATGGCAGTTTTTTTTTTTTTTGAAGATTAGGAATTAAATTCCACTTTGACGATGACTTTAGGAGAAAAGCTTTCAAATCATATATACTATATAGTTCTTTTTTTTGTTGAGTAATAATTTTTTTAAAGAGCAAAAGTATTTGTGGGACACTCTGTATATATGTGTGCGTATGTAAGACTATATATATATATATATATATATATATATATATATATATATATATATATATATATATATATATATATGAATGTATGTATGTATATATATATTTATATATATATATACATATATATATATATATATATATATATATATATATATATATATATATATATATATTTTATATACATTAGAATGTGGATACATCCATGATATCATTCCCTTTCAATACATTTGGCTGAATTATGTCATACGAGTGAAGTGACATGATATCTGGTCAGGGGACATTGTGCAGGAAGAAATTGATTCATACTATTTCCATGTGCAATAGTGTTACGTAAACACAAGCAGCCTCGGTAAAAATTCGAATTTGCTTTACCGACTTTGCTTTCTGAGTTGGAAACCTTCGGGTTACTTCACTCTGCGTGCAAGTTGAATATAATGATACGATGAGAACAAACTGCACGTAGGTTTCCATAATCCTTTTCACACTGATGCAAGCACATGCGCACACGGTCGTGTAAAGACATGCATGCGTACGTACACACGTAAAAGCTACTAGAATACCACATACCTTTAAGGAAGCATTGCATTAAACTTCACCTCTAGTCACTACGTTGATTTACCCCTTGGCATTTTCTATTTATACATCAGGGAATAATGGTGAATTACTATTAATACAGCTTTTTAGGGACCTTCCATTAAGATTTCATCAAAATTTGAGAAAAAAAAATCAAACAAACTTGAATTTGAATTTTAGATTACTGCTCTCTTCAGCAACGCCTCTGGCTACTATGGATCTGGAAATAAATTTCAGTTGAACAACCGTAGCCACCAAAGGTAGCAAAGGTTTCTATCCTTTTTATATTTGCAATTTCTGTCTCTTCAGGTGTTTTTAATCTTGTTCTCACTAAAGACTTGATTATTGACAACAGTGTTCCCTAAGACTCTTACTAATTTTTTATACTTTTTATTTGGGAGCTTTATATTGACGGGTGTATTAAAAAGATCAAAATCCTCAAAAATTTAGATATTTTTAAATGTTTCATCACTGTATATTTGATGTCAAGTCACGTCATAAATAGAATTTATCCTGAACATATCGATAGATCTTTTTTACATGATTCCAAAATGTGATGCTATGGTTGTCCAAATATTGACTGCGATATCAGGTTATATCCCTCATTATTTGTGTTTGCAAATGTGCTTGTTCATATGTGTGAGTGTGTGCCACCATTCCTAGCCATACTGTTTTGTCTTATGAACTTTAAAATAAGCATCCATTAGACCCATTCAAAAATTGTCTTGAGTTTTGGAAAAAGTTTTTTTCAGTGCGGAATTTCCTTGACGGGTTTTCAATAAAATGTGTATATTCCAGATGTTTCTAGATGTTTTTCTTCTTCATTTTCAATGTTTTCCAGTGAAAAACACCAGTAATGTCGTAAATGGAATTTATTCTGATCACTTTCATTCTTCAATGGATTTTTTATTTCAACACTTAGTTTTTTAGCATATTTGCTACATAAATCATTCAGATTAAAAGTTTTTTCATACATATACTCCCCTGTCTTTTATACACAGTTGATTTCAAAAGATTTTACCTTCATGTGATGAACAAATTTACAACTATATTGGCGTGAATGTTTTGCGTGACCAAAGGATTTGCCACTTTAATTCCTGGGTGTTTTTATTGAAATCCAATGGATACGTATTTGAATTTCATTTTGTTTTCTGAATTGTTGTGTTAATATCAATCGACGGTTCGATTTTATTGATGAAAACAAGTAGAAGAAAATCGAATAAATAAAAAAAAGTTCTTTCTTTTCTAAGCTAAATAAAATTACATAAATTGCATTAACAAATATTGGGAAATGCAAGACTGAAATGACAATTATTCGGAGAAAGGTTTCGATACATATTCATTGTTTAAAGCTTTGAAGCCCTCTAGAATGTTTATATACACACACACACACAAACACACACATACATATATATATATATATATATATATATATATATATATATATATATATATATATGTGTGTGTGTGTGTGTGTGTGTGTGTGTGTGTGTGTGTGTGTGTGTATAAGCAGCAGCAGTATCCATCTCAAGTCCTTGACTTTGACTGTGGTAAGCAGAGGAATGTCTGAATGGCAAACCCCTTTATTTCGTCTCCATATCTTAAAATTGGTCTTCCACTTCATTTGCCAATTTCGGACATCAATCAACTAGTGTTTTTCACTATTTGCAACAATTCAATTACATAAGGATATTATTCAGATAATGTTCAGAAATAGAGTAAGACAAGGGGATATATTTCCACACAAACTATATGCAGTATTGCAATAATTCAAGAACAATCGAATGAACAAGCGTTGGGTAATCTAAATAAGGGGAAACTCGAAACGGCCCTAAAGGAGACCAGAATTGAGGCACAAGTAACGTTCAACAATAACAAAAACAACCATAATGACCGATGATGAAGATTATGATTGAGGGAGGACAGGAAATACTTTTATTCATATTTATTTGATAAAGATACAAAGGATAAGGCAAACTTCATCGGTAAAATATCCGACCTTTTGTGTTTTACCACATATAACGAAATGAGTCTTCTGACATATTCATATCTTCAGTCAGAGATTCTTCCCATGAAACCCCTTCTTACCTACCACATGGCTCTCATGGGAAAGATGGACAATTACAAGTGTTCAGGCTCGTCCACTTGAATCGTATGGAAGATAAGATTTCGGTATTGCATCCATATAACCCCCTTCATTCAAAGAGAACAATGGAGTAACTACCAAAAAAAATGGCCTATTTCTTAAATTTGTCTAGTTTTGTTAAACTTGATGAATTGTTTTCGTACAGTCGTCAGCTTTCATTATTCTATTTGCCTTCCGAACCTTGAAAAAGCATATTCACATGTTTTTCAAATCATTATCGCCCTACAAATTGCCTGCCCGACCAACCAGCCAAATCGGTGACAAAATCTTCTCGCTTCTTTTGTCTGTTCGAGTTTGTTTCAGAGTGTGTTTTTTATATATATATATACATAGTACACATGGTACAGATCAGGCTAGCAGTATAGCATAATATGATAATATATTAATAATATAAAGCAATTTCTGATATGTAATGGATTTGTTTCCTAGAGTGTTCGATACATTCAACTTTATACTATGGAAGTTAAGTTGATTTAAAGTAGAGCTGGAAATAAACTCCAGACAAGGCCTGGACAGGGCAGATACACAAGCTAGTTTGTGTAGCAAATCCACATTTTACTATCTATCAATCAACCCATCTATATATATATATATTTCTTTCTCTCTCTCTCTCTCTCTCTCTCTCTCTCTATATATATATATATATATATATATATATATATATATATATACATATATATATATATATATATATATATATATATATATATATATATATATATATTGTGTCATCCATACACAGCTGTTCCGATGTATTACATCTCTTCAGGGTGGCTATAGACCTTCCATGATCCCATCCAGTACTGCAAGAATTGTATAAAGCAAAGCAGAATTGAAACCTTCACTTCAGACCTGGAGGAACTGGCCAGTCAGTAAGGCTGAATTTAAGCGATATATCTATTCACACAGAAATCCCTCATGCACCTGAATGCTCCATTTCTTATGGTAGGGCATTATATATATACATATATATATATATATATATATATATATATATATATATATATATACATATATATATATATATATATATATATATATATATTATACAAAAGTTACAGTGATCTCCTTCTGTTCGAAACTACAGCAACCAGGTTATTTTTGTTTGTATCTTTCCTTTGCTCTCCTTTATACAACTTGCAACGTTTGAAAGGTTCATTTCTCTCGTTGTTTTTTACATGCAAAATACCTACTCACCGACAAGATTTCCTTACACTCTTTGGCAAATAAGAAGTGCCCTGAAGATTCTTGTTTATCGACAGCATCAGTAAAGTCTATAAAACGACGAATATGTTCATTCCATTTTCGGAGTGCCAGCTTCTTCCTCCCCGACGTCATAGCCCTTAAACAAAAATAGTGATTTCATGCAATTATTTGGATAAAAAAACAAATTTTAAAAT
>OY735200.1:78490923-78550923 GCA_963457665.1 Thysanoteuthis rhombus
GAACGGAAATGATTTCCCTCGACACTTATTCACCCCGATCACGCCGCATGGATTCTAAGCTTTCTTCCTGGAAACATATCTTGACTTTTCTTATCATCAACATTGCCCTTCTCCTAATTTTTTTTTTTTATTATTTAATTTTTTCACTGTGGCGAACGTCGTCGGGTTGTAGGGATGTCGGAATCAGTTTCTCTCAAACCAAAAAATGAGAAACGTTTAAAGCCTTCATTTGATTAGAATAGATAGATATATCGGGAGAGAGGGGGGGGAGAAGAAAGTCAAATATTATTTTCTTCGCTCAACATCTCAGCCTTTTCCCTCCATGATAGAGTCCTTCTTTAATCTCCCGTATCGCACTTCTTTTTTCTCTTGTCTGATTCTTTCTGTCTCTATTTTTTTCACTTTCAAACTCAGGCTCCTCATCTCTTTTCAATGTTCCTCTTTATATTTCATCCTGGTTCAGATGTGCCCACACATCTCTACCAAACGCTTACTGGTCGGTTGGCAAACTTGCGTTAAACTAAATGAAAAGGAAGGAATGGAGGAAGAGATACGATGTCATCAAAAGTGTGACATCATTATTCCTTCGATGTAATAATCGAATGCATGATATCGTAAACTGTGTATTTTGAAAAAGCCATTTACGATTTTCTATTGAAAATAATATTGACGGTATATTTCCATATTGTAACATATGAGAATCAATTGATGCAACGAAAGACTAGTTACCGTAACTCTTCCCCTTTCCCCAACTACCGGGGTGGAGGTGCATGGTTTGTGGTTTATCTAATACCCATGTGTCATTCTCCATCTTAGTTTTCTTTTCCTTTTTTAGAAACTCAACAGAAACTGTCACCATCAAAAGAGGTCTCTTCACTTGCTAAGTGGGTCTAGCTGGCTAGCTATCAATATATTGTGCGTACAGGCCTCAACGATGGAGCTAAAAGTTCGAAGGTTCAAACATTCACTTATGTTTTAGAAGAAAAAATCAAATCCCCTTATGTAAGGGATCAGTGCATGATTTCACACGACATAGGCTTCTTAATTTGTATCAAACAGTATATCGATTGACTCTTGGAATATCAAATATTTTAGTGATCACTGCCCAACAAAATTTGAAAGAAAGATCTCATGGACTTATCTCTATTTTTTAATTGATCATCCCCAACAAAGCATGTAGATAAAAATCACGTGATAGTTTCTATTGGGTGACTAACCATACCTGTTTTCTGTTTCTTCCTTTTTTTTTCCCAAACGACACAACGTTTTCCTTCTTCTCATCCTTCTCTTTTTTAAATCTATTCTTCTTTCAACATCTTTATCTATAAATTCTTCCCATAAGCTTTTTTTTCTTCGGCCGATTTAACTCCTTCCCTTTTCTACCCAATTCTATTCTTATAAAAAGAAAATAATTCACTTCAACTCAAAAGACGAACAGGAGATGGGAAAAATACCGTTTCAGGTTTACATCATCGTCCATGGCGAAGTTCCCAATAAATAGAATTTAGGAATTGATTGCTTCCGAAGGAGTTGGGTGGAAAATACCTCCGAGGTACGACCATACTCACCTTACAATGTTTTGAATGTTTGTCTCCCCTAAATGGAAACGTTTTCAACGACTTTTCTTCTTCTTCTTCTTTTTCTTCTTTTCCTTCTTCTTCTTTTTTCTTCTTCTTCTTGATGTCCTCTGCCATGTTTAAATCAAAATGGCTTTGGGGGTTTTTGGAGTCTTTTGGAGATTACCTTTGTCTCCCAATATGAGGAGGGAATAGTCGCGTTGTAAACAGAATGAAAAGCGATCGAGCTTCGATTTTTCCTTTTCTTATTGGTGAAGTGAATAATGAGAATAGATAAAGATGTTTGGATAGATTGATAAGCTATAAACTAAGACTTAAAGAATCAAGGGCAAAATTGGCATCATAAATATAGGTAAGTTCATGAATAAATAAGTTGATAAAACGACATAGATTGACTATTTAGTCTCTTTCTCTTTCTTTCACCCCCCCTCTCTCTCTCTCTCTCTCTCTCTTTCTATATATATATATATATATATATATTTATATATATACATATAAAGTGACGGTTTTATCTATCTATGGATCGGCACTAGGTAATTTTTTTTGATATTTCGCACAATAATAAAGGTTATTCTCCGTATAAGATCGACTCAAACTGTTTTAATGTGTGATTATATATTACATTTTAGGAGTTTCTATAATGTAATTTTCATTGTTCTTTCTCAAAGAATGATCTCATATATTTTTTTTTATTTTATTTGATAGCTATATTATCGTTTTTAACATGGACCAATTTGAGATTATAACAGGTATTAGAGGACATTATCATCACCAGCCGTTTGTCCTTTGCTATATAAAGGCTTTTTCTATCTCAAACCAAGATGATCGTGATTGCTCTAACTTCTTCCATGTTTTAACGGTAATTTTTTCTATATCATCTCTCTATCCCGTGTCTACTTATTCCTTAAAATGTTTTCTGTTCCAATGGCACCAATTGGTTAGCCTTTTGTACCATCTATTGCCCTTACTTCTTGTTGAACGACCAACTCATCTCTATATCCTATTTTGAAAATCGTTGACTCAATACATAAATCTTTCATACAAACTATCTTAATTGAGGCACGTTGTCGTAGGGTATTTGCTAGAATAAAGTCCCATAGACAACTATAAATGCAGCCGATTGGATCCTCACTGAATAACTAATGCATAGCCATATGTCAATCTATACAAAGTTCCACCAATATTCGCTATTCTAATCATACCGATGATTGTTCGACTGGTAGAAAATATCAGTGTAGAGATTCATCTCAATATCAATTCTGATCGTAAAAATTAAAGTCATGCAAAATCTTTGAAAATAACACAATACGAGTATGTTCGCGTCAGTAGATTATTACGAAACTTAGCTCGGTCCGATACAAGGCCGGATATGGGCAGATAAATTGCCTTATGCTCCTAAACGCGCTGGGTTTGTCTGCTTTGTAAATTAGCAGGAATCAAAATGTTCAAGTGCATAACTGCTGATCATTGTAACATCTGGTGTTTGATCATAAATACACAACCCAACGATCCGGGAGTGCACGAATAGAGTGTGGGTAGTGATGAGCCAAGAAACGTTGAATAGTTATACCGAGTTCAATTGTAGGGGATCCACTGACACAACAATGATGATTGCTTCATTTTTATTTCCCCCTTTAGCAAAAATTTGCTCTGTCAGTATATACAGAGAAACTTTGATTGTATGGACATCTGTGTCAGGATTTCAGATTATCCGAAAAAGATTCCAAGGTCCTGCAACTGTGATAAATATGGCTTCTTTTTTTATGATTTGATCAAATATCCCAAACAATCAATATCAATATATTCCTCGCCTGTCTGGTTGAGATAGTCTATGTTCCCCTGAATACAATACATAAAAGCATTACAGGAACGATTTTGTATACAAGATGGGACCCCAAAATTTGGAGAGTTTGATTTACCTCAACACGCAGGCTTTCAAAGGTTATTGCTCGGAAACGGTAGCGGCAAAAGTCTCTACAACTTTATATCGCATTTACCGTTAAAATTCTTCCATGTATGTGTGTGTATGAAGAATGAGATGATACAGTTTTGTGAATACGATGCATGTATGTTTCAATCTCTACTCACATGCGTATACACACATATATATATATAAGTGTGTGTGTGTGTATGTGTGTGTGTGTGTGTGTGTGTATGTGTGGGTATAACTTGTACATACGCGATGTATGCAGTAGGCAGATGATGATAAACAAATCGATGGCAACTCTTGCATATGGAAAGAAACAAACCCGAAAAATGTATCACTTTGCATAAATGAATAAATATTGAAGCGAGCAAATAAATAGGAGAGCAAAAAAAAGGAATGAAGGGTTTGGGTGGGGCCATGGAAAATACAGATAGATAGGATGGGAAAATGTAAAAGATGGATGAATAATAATAGGTTCGACGAAGAGAAGAAATATTTCTGTATTAAGCATTCAATGGAAGGCGATAAGTAAAATAAACAAACAAAAAACTATCCTAGAAATAATGGACAGGGATTTGAAAAAAATAACAAAAAAAAAACACTTGAACACTTTCATCGAAAAATAGGTATTGATTCCCTATATTTTTTTTTTCATGTACGTACTTTCAAGGAATATAAATAAAGGACAACAGAGAAGGAGAAAGAGTTGGTGGAGCAGTGAGTGAGGTGAGAGATAAGATGCATTACGTATGGTTGAGATAATTGCGTATTTGCTATTGTCGCCAGTGGCCGTTGTTCAACGTAAACCACAAAATTGTGATTTTGAATGCAGATTCATACATGTACTATATATATATATATATATATATATATATATATATATATATATATATATATATATATATTGAGGGAGGAAAGTGAGAGATAGAAAGAGGGAGAGAGATTGGTTGGCAAGAATTTAGAAAGCAAACAGGGGCATATCCTGTCTCATGTCTGAGATAACTGCATGTTTGCCAGTGGCATTTTTGTACAAGTGTAAGTAAAAAGGAGCAGGCTTCCGTAACCACACACACGAAAAACACGTAAATTGGATTCCGAATGCAGGTTTATATATATATATATATATATATATATATATATATATATATATATATATATATATATCGTTCACCTACAAAAGCTCAGACAAGGGGAGAAATATAAATGTTTGTGTAGAAAATCTTTTCTTCAACATATTTAGAGTTTTACTCTAAACCGACTTGATGTTTAATGTCGAATGCTTTGAGTACTTTATGAAATAAGCAAATCGCAGATTGAATATTGTATCATATTATAATGTATTCCTGATTTTTTGTGTATATATATATATATATATATATATTCCCAAATATATATATATATATATATATATATATATATATATATTATATATATATATATATATATATATATATATATATACTTTTCTGGGAATAATCTTATTGAAAATCATCAATTATTAATTATAAGAAATGAATGTTTAAAAAATAATTTTGTTTGGGCGATTATTAGTAAAAGGAAAAACTTGGAAAAAATTATCTATACTGTATTTTATTACTTAAATTTCGTCAGCAAATGAGAAATTTGAATGAATTTGTCAAGAGACAAGAAAAACAAAAAGCAGTTTCATTTCTATATGATAAATTCACATGATAAAACTATCCAAGCGTAGAATTAGTAAAGCAGATATGAACAATTGAGGAACAAGATAAGATTCAGGTATGGAGCAGTTATTTGAGCCTCTGACTTACCACCTGGCTGTTTAGCTCAGGCGCAGGTTCGATTCCAGCAGTAGCAAATTTCTTCATCTGTTCATTTTATTCAAGATGTCAGAGCAAATGATATAACGCATTCGTAATTGTACTGTTGGGTTATATATCTGTTTCTTTTTATATTTATATTTATATATAAATATATATAGAGAGAGAGAGAGAGATAGATAGAGAGAGAGAGAGACAGAGACAGAGAGACAGAAAGACAGACATACCGCCAGACCAAGAGAGAAACAAAGACTTGAAATGACAATATTTGAAGTCTTCATGAATATTTTATACCAAACTTCCGCCATAGCACTTTTTGAAAGAAAAAGAAAGGAAAAATCACGATACGGGTATCTTTGAGTATATTTTGAATAGTGGAAAGGTAAGATTGATGTAGAGATGTGGGTTCAGTGGCCCGAATGTATGTGAGAAACTATGTTTGATTTTATAGGAATGCAGGTCAGTAGTTATGGGTACGTCGTATGTTGATATGATGAAGTCACGTGCAGGTAGGTAAGGGTTGCAGGAATTAAAATTTCTCATTTTGTTAGATTACCAGGAGTCCATACCAACGTTTGGTCATTGAACTTATACAGAACTAGTCAATTACATATAACACAGAAATTTAAAAAAAACTATCTTAGATGTACTTTCATCCACATGCCTCACATATGGGTTGGGCTTGAAAAAGTCCTTCTCAGATGAGGATATCATTAAAAACTATCATTTGAAAATACAATAGGATTAATATAAACACCAAGATTTTTACATATAACAAGTTTATAATCAATAACATCGATATTTACATTTGACTTGATTTAAATGGGGTTCTATCACTTAGTACCTACCGTAACATAGAACTGGGAAACATTAATAAAAATGTAAATACGTCTAATGAATGATAAATACTGATAAACATGGAATGACCAAAATCAAAGGGAAAGAATTAAATTAGATCAACTGATAAGCAAACTTGATTATATTGTTATCCTAATTGTTTATTTATTACGGGAACTGATTTAGAGAATGAAAACAAAATATAAGTTCTTAAAAGGTTTTAATGTTAGCTTTCCATTCTTGGAACAAATTATTGAACACAGATTATTTGAGAGTTAGGATGAACGAAAGTAAATTAGGAACATTTTTAAGCGGGCTAACCCTTGAAACATTCATTAGATTGTTTTAAAATCCGTCACCGACACTAATCCCTTTTGTGAAAATTCTTTAAATTAGTTTTATGAAATATCTCAGTATCCTTATAAAACCATCAAAATAATAGTCAAACCTTTACTCAGTAACATTGAGAATAGTGTATTGATAAGGGTGATTAAATTACTCACGTTTATTTCTATCCATCCATTGAGCTTGAGTAAATTTGATATTGAATTAACAATATGTAACATCACAGCTAAAGCTATATCTTATTGACCAGAAAATAATTGTGCGAATCCACAAAGTTTTAAAACAATTGCGAATATGTGAATACAAATCTCTGAAAGGATACACCGGGCATTCTAGAACGTCCGTTAATGAAGAAGAAAGTGTGGTGATTCAGGTAAGAGAGAAGTATCACAACACACTACTTTTTTAACCGAGGGCAGAAAGCTATGAGAAGCTGCAGGTGGATCTGCAAAGACAGAGTAGCACATCCCACTTCTTCTCCACAATGATAGAGCATTAAAGAAAGTAGGAGAAAAAACAAAACTCATCGATTGCTTCCAGTTTCCAAACAAACACCAACACATCCCAACAGAACTACTCTTAACTCGGACGTGTATTAATGAAGGGAACTGCATTGATTTAAACAGAAGAATTAAACCAATTTAGAAACCATTGCAAAAAAAATCACGCGAAATCTTGCTTGAATGAACGTGTGGTATGCATAGGGTAAACAATAGATAATGATCATGTAAATGTGTTTGTAATTCAAGAAAAAGGAGGTAAAATCTGACTGATTATCTTCGTGCATAAATTATGGTTGAAACCGTTAGGCTTTTTGAACCATTCAAAACCTGATTGAATAATTGTATAATACGTTATTGAAATGTAAATGTGCTGTTTATTTTCATAATCCACGGGAAGCAACATACAGCCGGTTGCTGGATAGTGCAAGAGTAACTGAATTTCAACATTCAACGGGTATATATCTTTGTAATTCTTTTATATATATATATATATATATATATATATATATATATATATATATATATATATATATATATATATGATGGTAGGGCACACCAATATTCGAAGACAGACCAGCACATATATTTTGGCTAACACCATAGCCCTTCCTAAAACCTGCAAAAAATATTTTTCATCTCAAAACTGAGATTTCATGTGCACACTTTTGTCATTAATAGTTCCCACGTAATTGCAGACATTCGGATTTTTCAAAGTTTCATGTTTTATTGCGGGTTCTATGTTTTGGCTCGAGTAAGGGTCAGGGTTTGGGGTTTTGCTCAAACGGAGCCAATCTTTTATCGTCTGGTAAGGATCAGTTTTTAAGAAAAAATAACAAAAGCACAGAGAGGAAAAGAAACCCAACAAATATTATGATATCTAATTGAATATGATAAGAAAAGACGAACGAATTGACAAAAGATTTATAATTCAAATATCAGCGACGATAAGAACGTGAACACTCGAAACAAAACCAACGCTCATGATGAAATGATGACGATAAGTTTTTCAAGGACAATCTAAAAAGAAGTAACCAAAATGATTACGTAGAGAAAAAAATGGAAAGAAATGTGAAAAGTACAAATGGTTTCAAACATGGCACAAACAAAGGTTAAGTCTTTACAGTCTTTTGTATTTTGATTATTTCTCCTAGGTTAATTTCCCGATTTGCTGAACAATACAAAGCAGAGAAACCATTACAATAAGAAATCGCACCTGTAAATAATAAAGGGAGACGGAATAAACTGGAAACTAATCAACTGCTTTTGAAAACAGACTCAAACCTCCAAACTTCTCAATCACCACTTATCTCTTCTTCTTCTTCTTCTTCACCTGTTTCATTCATACACACACACTGAATATCTATATCTATCGATCGATCTATCCGTCTGTCTATCCGTCTATCTGTTTATCCATCTATCTATCTATATCTATATCTATATATATATATATTTATGTATATATATACATATATATATATATATATGAATCGTGAATTTATCCTTATCAAAATCTGACCGAGGGAAGACTAAAGTAAAGAATATCTCACAAATAACTAAGCAATAAAACCAAAGATAGGCTAAATATCAAACAAAAAAAAGAAACATATAGAGCAAAAAAAACAGATTCCTGTCAATGAGACAGTCAAGGTTGTAGGTAAAGACAAAATGCGAGATAGAAGGATGAGATAGAAAGGTCACTGGTAAGACAGAAGGCAGATCGAAAAGGCCTTTGTCATGGAATAATAATAATAATAATAATAATAATAATAATAATATTCATCATCATCATCATCTTTATTATTATTATTATTATTATTATTATTATTATAGCAATATGTGCAAATTATCCATTTCAAAAATAAGATTGAAACGAATCCGTGAAAAACATTCGATGAGCATTTATTATAAAAGCTCTTCCTTTCGAAATATCGAGCACTTTTATAATGATATCATTAGAATGTATACGTAAGTGTTTCTGCCTTGTTCGGACTTCTGGGGCAGAAACATAAACGTGTTTGCGTAGCGAATCTATTATTTCCTTATACATATATATATATATATATATATATATATATATATATATATATATATATATATATATATATATATATATATATACATCATTATTGTCGCTGCTACGCAAGACGAGGAATGCAACTGAAAAGGAGGTATATTGTCTGGGTCCACGATCTTTTATAAAGACAATGTGGGCATTTCCGCCCCCTTGGTGATTATCGCTTGCATCAATGAGGGTTTGAATGTTGAAGGCGTCAAAGGAAAGCTGGATAGAGGAATGCTGGCGAGGGGTAAGGTGGACTAGAAAGGTTGGAACCTGAACTTTGTAGATTTGTCGCCATTGTCAGGAATTGAAGTGAGTTGGTGGCCCCAAGCGCTGTATAAAAGCATACAGACTTTGTAATTTCCTTGCCAATACCGGTGTTGCTGCAGTGGCTTCCCCCAAAAGTGTGTCTACAATACTCTTATCTCAGGCAAAAAGAATGTACACGCGTACACACATACACGCACTGTTTTCAAGCTGGACCGGCACATTGCATAGTTCTCAGTTTGAGGGTTAATCGTTTGGCTAGGTTCCATGTTTCAGCTCTATAGATGACTATTGCTGAGATACATTGGTTGTACACCTTTCTCTTCTGGACTAGTGGGATTTTTCTTGTTCTTGAAAGTCGAGTCTCCTCTACCAAAATCATGCCAACCCAGTATGAGTCTTTGCTATATTCCTTTTTCTTTTCTTTTGATAACTTCATGGACACTTGCTGTTCTGGGTAGATGTTGCGGTGTACTTCTTCTAGCTCTACACATCCGATTTTACTCGTTGTGCCTTTGTCTCCAACATGTGTCGTTGTACATGACATATTTTTGTCGAAGTTCACGCGGAGGCCAACTTTTTTTAGGAGCTTCCATTCTTCAATCAGCATTTGATAAGAATCTCAAAAATATTACAGACAGAGTCTGTAACCAATTCTGTTCCGAATGATGTAAGTAGATTATGCTTGTAACGAGAGTTGACGGAGAACATTATTTAAGCTGAAACAGAGCATCACAGTGTAAGCTCGAGATGGAAAAACCAAAGGGGAGGGAAACTGACTCAAAGGAATCTGTCACATGATCAACGTTCTTCGGTAGCATGTTGCGTATGGGATGATCAATAAAAAAAATTCTAAAAAAGAGTGATCAGTAAAATAGTTACTTGGATCATCTCTGGTTGGATCAGTGTCGAGTCAGAATTTTCAAAAATCAAACGGGTTCAAGCCGAGGGATTAAGCTAGCAGGACCTTTCTTTGAAAATTGACTTACATTGTAGATGTCCACGTTTACATAAGTAAATGTTTTCAGCCCTTTATAGGTATAAAATAGACCACTGGGACAAGCAGAAAAGAATCAGAGATATGATATGCTAATATAAATAAAGATGTATATCTAAGGAGAAGATAAAAACAGTTCCGATAAGTCAGTCAGAAGAAACATGTACCATGCCATGTTGAGGGTGATCAGTTGAAAAATTAGGAGATGGGGAAGATCAATTAACAGGTTACTTTTCCCGTCTTTTGTTGGATCTCCAGAAAACTGATTTTCGAAAGACAAGCAGGAGAGCCAGGCGAAAACAAGCATAAACTTCCATTGCTCACTGGACCCCACACCACTGAAAACTAACTGAAGTGAAGGGATTTGAGTTTAAACGAAAAGTGTTTTTCCTGAACATAATAAAGAGTGAATTTCAGCCCTTGAGCTCCATTGGTGTACTCTGTACATATTACACATACAAGCCTAGCCAGTCAGCTGAACCAACCTAAGAACTGATTTTAAAAAAACCTATGTTGACAATTTTTGAGAAGGTTTTACAAAAAATTCGAATCAGACAACAGGCAAAAACTTTAAAATCCCATCGGTCTTTTGAAAGAAAAAAAAGGGTTTTTAACCAGTGCATCCTCCCAACAGTCACATACGGAGCTGAAACATGAAGGGCAAGCAGGAGATTGTCACTCAAACTGGGGAACATGCAACTTGCACATGAGAAAATCATGCACAGCATTACTTGGAGAGACCCTTACACAGCATGGTATATTGGGGAAAAACCGAGAGTCAGGGATGGCGTAAAATCCTTTAGGAAACTCAAATATCAATAGTCCAGTCATGCCACAAAAATATCAGAAAATCAATGGACACTGCAACTCAAATTGTGGATCCTCAGAGATCATATGGGAAACAGTGGCTGGCAAAATTTGAGATGGCATGACAAACTGGACAAGTTCAGAAAAAATTGGCTCCGAAAAGTCAACGATAGAGAGTTCTGGCGAATCTAAGGGAAGGTTTAGGTCCTACGATGAACGCTAAAACGCTGCTGCTGCTGCTGCTGCTGCAGTTGATGATGATGATGATGATGATTATGATGATGATTATGATGATGATGATGTCTGTATGAACCAAGTATACAAAATTGCAAGCCAGCAATTTGCTAAATGGCGCTCCTCAACAATGATCACAAGTATTTCAAAAGTCACTAAATTTCCCTACTCAATAATGATTACATGATATTTTTTTTTCAAATTTTTGCGAGGCTAGATTACATGAGAAAAGCTAACTCAGAGAGTATTGTCTGTAAACGTTTCCAAAGATTATTGCCCTTGGCATAAACATGTCTGAAACCGTATTACTGATAAAGGGGATAGATGAATAAGTCTGTATGATGTTACTAATGTTACTGTCTCTTCAGTTTTGAAGTGGCTCTGTGTGGCTGGGTGGTTAAGGGTGAGTTATGCGTACAAACCTCGCTTATAGAGCCACAGAACTGATTATTCTAACATTCACTGCTTACTATGTCTAAAAAGATTTTTTGTTTTGTTTTTGTTTTTTGTTTTTTCAATTTTTTATCCCCCTAAATAGTATTTAGTTGTACGATTTATATCTAATTTAAGTTTATGTTAAATTTGTCTCTTAATTTGTGTCCAGCAGTGTTTGGGCTTGTTGTTGTGATCATTCGTTTGTTTTAGTGGTCACCACTTAAAAAAGGGCGAGAGAAGTAACGTATTGAGTTAATCACCATTCTATTTTTTTTCGATTGATCGGCTGACTAGATACGTTGGTTACGTGACAGTTTCTGTACAGTGACTAACCAGACCTGTTATACACCTGTCAAACTACTGTAGATCCTAAAGATGTATGATTCTCAGATTTGGTGATATTAGTTTGTTGGTCTCATTATCTCTATTAATGTTCAGACTATCGTCATCATATGAGAATAGTCCGAACAATAATAGAGATAATAATGATACCTCGTCTCAAAAATTCAGAGAAACACTAGTTTGTTGGTTTTAAAGTTTTCATTCTAGATTCCAAAGCATTTCAAAACATTTGAATTTTGAAAATAAAAAATCTGGCCACTATTGAGAACTTTCAACCAAAACTGTCAAAATTATTTTCTCTGGGTTTTAAGTTGAACCAGCCAGCTATATATATATATATATATATATATATATATATATATATATATATATATATATATATATTTTACGCGTACAGGCCATCCGTGTGAAATTTTCAATAAAAACACTTCATTATATCTAGAGAAACATTTTTTTCCTAATAACAATTGTCAAATTGATAGAAGTAGAAACCGCAGATATACACTGTAAATAAACGGATATTAGAATTTGGAGATAATTAGTTACTCGGCCCTTTGCATTACCAATGGCTGTATACCTAAATGGTAAGAGCAAATCTACGTTAAAACGGCTCCCCTATCGGTTGCAGCCCCATTTCCTTCGATTTCGTATTCTATTTAATTTCTCCAGGCTATATGATACATTCACCTCGTGATCACAGGATATCATTTCAATTTAATAAAAACTTAATTAATGATAATTTTATCCGATCGATTTTTCCTAAAAAAAAAACGTATATATATATATATATATATATATATATATATATATATATATATATACATATATATATATATATATATATACATGTGTGTCTGTGTGTGTGAGTGAGTGTGTGTGCACGTTTTGAGTATTAATAAGTAGGATCTGACAGGATGATTACGCTGTCTGGGCCAAGTGATAAATTAACTGTGTAATGTCAAGAGATCATTTCAAAAAAGAGTATTATATAATAAAACGCAATTTATGATTTTATATATATATATATATATATATACATATATATATATATATATATATATATATATATATATATATATATATGTATTAGCCGATAATCAATAAAGAATCAATAAAAGCTGAAAAATCGTATTCATTAAGAACACACCCTTGACATACATCTTATTTATATCTTCTTTTCCAAAAATATCTCCACTGATTGCGTTCACCTGCGTTCTCTTCAGGCAGTGCTTGAAAGATCGTTGAGTGATTCAACCAAGGGTGAACGGAATTATT
Organism: Thysanoteuthis rhombus; assembly: GCA_963457665.1. Classification (NCBI taxonomy): domain Eukaryota; kingdom Metazoa; phylum Mollusca; class Cephalopoda; order Oegopsida; family Thysanoteuthidae; genus Thysanoteuthis; species Thysanoteuthis major. The sequence continues at coordinate 78,504,328 of OY735200.1, forward strand.
TAGAGGATGAATGGAAGCAGAAGCGTGGATAATGTGGGAATAAAACATCAAGTCTCAATGACCTAATTTACTTATATTCATATTTTTCTGTACTTGAAAAAATGATTTTCTGATAACAATGCTCAATAAGAAAATATTGTATCTAGAAAATCCAATTCAAAGTTTGAAGACAGTTGTTTACAAACATTTATTTCGTGCAAATTAGGAAAATATACATTATTTTCTCGAATCAATTTCCTTTTGCCCTCAGTTTTGTTTAACTTATTTTGAAGATGTTCAAAATTTGGGATGCGATGAACACTAAAGAAATGATTTGAATTTTCTCCTCCGTTTCCTTTGTTTCTCTCCCTGATTCAAAATATATTTTGTATAAGATTAATAAAAAGAAATGATCAAAGGCTAAAAGGAATTGATTCCTGAGAAAATGTATTTGGGGACAAAAGCCCCAAGGGTGAATGGCACTGATTTAAATGGGTTTTCGGATGGATATACCAGTTGAATGGTCAAAATATAAATCAAATTTGAGATCAACATTTTTTGGTATTTAATTAAACTTATGATACAAATATTTCCAAGTTTTGGTTTGTACATATACTGATATTGTTTCAGTTCCTGCTAAATAGTTAACATTTTTTTTTAACTTATCGAACGAAAAGAAATGTTTCTGTTCATTACTACATTACTACACTAAAGCTAAAAATCAATGTATTTAACTTGTTTATCGCTGCTCTGCATAACTAGGACAGCCGACTAATTCAGCCATACAGATATAAACACATCGTGTCGAATACACTGAAATCTGCATTGTATGAACACATACATATACACATGCACGCAACACACGTAGAAAAACACATATATATGTGTGTGTGCGTGCATGTGTGTGTGTGTCAGTGATGTAGGCATCAAAGTTTAAAAGCAAAAGGGTCACCTATGCTGAGTATATCATCGGTCAGCTTCTCCAAGACAACCTCTTTATCTTGAAAAAAACGGCAGATTTAGAACATACAAAAAGCGGCAGTACTACAAATATGGAACTCCTCACCCCCATTTGCCATACCTTCCCTATCATCCGGTTTGGGAAAATTTGTTTCAAGCCAGTCATCTGCTGATCCACAGGTAAAGACGGGCAATCTATTCTTCAATCTTCGTTTGTGTTCACGTAAGTTCAGTAAAATTATCATTCAGTGATTTTTATGTAGAAACATAAATAAGAGTAACAAAGGATATGCAATTGAACTTCGAGAGAAAATCCATCATTATTGGCACCTTTGTGTGATTGATTGACGGATAGATAAATATGAACAAATTGAGGGAGATGAACAAATAGATAGATCGATAGATACAGACAGGTATATACATGCAGATAGAGAGAGAGATATAGATACGAACAGATTGTGATAGATAAATAGATAGATAGATAGATAGTTAGATAGATAGATTGATACGAACAGACTGAGATAGATAGATGGATAAAAAGATACGAGAAAACTGGAATAGATAGATATATATATGGATACGAACAGACTGAGATAGATAGATAGATATGAACAGACTGAGATAGTAAATTAGATATATAGTTACCAACAGACATAGATAAATAGATCGATACGAACAGACTAAAATAAATGAGTGGAGATATAGATGTGAACAGACTAAGTTAAATAGATTGATAGATAGGCACGAAGAAAATGAAATATATAAACAGATAGATAGATACTAACAGACTGATAGATAGATATAGTTCTTTGAGATCATCGGCAAGAGAAATAATGATCGGTAAATACAAACCTATTTAGATGCTTTAAGGAGGACAGAACAAAGGATCTAACACACAGTTTTGCATACGTGCATGAGAAGAGAATTCAATTGAATGAAAGTAATAGACGGGGAAAAAGCAGTACATAGATATTCAGGGGCTTTCTATTGCTTTTTAGAAACCGTCAACTAAAACTGTCAACGAGGGTTCCTTCAGTTCTAAAATGTGTCTCTCTGTTTGTCCATCTATTTGTCGAGTTGGGTCACTATATATGTATAGGCATGTATATTAGAAATGTGTTTTTTTTTTTTTTTAATTTTTCACCCGATGAATAATCTTTCCAATGGAAATTCAATTTGCAATGTAAGTTTATTTCAAACCAATTTGCTGGTTGCTATTTTCTTTTTTATTTGAACTTTTCCACTGATCGAAACACAAGAAACAAAAAAATTAACTGATTCATTCATCGGCTCTCTTTCTTTCTTTTCTTTTTTTTTTTGGTCGTTATTGATCACACTACCACAGTGCATGCTGCCAAGACACATAGGTAACATGATGGTTTCTATTGAATGACTAACTAGACCTGTTGACTTTATTCTTAAACATCACAAAGAGAGAGGGAGAGATCAGTAGACGTTTGATGGTAACAATTTTCTTGTTTGCTCGTATACAGTGGCACATAAAACGCTTATATTCATGAATATTCTCAGTCAGATTTATTCATCATCTCTTTCTCCCTGAAGTCTTACCAGCCCCCTCTCTCTTTCTCCCTCTCTCCCATCCCTTCTCCCCTGCTCTCTCTCTTGGTTCTTTGAGAGAGTTCTCTTTCTTGTGCCGTCTCTTTTTTATTTTGCTCCAACCGTTGCTGTGTACAGTCATTACTTCCACCTTTCAGGCAAGACATTATGAACCGTGCATCGTGTTTGCCGTTGGTTCCTTCCACTTGACTGTCTTTACGATTGCCGAATTCTGGCCATTAAGTAGATATGAGACCGATTGAAATAGAAAGTTGGCCTCTGTCGTATTTACCATCAAACGACGGTGATCTCGTGCAACCAACCTACCCGCAAGGCACCCCTCACCGTTTGGCTTCTTCCTATACTCGCCTCAACCATTGAACGATTTCTGGCACACCGCCGGCAGAACTTCCTCGCTTCTTCAGGCACAAATTTGTCCTCTTTTTAATTTAGGTACCGATTGATTGTGTATAATCTATCCTTCTTTGTCCCTCTGCCAATGCGCTAGTGATTTTGCCCCCGGGGATATAAGTCGGTGTTCGAGATCCGGTGAAGACGAGGGTAAACGAATACACGTTTTTAATGGTAGGGCGAGTTGCCAAAATCGGGGCTGTCAACCTTTCCACGCCCATATCAGCCAACTCATCCATATACCTAATGAAATCTGAGACACGCACCGTGTACACGTTCCTGCCTAGTTATCCGTTGACCTGATTAATTGTCAAGATGGTTAACAAGTATGCATCTAGCGTCGTGAATTGATCTTGAATGCAGTCAAGCCTTTCTCTTTCGCTTTACTACTGACTCAGAAAAAGAAAGAATCGACTCAATTACTATGATTGCTACTATTGTCATCATTACTGTCGACCCTCTCCCTTCCGTTGAACTTAGGAATCTCTCTCTATATATATATACATATTTATACACATTATTTCTATCGAGAACTCTTGCTGAACCAACACTGTTTTACATGGTGAATAAGCCTATAGGCCTAGACAGCGTAAATGGATAAACAATTAAAGAAATAGGCTACTGCGAGAATGAAACTTGCGTCAACAAGGAGATCATCTCCACAAGATGTCGTTCTCTATTGACTGAGCTGAACAGCCAAGCAGTAGTTGGAATATTTATACTACTTATGCTTATTCTGTCGGATCAAGTACATATTTCATGATATATATATATATATATATATATATATATATATATATATATATATATACATAAACACAGAGGGAGGAAGAGAGAGGGGAGCAGGGATATTAAGAGTTCTGCGAAAAAGAAGTGTTGAAACAGAGACGGATGACTGGATTTGAACATGGGTGATCTACATTATAAGATCGGCAAATCATTATCCTAAATTCAGCACTTGATATACGTATACATGTAAAATTCCTAATGAGCTTATAAGACATATGCATGGTTAGCTTTCTGTTTGGCGGTTTGGCTTAATACTCTTACTTTATCCATAACAGCATATATTTCGAGGGAAGTTGGCCTCTGCTTGGACATCGGTGGAACAGATTTTATTTACAACGAACATTTTTAAGACTAAATTCCAATAATCAAAATCAAAAAACGCAGAACTAGGTAAGGTAGACCATTGTATCAACGTAGGACAAAGAAAAAGAGAAATCAAACATAAAATCACACGAGGGTCTCGAGTTTCCGGCAGGGCACGCTCAACCTTTGAGAACAAGAAAGTAATAGTAGTGCTAAAAAATGGATTTATAACTGATGCAACCCCCAAAAGTCATCTAAGATGCTGGAACCCTACCAAAATATTGAGCAGCAAACTCAGAACCATGCAACTTTTACATGAGAAAATCATGGTGAACTAATAAAGATCAAAAGACATCACATTATATTAGAGGTGAAACAGGAATCAAAGATGTTTTAGAATCCACTTGAAAACTCAAATGGCAATGGCCTCGTCATATGGCAAGAATTGCGAATGACCCCTGGATATTGCGACTCACAATCTCTCTTCCATCAGATCTAATGCAAAACTTTGACTGGCAAAATATAAGATGGCAAGACAAGTTCAGAAAGTAGTCTCCAGAAACTATGAAACATATTGGTTAATTCAAGGCGCGTCGCTGTAGATTGGAGGGACCGAGATTCTGACTCCTTGAAAGGCATGACCCTCGAACATTCTGCGCAGTGGTCCCCAACCTGGAGGCACGGAGTTCACATAGGCGTCACTGGGTAACTTTTTAAAAACATTTGACCCGTGTCTGTGTTTTTGTGGAAAAGCAGTGACGTAGTTAGAGATTTGAGGGAGGAAGGTGGGGGCCCATTCCAACTTTCAGTAAGATTTGTTGAGACCTTCGTATGTTTATCACTACAATGTGATTCTTTGGTGTGTATGAATGTCAATTGCCCTGAAAGTCTACGCTCGGATCTCTAAGAAATATGTATCCTCTAATGATCCCTCGTGATCAAAAATAATAAGAATTTTGTAATAAGTATATCAAATAAACGTCCAAGATTATTTTTAAATACTTGTTAAGATTAATGTGACCATAATGTAGTCGTCGATGTGTAAAAAGGCCGTATTCATTCATCTTTCTGTCATTCATTCAGAACCTTCATATTCGTTGATTTCCTTTTTTTCTGCCACCTTAAATGTCTCTGATTTTCAGAGCAATATGAGGGCCTCTGTGCTTCTGTCGGTGGCTGATCGGTAGGTCTGAACCAATATTATTTTTCAAATGTTCGAAGTCAGATTTACTTTGGTCGAAAAGTGCCTCTTGATAAAATGCTCCAAAATTATAAAATCAACTCAGCGGCATTTTATCTGGCCATAGTGGCGTTTAAACTTGATAATTTAAAATCAATTTTCTCGGCTACTCTGTCAGATTTAATTAACAGAGAATGTTTCTTGATACGACGCTTCTTACCTAGAATACTCATCTACGCAGGGGCCACAGGGTCCGTCGTAATGGCTTTTAAACATTCTTTTTTCCAACTGTCTTTAGTCAGATTTACTTGGGAATTGATCGAAAGGTGTCCCTCGATTCGATACTTCATGCCTGAAAGTATCTTCTACCCAGGGCGACGTGATATGGGAGAAAATGGCATTCAAACTTTATTTTTGTTGTAAATGACTCATTGAACTTTCGTTTCTTGTTTTTTGAACAAAGGCTTTTTTGCGTCTCCTACCTTGATGACTTACTGTTGAACTCTCCTATATTATCCTTTTATCCTGTGTCGAGTCTTTCCCTACTGCGTTTACTATCTCGTGGGCACCAGTTTCTTCTTTACCTCCATGATTTCTGTGACTTCTTTCCAGAATTTTGGAGAATAAACATGAACTCAGACGGTTGTAATGTTGAATTCATATAATTCATTTCGTGTGCTCAACATCTATGTAACATATAGATAGATCATAATAATAATAATCGGAAAAAAAACTGAGAGAACTTGACACAGTGTTTCGCAGATGATGATAATCAAAAGAGTGAGAGGGTTGGGATGGACTGAGAAGGACAGAGAAACAGGCATAAATATGAGTTTTTGTCGGGTCTATCACTCTGTGTTACTTATTTCATGAAAGTTTCAATTCAGTATTATGATTTTGGTCCCCCTAATCTCTATAATTTCAGCTGGTGCGTCTCCAGGCTTCCTTCCAGGCTTTCCTTTAGGCATCTGATAAATCCATTAATCCTTGAAGATTATTTTTCATCATGTCCACGTTTTTAAGACTATTCTCTGCTCATTGTTGAACCGTCAACAAGGCACTGTCACCAAAACATACCTTTTTAGGTGGGTCTGGCTAGTTATGTGTGTGTCTCGCGTATAGACTGCACCATTGGGGCTAAAAGCTGACAACAAAAGGCATTGGTTACGTGACAGTTTCAATTGTCTGATTAACCAGACCAGTTCGTATTTAATTTTGCGTTTAATGTCATAATCTTACTTAATCTACAGTCTTAGTCGTGATTCCAATCTCCATTTCCGACCTATTTTCATTTTCTAGAAATTCTGGGCAATATAAAGAATCATCTTCACAATCAAATAAAAAAAACAATAATTAAGTATCACAACGAAGAAGAAAATAGCAGTCCAAATGATTGATTGGATATATGTTTGATCTGATACACAAAAGTAGAGCGTTAGCTGAAATGACATAAAGTGAAGAATCAATTACCATTGATTAATATTGGAGTTTCTTTAGTGTCCTGAGATTCAAGGAATTGCGCTGATTGAATTGTTGGCCAATAGAATACAAAATGAAACCGAGATATGTTCTTGCACATACTAACTATCATACCAAGGGATGCGCCCCTATAGCTCATCAAAGCATAATGTATGTTGTTATTAACAATTTACAAGCGGATGGGTTGTATAAGTATGCCCTCAAAATTCCCCATCCAGTTCATAGGTTTTGAAATCATCCTGTTTTATGTATTTTGTAAACGACGTAGGTATGAAGAATATGGATGCAATTTCGCAATTGACTCCTGAGAAATAATACAATCTGAAAAAATCGGCGTATCATTTGATTTCAATGAATTTTCCGATACCTTATTATCAAAGGATGTTTCTTTTTCATGTGATTTGTACCAAACCTTTGAATATTTTGAAGATGCATTATATTATCATATGATGTTTCCATTGATTTCTATGCATCTGACATAATAATGAAGGGTATTAATTCGATACTTTTGAAAAAGTGTTTATGATAATAATGATAATAATGACAATGATTATTATTATTATTATTATTATTATTATTATCATCATCATCATCCTCATCATCATCATCATCATCATTATTATGTTGAAAGAAATGAACATGTTGGCAGTATGCTGTATCACCATAAACAAATTTCTCCAAAAGGCAGAATGGGTTTATAGATATATGTACAAGCAAATAGTGAAGACATTATTTAAAACCAAAAGGCAGTGCAATAAGCAAAAAAACAGTGGCAAATGAAGGAGCAGCACAGCAAACAACAAGAAAGGAAAATTGGAACAGAAAAAACTACACAGAGATTTAAAAAGACGGATACAAATGTCGCAGTCGAGAGATCACAGACATGGCTACACAAAGGGAAACCCGATTAGAGAAACGCTCATCATGGAAGCTTGAAATGAATGTCAAAGTAAGAATCGACAGAACCCCCAAAGAAAACAGCAAATGCTGCCTATGTATGAGTGTAGACGGCTAGCTCAGAAAAAGGAATCAACAGTGATACAGTGGCAAATGCGCCAACAATTGAGATTCGACTATACGGACAAATGGTACCAGCATTAACCGGGGACAACCTTAGAAAATAGAATTCACTGATTACTCTTGAACTGTGACATCCAAACTGGCCACGCCATCCAAACAAGATGACAAGATCTAAAAGACATTGTCATGCTTACGGATCAAAGAGTAAATACGAAAGAGTGAAAAGCTAGAGGAATACCAGAACCTGGCACTAGAACTATAAAGGATATGGAACATAAGAGTCAGCGTGCTACGAGTACTAGTTAGCGCTCTTGGAATTGTACCAGACACTCAGAAAACGAGATTACAGGAACTGAAAATAAGGGGAAAAGGGTGTCAATCAGCCTTCAGTGGGCAATTGGTGTGAAACTGTAAAACAACGACACTGCTACAGATGGTGAGGCTGGCTTGAGAATTCAGGACATTTACTGTCAACCAGTCTCAGGCAGCAAACACCAGGCAACTAGTTTGAAATCGCAAATGCGTCAGAACAAACTATATCAAAACAAAAATTGACAAAGTACAGACTAACAGCAAATGCCGCTTATGTTGTGGAAGTGATGAGACCACATAACTAGTGAATGTAGTCAACTAGCCTAGAGGGAGTATAAACACAGACACAATAGAGTAGCAACAGTAATACACTGGGAAATGAGTAAACGAATGGTATTTAACTATACGGAAAAGTGGTACCAGCACAAACCGGAGACAGCCCTGGAGAGTGGAAAACGCAAATTACTTTGAGACTTAGACGTGTAAACGTACCACCCCATCCAGGCAAAAAGACCAGACCTGGTAATCGTAGATAAGAAAAGAAGAATCTGCCAAATAATAGACGTTGCTGTGCCTGCAGACCATAGATCACAGGGGAAGGAGAGGGAAAAACTGGAAATATACCAAGATCTGGCAAGAGAACTGAAGATGTAGAACATGAAAGTAGTACCAGTAATAATATGCACACTTCAAACTGTCCCAGACACAAAGAGGGTGAGACTGGAATAGCTCGGGATGAAAGAAAGGATTGAAACCGTAAAGACCACAGTACTGCTTGGAACGCACTGATACTGAGGAAAGTACTAAAAATATAAGGTCTACGAAGAAGGAAAATGGAAGCAGAAATATGGATCAAAGCACTGGCGTGATAGACAAGGGAAATATGAGACGTGAGCTGAAGATTTGAGGAGACTTACACCGGACAACTGGTGTGAAACTGTAAACTACAGTATTGCTGTGGTCTTTGAGAATGTGGAGAGGAGGGTTGGAGACTTGAGGAGGCTTGCTCTAACTCAACATCCAGCGGTAACCACCAGGCAACTTGTGTGAGCTTGCAAATAATAATAATAATAATAATAATAATAATAATAATAATAATAATAATAATAATAATAATAACAACAACTGGAAAAATACCAGGATCTGGCAAGGGAACTAAAGAATGTGTGGAACATGAAAGTCAGGATAGTACCAGTATTGTGTGCACTCGGAACCGTACTAGAGACACTAAAGGTGAGATCTGAGGAACTAGGGATATAAAGAAGAATTGGGACACTGCAGACGATGGCTTTGCTAGGGACTGCACGAATACTGAGGAAAGTACTAGAAATATGAAATCTACAACACCTGCTGTTAGCAGTAGCTAAACAGAGGAGGAGATGGAGGAAAATCGCCAAATTGGCGGTGGATTTACGAGCCACAGCATTACTGTGATAGGTGAGAGGGAGGTGGGATGAGAGTAGGGCTGAAAATCTGTGGAGACTTAATGTTCCTCAGCCTCCAGTAATAACCACCGGGCAACTGCAGTGAAACTGTAAACCACAGTACTGTTGTGAGCTATAAAAGTGTGGAGAGGAGGGCTGGAGACTTGAGCAGATTTACAGTCACTCAACCCCTAGCAGTAATCACCAGGCAAATGGTGTAAAAAATGAAATAATAACAATAATAATAATAATAATAATAATGACAATGATAATAATTAGAAGAAGAAGAAGGAGAAGAAGAAAAAGAAGATACTGGTCCTAGTGGAATAGAGTTGGTTTTCAATTTAATTCAAATTCATATCTATCAAATGATTTAAATCGTCAACTACGACAGCTGCTGCAAAAAAAGTGAATTATTTCTTCTGTCATCGTGGCGTCGGAGATAGAAGACGTTTTTTCTGAGCTCACCCGTCATAAAGTTGACTGTAAACTCGAGCTAATGATTAAAGTGGGAAAAATGTCTGATAACAAAAAACATGATTAGTTATCAAACTAACAAACTTCCTTCAAACCTCTCACTCAGACCGTATTTTTTTGATTCCTATCATTTTGATGTACTTTTCTAGTAAGTGTAACATCTGTTATTTACCTTGATAAACAAATTGTTAAATCATATTATCAAAAAGTAGTGAGTGAATAGCGGGGCTGGGAGACTTAAGTAAGAATGTACGATGATCTCAATTACAAACGATAAATACCTTAGCAAAGAGATGTTCTTTTCATTGCTGTTATTTGAAACGGATGAATGCACACGCACGTGCGCGCACGAGTGTGTGTACCGCAATTACTCGGCAACTGGCTGTGGTACAAAGTTGTCGTCAACCATTTATATCATTCAGCACACAGAACAGTGGAGATGTCGACTTTAAAGTTATTTGGATCTGCAGTTCTCAAGAAATCATATGAATTGGATAAGAAATCAGATATTACAGATCCTACATCATGATGTATTTGAGTAATCTCCCTTGACTTTTGCCCTTTGGAATTTTTACTAAATTATCTCGTATAACAATAATGGTAGGCTGTTCAAAACGTGATAAAGTACAGCCCCTTCGAAACATGCACCTTTAAAACGGGAATAATCCTAATAATGTTTGAAAATAAGGTGAATTTCAAAGTAAAATAGTACTGATAGTTGCTTTTTCAAATATTCTGCTTCCCTTTTCCAGCTCCTTGAGTAGGATTTAAACATATCTTCTTTCTCTCGAACAAAAGGGAAGCGAACCTTAGGCTCCAGAGGGAAAACTAATATCCTGTTTTTTTACGCAGAGTTCATGCAAGACTAATCGCTTGCCGGAAAGAATCTCTGTCGTAATTCTTCTCTTTGGTCAATTGTTCAAGGGATACACGTTGTTGTGTGATTGCTCAAATAGAATGAAATAGATATTTCTAGCATTTGTCTCTGGAGATCACGTCTTTTCGGTCGTCCAAGAAGACATAATTCAAGATCAATCTCCTTCCAGCCCTTCGCGGATAGGCCACTCAAAGAAATTGGTATCTTTGATTCCCTGTGGACCGGAAAATGAGAGTGACGTTGTGTCCAGCTCGTCCAGTCGTGTGACTTAAAGTGCCTTATTTGAAGTGATCGGAACCTGATCATTTATTGCTTTGAGATGTGTATTATGAAATCATGAAAACGAATATCCACGCAAGAGAGGTACGCTTATTGTCGCGTACATAATGTAATAAAGTAACTAAAAATGAGATTTTATTATTACGTAAATCTACTTATATAATGGAAAGAGTATTTTTTTGCTCAATTTTCCGTAGTACTGGACGCTTCAGATCAAGGGTAACAATACCACTAATTAAAATACGCCCCCTACTATTTTAAACCGAGGAATTTTTGGAAGTAAAAGAATACGGTCTTAAAACATCCGATAAAAATTCAAATATATCCGTGATTTCTTTGCTCGTTGTGTAGCAGTGATCAGCAAGCCAATTTTGTTGACCAAGCTGTGATTTCAATCCTCATTGATTCTCCAAGTATCGATGATGTGATACCAATTTACGCTGATGTCATTATCAGTCTCTTAGCGTTCCTCATCGGATATAGACTTTCGCCAAGATTCACAAAACCTCTCTGTCATGGGCATTGCGGAGCCAGTACTTTCTGATTTTATCAAGTTTGTCACGCCATCTTATACAACCACAATTTCGCATATGATCTCTGAGACTCCACGTTGTGAGTCACAATGTGCAGAGTTTTTTGTTTTTTCCTTTGTTTGTTTTTCTGTCCGTAAAAAAAGAGTCTTTCATTCAAAGGTAACAAGCGGATATTTCCTGACCACCATTTCTGAGAAAATCATCTCATAAGAATTAAAATATATTCGTGAATTTGTTCAGAAGGATTTACTAGTGACTAATAAGTTTTAGATGCTGTTATGAAGACCTGAAAAATCCCTAATGTTTTAGGAGAGCCCTTGCAAAAAAAGAGATCTTCGTGGCATGCCAAACATAACTACACAGGACGTTGCAGAAAGGTTCATGGATTTTATAAGCTTATACATCTATATCTGAGTAACGGCTATCGGTTTGAAAATTGAGAGGATTTATTTGTGTTTACTTCTTACTTAATCCCAAGAAAAAAGCATTAATCAACATATACCTATCACCAGACGTCTCGAGAATATGTTTCGCCACTGATATGCCACAATGGTTATGTTGATGTATGAGCATCTGTGAAAGCCATAACCCAATAGCTCTCTAACATACCCTCTCAGTAGCAGTAAATTACTTTATCAAATTAGTCAACTAAATCCAGTTGTATCTGCATATCATAGAATTTTAAAATGATGATATATGATCACTTCATGCAATCAAAATATTAGAGAAAATGTCTCAGGAAATTTGGCGTTTATAGATCAAACTTCTGCCAGACTCACTTTGCCCCCAGGATGAATTACAGCCTCGAAAACTCCCGAAGCCAAATGAAAGTTTGGTCGATTTTTTCTAAAATCTTTTTAACAAGATAATGAATTGAAGATGTGAATTCACAGAGAAAGTAATGGGGAAATCATTTTCTAACTTCTCAAAATTTGGAATGCCAGAAGCAAAATACCAACTGAAAAAAAAGGAAGAATTGCAGAATATCTTCGGCGGAAAAAATGAACAATGAAAATCTGTTCCGTCTGGAATGTTTCAATGTGTCTTGGAATATTTTTTGCGTGGTGGAATTTTTATGTTAATTTTTCAATCACGGAAGATTTAAGAAACATTTTTAAAATTTTCTTATTGATGCCTCAATTTACTTCCAAGTTCCACTGGAGATGCCTGGAATTCTTACCATGAAATGAACGAAAAAAAGTGAATCTTTGATACTCAATTCGAAGATCATCATCATCATCATCATCATCATCATCATCATCATCATTCTCTTAACGTCCGTAGTTAGATAGAGACCTTTCCCAGGATTCACTACATTTCTCTATCGTGGGCTTCGCGGAGCCAGTATTCTCTGAATTTGTCTAGCTTGTCTCTCCATGTAGTTCTCTGTGGGCATCTGTTGCGAACGTTATTTCTAGGAATCCATGTTGTGAGATGTGATGTCAAGCAGTTGTCTGCCATTCTTTTATAACGTGGCCAGACCATTGCCATTTGAGTTTTTAATGGATTCCATGATGTCTCTGACTCTTGCCTTTTCTGTATATTTTGTGTTATCTTGTGATCTCTCCATTTGAGGTTGAGCATGATTCTCCCATGCCTACGCTGCATGCTTCCTAGTTTGCAGGTTTGTCTCGTGGTTAGGTTCCGAATTCAGCTACATAAGTGACTATCAGGAGGATGCTTTGGTTGTATACCCTTCTTTTTATGATTAACAGCATTTTTTTGTTTTATCATATTTTATCAGTGCATTTTTCTCATAAATTTGACTTTGATTTATTGATGACCCATTTTTTTTTCTTCGAGTTTGATGTTTGTTGTTTATTGACCATTCTGTCTTCATTAGTCTGTTATTTTTCGTGGTTCTTGCTTCTGATTTCTCTAGCTATTCGTCTGTAGATCGCACTGACATGTGTTATAGTACTTGACAAAAGAGGGCTGTCAAGAGTCACTTCATAATATCTATGACAAATTAGAGCTTTCAATCATTAGATAAGATCTTGTGGACAATTCAGAAATGTTTATCACACGAGTTGGAGCGAAGCAAATGATATGAGGGCTACACTGTTCTCAGCACTTTGAAGGTCACTTCTCCCAACATTTAGTGCGGAAGTTCTCAACCTGGGTACCTTAGACCGCCAAGGATTCACCAACTATTGCTAAGATTTCTCGGTCAGAACTTTCAAATGAGCTCTTTAAGTGACGAAGCTAGAGAATGGAAACAAGTAGAGGGTTTGGACCCTTGAGGGCACCCCTCCAATGTTTATAGAGATTTGTTATTGTATAATGTTCGTTTAAATGTAGTTGCTGATATATTCACAGAACCTTTGGGTTCAATCTCTACCCAGCTAATAGATTGAAGTTTCAACAACGTTAAGGAGATTTCTTGTAACGTGAGTATAACATTTTTCCATAGACTGCCCACAATGTGCCAGAATAACGTTACAGAAATGTAGTCTCGTAACGTTATTTAGTGTTCCTCTGTAGAATCCCCGAAACGTTCACGCAACGTTGCAGACAACCTTTCAGAAAGAAATTAGAAGAACGTGCCTTATCAAAGTCAGAGCGTCTCAATCGGAGAAATATTCAAAGAAATGATATACTATCAAGTGAAAAAGAGTATTTTGATGTTTTCTCAGAATGGGCAAGATTTTCAGTCAGAACATTTTGCAGCGTTGTCGTAACGTTCTGGTAGTGTCAGGGATATGCAGTCAGTTTCGGTTCAGGAAAAATATTCAGTTGCAACGTGACAGTGACATCCCCACAACGTCACGTTTCCCCCTGCCAAGAGATAACCTCTCTATATCATTGCTAAAATGTACTGTGTTGGCTGGGATATTGAAGGGGGATGGTCAAAGAAGAGAGACGATATAATACTGCCCACAAACACTACGACCTTTTTTTACCACATTAGATGTGATATCAAATTACATCATAGGCGTCCGTTTTATAACTTCGTAGTTCATTAATATATCTTATCTTCTCTGTTTCTCAGTGGACATTATTTTTGCTACATAAGGTGAACGCTGTTCACTTTCCTAGTGACATTGGATATGATGAGAGTTCCACAAGGTTACCCCTAATTGCTTGATGTATCACTATAAGGCCACCCCATACGGTACTCATTAGATTTTATTAATTTCATGCTATGGTGTGCATTTTAGTTACTTACAAAAGCTTCAGTCCTAACAAATTAATTTAATTGCATTTAATGTAATAAAATAGGATGGAAGTTTCATCTGTGTGTGAGGTTTTTTTTTTCCCAAAGACACTAAAAACGATGGGTCGATAATTAAAGTGGCAAAGTTAATTAATTTTCGTAAAAGCAATTAAGCTCGGCTGCAACGTCAAACAATAAAATGCAAGGCATCGGAAAAAAGCTGCAATAATGCGAAAATTAATTTTCCTTCATATTGTTTTCAGGATCTTCCTTCATTGAAAATAAAAATTGTCAAATTCTTGCTTACAAATCACACAAGTTCTAGCTCTGACCGACCGATCTTCATTTATTTTTTCTATTGAATATTGCTTACTCTTGATGGGTCTATCAAACATTGTTGGGTTGCATATGAGCTTCTGGAAAGGAACGTCTGTCAGGATTTAAGAATTGCATTTCCTTTACTTCAAGTATTCCTAGACTTTGGGTAACTGTCAACAAGTGACATTCTCAATCTTTTGTATCAAATGTCATCGTTGTGAGACGAAAAATCTCGAACAAAAAAAGGCGTGGTCTGAAATGAACAAGACCTTGTTGACAATTACTCAGAACTAAAACTTTTGTATCAATACCCTATATTTATGTAACAGTAGCACTAGTATTAGTTGTTCACCCCTAGAAATTTGTTTTACAAGACTTTTAATGCTCAACTCATGGAAAATTCATCGAATCAAAACCGGAATCGTTTTTTTATGATGTAACCCACAGTTTGACTGGAAGTTTGAGTAAGTTCATTGAAAGCCAGGAAAAATATTTTTGAGACTGAATGATAATGCCATGAACTTATCTGGATTGAATTCTTTTAGAAAAATTCAGTTGATTTTTGCATCAACCTAATACCAGTGATCTTTGAAACTAGCTATTAAAGTATGAATTGTTTTCTTCGTTGTATCATCTAATATTTGAGTTCATATCTCAAACATGTGTCTTTTTAGTGTTCGTTTCTTTAGAAGAGCCATTTTGAATATTACATATAGGTTAATTCGAATGGAAGGGTTCAGGCATAGGCCAGTAGAAAACAGAATCATGACCATACAAGTGCAAGCGCTGGATGTCACATGTACGAGAGGGATAGCGCATACCCGCTCAAAGCCAGATTCAATATTCAAGAACACAACAGACGATCGAGGAAGGCTGGAAGGTACGTGACCGAAACATAGCAACTGTTCAAACTAATACATTTACAATCATTTTCAATTGTTCAAATTTTTCCTAAGAGGTGAACAGACATTACGAAAGTTTGAATCTTAAATACTTGACTATGATTTCTTATTCTCTTCTCTATCTCTTCAAACTTTCATCGTCTTTCCATGTCTTTCATCTGAATAAGAGAAGAAAAAAACATCGATTACTTAAAGGTGTGAAGAAGGAATGATAAGGTAAAGATTTGAAAAAAAAATCCAGTTTCCTAAGAGACGATCCAGTTGAATATGATAGCCAATGACCAAGTCCCCGGTTCCTGTGGTATGCACTGGCTCAGTGATCCTTTCGAACCCCAAGTCTGGTGGAAACTAGGACTTTACACCAACAAGTGAAGTAATGAAGAAGGCACAAATATTACCAACTGCTCTCTCTCTCTCTCTCTCTCTCTCTCTCTCTCTCTATATATATATATATATATATATATATATATATATATATATATAAAATTTTAGTACCTTTTCAATCGGCACAAGCCTCACAGACTCTTACTCATCACATCTTGATATAAAGCCAGCTAGCCAGTCCCTCTATGACTTCTTTCGGTTTTTCTCCTGCTTTCTTCCTCTTACTCTCTCTCTCTCTCTCTCACTATCTCTGTCTCTCTCTGTCTCTCTCTCTCTCTCTCTCTATATATATATATACATATATATATAGAGAGAGAGGGGGGGATATGATGGAAAGTTTTGCAGCTAAGACCACTATATATACAAAAAATATTTCAAAAATATGTACATCATTTCAGTCAACTATTCACTAATAGCTGTCAAAGTATATCATTTTTTTTCAATGTTTTTTTTTAATGTTTTACATGGATTTTGGTATTATAGTGCTATGAATGGATTTTTCTCATTGCAATCAACTGTTGCTTACGATGTAATTGTTCCTGGGATTTAAAAGCAAATCTGTTATATCGGTATGTCTCTCCACCAGGGTGGATCTAACACCAACTCCCCCGTAAGATATGATTTAAATATTTCGCTTTGATTTATTATTTGTAGAGTTGTGTCATCTTACATGTACTTAGTATGTTACCATATTATTATTATTATACTGCATTGTATATGGAATGTCATTTTATGCTACACATAATTTAATCATTTCCAACACAGAGCTTATATATATATATATATATATATATATATATATATATATATATATATATATATATATATATACATATATATATATTCCTTTCATCTAGTTTCTTACCCATTTTCCTCTATTTTCTCCCTACTTACCTTTCCTTTTTCCATGTCCTTTTTCACACTTTCCTCCTCTCAATTGCTTTTTCAAGATTCCTTCCCCTTTAATATTATCATGTGGATTTCCCGGTCAGATAGCATAATTGATTTCCCTTCAAAAGGACACGGGGTCACTCAAAGAAGGGCATCTAGTGCTAACTACAAAAAAGCGTATCGGCCGTAAATATGAACCACGAGAATGATATGTAAGATCCGTTAACTGTATATGTTGTACGCTGTCCAGTTCTCCTAAGATTACATTAGTTCACCCTTAAAGTGAACATATCATTTGACAATGCAGTGTATTTACTCCACTCAGAAAGTAAGGCCTTAGGTAGGACTTGACTTATTACACGGAAATCTGAATATTTTTACTCTCTTCTTTCGGTGCTAAAAGGCCTCGTATTTATTCTTCCTAATCATCAGGGAAGAGCGGGCGGACTTGACATATTTGACTTTGCCCAGTCAATTGTTAATCCCTATCTGGAGAGAAACTTACGTGCTCATCTCCGAAAGTGGCGTGGGCTGGTTTTGACTTGGAACATTCAATAGGAAAATGGTCAATAATCCATCCATCGGGCACAAACGTCACTTGCAATACGCTACCGTGACACAATCTGTGTTTTCCAGCAAATGTCACTGGGCCTCCTGTCAGTAAACATGTTCAATCAAATCTAGAATTCCACGTAAGTCACGTGTCAGTGTACAATAGAAGCTCTGTAGATATGGACATGATTTTGATTTTTATTTTTTTTGCTTTTTCATGCTTTCTATAAATATACGTTCCCCATTAGTTGAAACCCGACAATCAAACCTGTCACCACAGATTTCTTACTCTTCATGTTAGTCTAGCTGACTATGCATGTATGTATCATGCATAAAAGTAGGGGTGGTGGAGCTAAAAGGCTGAAAATTCCAACATTTACTCCCTATGATGTCTACAAAAACATTCCAGAGACAAGCACGATATAGTTTTTGTTTAGTGGGAGGGGTCAATTTGCACTGAATATTCATGCTAAATCGATCACGCCATAAAACTGCATGCTTGCAAAAAATGTTCATCACATGAAGGTTTCTACTGAATGTTTCTTTTTTCTATTCTTTATATATATATATATATATATATATATATATATATATATATATATATATATATATATATATATGTGTGTGTAAGGAAATGGATATATGATCCAACTGAAATATCTTGAATTTTGCAATATTTTATTGAAATGATATCCCATTTTTATATAGTGAATGTATTATTTTGCCTACATAACGTAATACATATATATACATATATGTTTTTTTATTATTATTAATGGTCTACAAATGTTTTTGGAAGGTATTCCCATCTTCAGTAAAGTTTTCTGTGTGTGTGTGTGTGTGTGTGTGTGTGTGTGTGTGTGTGTGTGTGTGTGTGTGTGTGTGTGTGTGTGCTTTTAGAGGTTATAGGTTTGATGTTGAACCTGAGTCCACCATCGGGAGCTTTATTTTGTGAGCAAAAAGTGGTATGCAGGCTGTTGGGGCATCTTGTTGTGTGAGAGAAAGTCCAGCCAGTGATGAAGTCAATGGTTTAGCAGCAGCAATTGGTCTTGGAGAGGACAGAAGGTGTCAGATTAGGAGGGGACTGATGTGGTGTTAGATTATGTTAGGGACAGTGTAAATGGAGGGGTGATGAGGTAAAGGAACTACATAGGTTTTAACCTTACAAGTCTTCTAAAATATGTTTGCTATGATTTGAACTAGTGATATGACTGGTTAAGGTGGATTTTGCTACGGGTTTGAGTGACTTTGAAGTTCCCAGTATTGAATGTATCTAAGGGTGGGTAGATGTGGATGTGAGGTTATTTCTAGTAGGAGGTTTATGAATTAGAGATCTGTGTGATTGGGGTTATTAAGTTTGACAAGTCCATTGGGGGAGATAGTTTTGAGTTTGTTGATCCACATATCCTCATGTCTCTCTATAACTTTAGTTGTGTCCATGGGAATGTTTCTTTCTTTTTTTTCAATGATAGTAAAGCTAGCCTCCGTTGCAATTGTGGCCAGACTTGCCTATGTATTGCAACTTGCATCTATTGCACTATAGAAGGTATATAAAGTTTTTTACTACGACATTTAGTGCTATGGTATATGTGGTAACTCCTTTTGGCGGTATTGCTTGTGAAGGTGTTGATTTATTTGAGGTGGTTGCAACATGGATTATTTCTTATGTCGCATGGTTTACAGAATTTAGTGGCTCTAAGGATATTGTTGTGTGAGACATCAATATTTATAATATTGTTGCTGCTAATCATGTCTCTGATGTTTTGGGGCATACAGTAAGCGATCACACACACACACACACACACACACACACACATATATATATATATATATATATATATATGTATATAACACTTTAGGTAACTCCAACAATGAATGTTCAAATAAGTAAAGATATATGTGAGTGTTTTGACAGAAGGTTATATCCAAGATTGACAATTGCTGTATGGATTACCAAACCGGAGAAAATAATGTTAGATAATTAAAAAATGTGAATCAGTCATTTAGTAATAATCTTATCATTTCTATTTCAAGTCTACGCCAAAAAGACTGATCAGCTGATGAAGGCTACTATGATATTGAGACGAAATCGTATTCGATTTGCTCAATTATTGCAGGATTTATATAAACTTGAAGGGCAGTTGTATTTCTTAAACTGCCCATAAAATCATTTTGGGCAACAGTACGTCACAAACTATCTCTCAGACCGTTTGGCTTTGTATGAATTCATGAATATATGAACCACGTAAGCGTTTTTGTTTTTCGAAAGTACTACTCCAAATTGGTTTTTGTTTTTTTTTGCAGGGGGGTCAATTTACATCGTAAACTCATGCTAAACTGATGAGTAATTTCTGTCTGCCTAATCTTGCAAATTTAGACTTTTTAATGATTGCTACCCAAAGAAAGGCGAACAAAGTAACTTATTCATCAATTACACTTTTTTATTTGTTTTTTTTTTTTTTGTTTTTGCTTTTTTCAAAAAATCATCACACCTGACGTACCATGCTGCTTAGATATACTGGTTACCTGAGAGTTTTCGATGATTGACAAACAAGATATAAATATATCATTATTATTATTATTATTAATAATATCATATTATCATCATTATTATCATTATTATTATCATTACTATTATCACTATTAAGAAGTGTATATATAATCCAACAGAAATAATTATAAATGCGTTTTGTTACACTAAAACGCTACTTGGAATGATTCCTTCAACAGCCTCATTTACTTTGATTGTTTATTCTATCCACGCTGTCTAGGCCAATAATACATTCACTGTATAATAACAGAGAATCATTTCAAATACAGTTTCAATATGATATAGCACAATTTAAGATCATTCATCCATTTTCTTAATATAAATATGTGTGTGTGTGTATGTATGTATGCGCGTGTGTGTATTTCGAAACATTATAGAGCTTTTATGATTACAGTTACATGGTAAACAACTGATGATCTGAACGGGAGTACATTCATACATACAAAGTATATGTAAAACAGAATGAAAAACACTGAGGAAAACTACATAAATTGTCTTGACAAATATTGAGAAATGAATGATTGGAGTGACACAAAATCCCCCTCTGAAAATTTGTACATATATATATATATATATATATATATATATATATATATATATATATATATATATATATATATATATATATATATATATATATTGGTAATTTGAGCATTGGTTGACAATAAAGGAAAATGTGAGAGAAAAACAGGTGCTACAACTCTAAAAGTTTTATCATCACGTGAGAAACCTTTTATGCATTTCCTTGGTTGCCAATCACTTTTCAACGGAACGTTGTGCCGTTTACATGTCTGAGACGGAGGAAGGAAATGAGGAGACAAGGATGAGGTTCCTGGTTGTTCAGAAAGAGTTGAAGAGGAAGGTGTTTGTGTCAGTGTCAGTGAGAATCAGGTTGGTCGGAATAGGGAGGATAAGTGAGAGGAGTGGTCTGAATGAGAATGGTAAGTTTTTAGGAATGTCTGTGTGGCTGTGAAAGTTTTTTAGAACGAATACGTGGTGTCCGGCATTTAAATATACATGAGTTCAGACAATATACGTAAGCAGCAGTCTTTTGTCCATGTAAGTTTCGTTAGAGATGATAGATAAGGAATATATATATCGTCAAAATGTTTTGGATCCAGAGTTTTCAATCTTACATGCGGCCATTTAAATCATACATAATATATAATTCCTTGTCTATGATCTATTATCAAATTTTATTAATATATACAGCCCATTACAACCTTCGCAAATATTTCAATAGGTAGAGAGACCAGCTTTCACTGTTAATAATTAACCAAGTGTGTTATCAAAATTTGATGTCATGTGAAAATAATTCCATCAAAGGATAAATATAGTTAGAATGAGTTCTATTCGTAAAATCACTGGCGTTCTCCTCCAGAAAACATGAAATAAAGTTTTTAAAAATATACAGAAACATCTAGCTGGATAATGAAGATTTTATTATTAGACCCGTCAAAAAGAGTCCCCAAAAGAGGAAAAAAAAGCTTGAGTAGAATACAGACACCAATTTTTAAGTATGTAGACAAAACGGTATGGACAGAAAGGCTGGAACGTACAAACAAATAAGCACACAATCAATAGATGGATAGATGGGTAGATAGGTCTAGTTAGTTCTATTTGGTTCTTTAGATAGATCTGTCTGATCTGTCACTCAATTGAAACTGTCTTTTGGGATGGAATTTTGAAAGAAAAAAACATGATTGTTTTTCAATACATGATAAGGGGTTTATATTTGTTCTCTCCGCCGTCAAGCTCCATTAATGCAGCCTCTACGTACAAGACGTACATGGATAGCAAGCTAGCCATTCAGTCGGATCAAATTAGATCAAAAATAGAAGAAACTTATGTTGAGAGTTTTGGTGATCGTTTTTATCTATGATTTGTAACGCTGAGTAAATCTATACCAATTATATGTAAGTAGAGGCCAACCAAAAAGGATAAAACTCTCACTCTTGTAATGATAGTCTGTGAGACATACTTGCTATATATTGCTGCACGATGAAACAGTTAAATAGTTATTTACTAAAATTACCTAACTCTGGAACAGGAATATTATAGTAAGTTGACCAATGAGAATAGAACTCAAAACAACAATGACATGCACTTCCAAAAATATATAAGCACCAGATACTCGTAAGCTTAACTTATTCTGACTCAAAGCCGCAGTATCAGAGCAATTAGTATCAAAGGAAAAAGAGGGTGGAGTGATAGAATAATCACAAGTCTGTGCTCCGCTTAATCGTGATAATCTAAATAATTTTGGCAAGGTAATTTAATGAGCAAGTGAATTTGATCCCTACCGAGTGTTCCAACATGATCTCGTTTCAAAATTGAACTAAACTTGGAAACACATGGAAACATTTGAGAACTTTTACTTTTCTGGTTGTTTTTAAATTCATTTCGATGTTTTTATTGTCCTTATTTGATACAAGGCCAATGTATTCATCTCAAAATGGGATTTAATGACATGAAATAATTGAAGTGAATTCAACCTTTTTTTATAAAAAGAACATTTTCCCAGTCGTAAAAAAATTTGTATTGTTTAATGCTGGTGATATACTATATAATAGATAAACAGACGGACTACTTTAGTTTCTCAATCGGAAATCTCACGAGACCAATGTATTTGGGTGGCATACCCTTGTGGGGTGATCAATTAAAAAATTGTAGAAGAAATATCTATGAATAAGATAATTTTCTCACCATGTATCGGGCTGTGATCACAAAAACGTTCAAATTAAAAAAAAACAACAACTTTGAATTGCTAACTGATACCCCTGAACCAGCAAAAGCCGGTTTAGGGGATTGAACTAAGAGAAAAAAACATTGTTTCCTATAGACCTAACACGGAGTAAATGTTTAAAGTTTCAGCTGTGTAAGTCTATTAGTTTTACTTATATATGCAATGCATTCATAGATAGCCAGCAAGTCAGTCACACTTAGAAAAAAAATGGAGAAATCTATATTGATTAGTTTTTTAATGGTATTAATGCAGATAGATAGATAGATACATACATAGATAGATAGATAGATAATGAGGTTTATTTATATATACAAACACACAGAGTGGGTGTTTCTTCGGACAAAATATGGAAACTTCAAAGAATTCAATGTTTTTTTTAAACAATTTTAACTTACAATTTTTGTCTGAAAGAAAGAAAAACCGATATTAAGTAGAATATCCATACCTCGTATAAAATGATCATCATAGCATTTGCGTGCACCATAAGTAATATTCTGAAAGATTATCCACAATCAATTTAAAAATTGATATGCAACTAAAATTTTCTATAAATCATCTAAAAAAAAGATATTTCATCTAAAATTATTAGAAACGAATACATTTTGGATCTAAAATTATCAAAAGTGGACCAAAATGACCACAGAGACCCCAAAAAGTACTTTAAGTATAGAAAAAGATCGTCTTCAGATGGTGTACTCATGCAAATGGTCATGGTTTTAGCTGCAAAAATGTGACCGAGAGCTCCCAGAACACGTACAGACACATGGACACTCAAATAGAGAAGTCTTTGTAGATGAGACGTCGGCCATTTGTCGGACCAAGGTGATTCGGTCACTAACACGTATCAACACAAGTGGTGTGTGGTTCTTTGTACACTGCTTGGTGCTACAGATGCTCAGAAATGCAAAAATATATAAGTGTTGGTGAAAAGCAATGTACAGTAGAAGTCCTTCGAGTACAATGTCTCTGATGAGAGTCAATCAGATAAAGCTTCCACAGGTTTAATTTAGGAAATAAAAGAGAAAAAAATGTATAAAACTTTTCTCTTCCTCCTCTTTTATGTTTTATTGTGCATCTGTTGACAAGGAAATACTTCAAAGACTTCATTATTTTGCGTATTTATTTTCGTGCATTCATGGAGGGTATAGAAGTTAACAATTTACAATCGAAACCACCTTCCCAACATCCCACCCAAAAGGCTTTTAACGCCCATTACTTTTTACAGAGACTGATATTCTTGCATTGTTGAGCACCCATTGCTCATAGCACGCCCGTGATACAAAACACAACACGCCACCGATACACGGACAAATAAGGTTTTGAAAAGAAAAGAAAAAACAAGAAACTAATATTATATTGTTCTGGTTGTAATGTTGCATTTTAGTGCTTGAAGTTTAACGAGCATAAAATTTAATCAAGAACGTAATCATTATCATCAGTAATGAGGAAAACCCAGTGTCAAAATGTTTCTTTTGGCAATCTAATTATTTCTAAGACAAAAGGATAGGGATTTAAAGTTCTTTTAAATCTCTAAAATTAACAGAGTTCTTGAGAATGTTAATCCGTTTGAATTTTTATGAGGCTTTTCGAAAGTTCCTATTTTGGAAAGGTTTCTTGTGTTTTAGCCAGAGTTCTACTTAGCAGAAGATCCTTAATTAATTTAACTAAATATGTCACACCTCCATGGATGAAGCCTTTACGACGCTCCTTCGTTTTGTGCATAGATTTTTATGTAACTCTACATAGACTTATCAAAATTACATACAATATGTGTAACCTGATATAAAGTAAGCGCTGAGGTCAGTCAAAGGAAGCCATCCATGTAATAACCGAGACTGCAATAAAATAAATTCGACTACTTTGGAGGTAGATCTATCTTTTGAGGGGGCTACATCAATATTTTGGGTTCCACCATACCCCAGCAGACCGGACAATAACGATCCGCGAGGCCTGCATAATTAGGTTTTGCTAATGATGGTATCTATACTTCAAAGTGTTCACAGTGTTTGAATAAATTTGATGATCTTGATAAGATAAAAAGTGCTAGCATAATGAGAAATTGTTAACATTCTTCCATTTGAAACATTGCATTCTCTTCCGTGATATGAGGCGTTATTTTCCGAACAACGTAATATATGGAATGAAAGAAGAAAGAAGGAAAAGGAAAGTGAATTGAAAACATCAGAAATGGAATGATGTAAAATCTGCAATTATAGAAAGCGAATCAAAGTCTTTTTGAAAAAAGGGACGAAGAAAAAAGACATTTCTTTCGTATGTTAGTAGACAATAAAACAATTCGATAATGAAGGAAATTATTATGTAGTTTAAATAGCCTACTCATTATTCAACAGGTCTAATTTTTCAACCGATAAGAACTGTGATGTTACCAATACTTTTTGGCGAATGCTGTATTAGGGGTGATCAATTAAGAAATTAGAGAAAAGGGTGATCAATTATTTCTTCCGTCTTTTGTGGGCTATGGTCACTGAAAAAGTATGCTGCCGGACACAAACTAATGGGACCAGTGTAGTGCTCACTTATATTACAAATTTCAATGAACCAATTTAGCATGGACTCACATTGAAAAATCAACTTTCGGGGGGGGGGTCGATGAAATAAATGTTTCTTTTCTAGTCATGAGAATTGAATGTTTAAATTTTCTGCCCTCAAGCTCTAATAGTGTGGCCTGTATGCGCCAGATGTACATAGATACTTAGCCAGATAGACCAACATGAAAAATAAAATAATTTTTGTTGACAGTTTTGGTGACCATTTTAGTTGACGATTTATGATAACATTTATGAAAGAAAGACAAAAAGAGAGAAGTTCCTTCCTAATGTTGGCAGACAGAAAATCATTTTGATATTCAAAGAAAATGTAGTTCGAATATCGTACTGATTTATTGTCAACCAATATGATTCGCTGCCTTTTCACTGTAGAGAATAAAGAAAAACAAATATTAAAATATCTGTGTATATCTGTAACTGCATTCACAATGAAACCCAATTTAATTTAACGAGAAATTGACGAAAGCTAAGATTTGGTCGCATTGATGTTTGGTTGCCGATTGGATCCCGTCAGTTTACCATTTTTTTTACTTCAATCGGCGATGAATATACGACCTTTATAAACGTCTGGGATAGCGTCTGCGATCCAATTGTAGCGATAGGGATGATCTTATTTCCTGCAATTGAGTCACTTTACTTTGCCAATCAGGAGGTGGGAGTATTTTATGTAACTGTCCTCTCAACTGTTTGGAGAATTGAATTGAAATAACAACCTTTTTGCATCATCTTTACAAACTTCTGAATGTTAAGGATTCCTATTTTCATATTACTTTCAGTGAAATTTAGATGTACTTATATTATTTTTGCTTCATTTTTTGATGTAAAATTATGATGTATTTATGTATTTCCGGTAATGAAAGTTTCGATAAAAGTAAACATTGAATTAAAAACTTGCTTATAAATAATTCTGTATCATGATGAATGGTTTGTTTTGTAGTTTAATCACAAATTAATCGAAGTACAAATTAGGAGTACAAATACTTCAAAAATATTGTTTAATGAGTGGGTACACGGAGAGATTTTTTTTTTCTTGGTTGATAAAGAAAATTATTTCACGACGGACAGGGGGTGAAGAAAATATTTGGAAATACCAAAGATTACTTGCAGGAAGTTTTTCCTCTGTTTACTAATAATAGACTTTACTCTTTTGCAAAAAAATAAGGTCTGATGTAATCATCTCGTTTTGAACGAATTGGATTAAACAATATTTCGTTTAATTCAAACAATCTTTCAATTTGTTTTCATGCATTATGATCACTTCTCCAGTGTTTTAGCGATGTGAGAATTATTTGTCTCGATCCATGATAGAAAATGTGAATTGGCAACACTTTGCAAAAACCGACCTGAGTTCGACATACGGTTTGATCGGCGATAATTTGATCGGATCGTAGTGCGACCTAAGCTTAACTTCAATACTGATATTTAATGTTACTTGAAGTGAGTTGATAAGCATATTTCATTTTATTTTGATGAGTAAAAAACTGTAAAGAACTTTCTAAAAGCAAA
Organism: Thysanoteuthis rhombus; assembly: GCA_963457665.1. NCBI lineage: Eukaryota > Metazoa > Mollusca > Cephalopoda > Oegopsida > Thysanoteuthidae > Thysanoteuthis > Thysanoteuthis major. Next base: position 78,531,482 of record OY735200.1, read on the forward strand.
ATTTGAGTGTACGCTCTGGAAGATGTAATAATTATAAATCTTATCATCAGTACATCAAATATTTCTTTTTGAGTCAGCCCCTAAATTTTGGTTTGCAGTGTTTACTTGACTTCAATCTTGCGATGTTTACTAGTGGGTCATTCGTTTAAGATATTCGTTAACTAATGCTTTTATAGAGAAACTCTGTATCACCTACTGAAACTAATTGCGTATATTTAGATGATATGATTCGGTTTCCTTATTGGCATATGTGCAAGTAATTATCAAACTAAATAGATTTGTTTTCCCTTTAAATATTTTCTTCTTCGTCATAATTCGTGGGCAAAACAGTTCTGAAATGCAATAACCGAGATTATAGGAGGAGTCAAATATTTGTCGTAAGATGCCAAAAACAACAATTAACACGCAATTTAGTTGGTTGGTTGCATTAACCCAACAACCAAACGCGTATACGTGATAACATATTACCTAGTCATAAATTAATTCACATAAGTATATATACTAATATCTTGCTTTCACATTCAATGTGCCAACTGAATTATTCTCATTGTTAGGTGTCTGTCTGTCTTTTTGTATGTTTATTCAACTACCTTTGATTACTTAACTCTTCCAATATCATCTTTGCCACTAAGTCTAAGTTCTTTGATTCCCAAAGTCAAATTCAGCTTTACATTGATATCAATCAAATTTAGTATTACTGTATTGGAAGCATTTACTGGCATCTTAGCATGAGCTCAAATTTGTGATAATATACACATTTAAAGATTTGCACCAAATCCATCATTTCATTGATTTGAAAATGAAAGTTTCAGGTGTTAGTACTGGTTCCAGGATTATAGATCCTTCATTTGAAAAAAAATAGCCGATATTACGATTCTTTTCACGGGGATGGGGGTTATAATCCTGACCAGTCAGTTCCTTGATACTGGTTACTCAAAATTTTTTGAGTTTGAAAACTTGTACCATTTGATAGAATAAATTCATCCGAGCTACCAGGCGAGAAGTTTTATTCAACAGGAGTATTGTAATGTTAATGTTCGCCACGATTTACACTGATCACCTACTTAGAGTCTAATTGCTACTCGGCAACATTTCCCTTCTTTGAAGATACACATTGAAATATTAAAAAGCGGAACTTCAAACATTTAATTCATTGACTAATATTCATATACTTCATTCATGTCGATAATTTGCTTGAGAGCTTTTACCCATATTCCTAAAATTACTTTTTTAAGAATATATAGGTGGCCGATATTACCTCTTATAATTATATTGATGTTGCAGTTACCTTATATATTTTTAAGTGAATTGAGGAATTAGGGTAAAAGCTCCCGAGAAAAAATATCAACATAATTACTGTATAATGGTTAGTCGTTTGAAACAATATATATATATATAGATTTTTTTCTAGTTACACTTCGTAATGCTACCTTTAAAGGGGATAATTGTTTCCTTCAAACGATTTCTGTTGAATTCATCAGAGTACCCGATCGCTGTAAATCGTTGGGAACACTACAAAGATCCGATTATTCCTGTTGCTCAAGACTCGTAGCATTTTGAATAAACTAATCTTAATTTTTCAAGTTCTCAAACTCCCAAATCTTAAGGAAGGGGGGATTAAGAAGAGATTGGGAGGAGCTCCCCGAACGATACTACAAGGCAGAGTTGCTAATCTAGATATTGTTTTTTGTTGGTTTGTTTGTAAGGTGTAAAGTTTAGAGTTGTCAATTGAGGTCTTTCTCTTAATTTCTGAATTTGACAGTTACTTCCAAAAATTGAAAAGAATCACATGTAAATTGGTAATCCTGCTTCAGAGGCTATCGGCGTTTTTGCAGATTCAGTTCTGCTGAGGAAGAATTTTCTGCATTTATTCCCACTTAGCAAGATTCTTGTGAAATACGTTTACTAAAATTTGAGGTAGAAAATAAGTATAGAATTTGTTTAACACGTGAACCCGATTTCGCACAAGCTTTCGGTAGTCTAACGTTTTTTCTTCGATGTTGCAAATTTGTGTACTGCAATACTGTCGGCATACAATAAGTGACCATTACTTTTACGTCGAGTATTACATTAATGGTAATTATTTTAATGTCATCAAGTGAAATAATACTGAGTGCCCACGATTCCGGTTCATAGATCAGGTGATCAGTGAGCAAGCCATAATCTCTATATAAAAAAGCAGAGACAAATGCATATGTTTCATTTTTAGCACCCAAAATGAATTTTAAACAGAATGTTTTTCAATCATCTAAATACATTGGAATATTCTAGCTTACTTGGATCCGGTTTTACAAGTTCCAGGGCCTCTGAACTCAAAATGATTGGGGATCTTACTTCTAAGCAGGAAGAGCTGGAGCAGTAGCCAGCGTAAGGGTATTTTTTATTATTCAATGCATACATGAGTTGAGCACGGTTCAAAAGTCTTCAGTACTAAATATCAGCTCAATTCAACAATTTATAAGTCAACTTGAAAAACTGTTAATGGTACTAACCCGTTTACCAAATAGGTTATGTGAATGAATCTTGGTTTCGCTCCAATAAGTTAAAAAAAAAAACTGAAATAAAGAAACCTGCCTTTGTACTTTTTATGCATTCATTTTGAAGCTCAATGTTTTGTTCACTGAACTACTGAATTTTTTTAGCGTTTTTAGTCTGTAATTTGGCCCAATTTTAGATTCAAAGTCTTTTGTGTTATCTACTATGAAATATGGTAGTTGGTGGATTGGTAAGTCAAGCTGAATGTACGGATTTCCTCCTGGTTGTCTCTGGACATTTCTCCTTACTTTGCTCCTATCCACCTAGCTTTTATTTCCCTCCTTCTTTCTCAAGTTCATTCTTTTCTCCTTTCCTTCATTCGTTCTTGCATTTTTCCCTCTTTCTCAATTTTCTTTTTAGTATTCGTTTCAACCAAATCTCTCCTCATCGGTTTCTACAATGTTCAAGTTGGTCTGGTTGTCTATCTATATATCTATGCATGAGTCGCACGAACAGCAGCAGCAACAACAACATTATCAACTGTGCAGGCCTAACACCTTTTGGGAAAAACTTTTGTACTTTTTACGCTTCATATTGTTTGTTTGTTGTCATAACACATGGGTCAATTCTCTCAGTGATTGTCCGCGTACAATTCTCAATTATTTACAGTCTGTGAACGCGTTTCTTTCAATAGAAAATTCTTCCATATCGGTGCAATTTTTGTCGAAAATACTTCTTCCTCACTTCCTTCTTCAGCATTGCCATGAATATTTCCTTCGAGAGTTCCATGTTCTATTTTCCTGCTCGCCGCACAGACTTTCCTCAATTCGATCTTTGGTATAGCGCTGCAGTCATTCAAACCGTTCATAATTTTAAACATCTCAATCATATCTCCACAATGTTTTCTGTAGGTCCACGTAAGCAACTGTAACAATCTTCATAATATGTTTTTCGTCTCAATTCACATCTTTGCTGCTCCATGCTGGACAGCTTTTACTTGTTCAGTATCCTTGACTTGATGATATGAGAGCCAGAGAGGAACTGCGTACTCCAGATGACACCTCACCATTGATTTGTACAGTTCCGTAAAGGTGTAAAAGTTTAGTAGCCTGACAGATCGTCTTATAGCTCTGTCCCTCCTATAAACCTTATCCCTGTTTCCATCAGATTCCAGGTTTGCATCAATACACATATTAATACCCATTCCGCCTTTCACATCATTCACTCCATCCACAACGAAGTTTTCCCTTTGTACAGAGTACAATGTTCTTGATATGGTCAATTTTTTCAATTTGTCAGGATGAAAGCTCACAAGCAACTTGTCCGACCACAATGAAACTAGAGGGCAGAGAATCGAAACAAATATATCCCTTACATGTCTAGATAAAAAAAAAGTTCATTTTTCGAATCACCGTAGTTCTCCTCCAAAAAAAGGCACTGAAAAGCGGACCAAATTTACAATGCAAATGTATGCTAAATCGTCTCTTCAGTTTGTGCTCAGTTGCGTTCACACTTTTTTTTGTTTCTGTTTCTTTTTTTTTTTTTCAAATCTGACTTTTCAGTGTTCGAGCAAAATTTGAGAGAAGTAACTTATTCATTGATCAATCAATTTTCTGATTCTTTTTTTATTGATCATCCCCAACACGGAATGCTGCAAAAAAATGTTGATACGTGATGATTTATATTGGGTGACCTACGAAACCTATCTTTTCTTTATTTTTCATAATTATTTTTCTCGTGCTTTTATCTAGGTCCAGACAGTTTTGTTTGCGTCTAGTTATCAGAATTTGCTAATTAGACGATTTTCTATTAAATAAGTGACATTACTATCTAATTTCATAGTAATAAAAAGAGTAATATTTTTTTATGATTCGAACTATATTTTAATAAACAAATGTTGAAGGTTAAAATCAAGCTTTGTAGGGGTTTTAAGATGCTTCTGCCTCAATTTTGGATGTGAATTTGATAATAAAATTAGCGATGCTGACTTCACTTGAGGTTCATACAAGGAAAAAAGAACTGGCGCATCTATGGTCTAATATTCGGTTCTGTTATTTTTTAAGAAAATTATGTCAACTAGGCGTTTCTTCCCTCGTTTCGAAAAACACTTCTCTCTGTGACATTCAATAAGACTAAGCATAAAGTTGAGTAAACAGGGATTGTTACGTTCACACCAAATCCAAGTAAGCAATAATTTTCAAAGAAAATATGAACACTAAGTGCATACTAATCTCCTCCTAAATAATAACATCCACACATCTAACAACAATACAAGCTGAGACAGCCGTCGTCAACACCAGAGGGCGCTGTCCAAGTGACTAGTCAACATGAAATAATTGTATGCATCATTTCAGATTAAAATTACTTGCAATGACGTCATGATAAATCTACTGCACTAGGAAACCTCTGAATTAAAAAAAAATGGGAACACTGATTACTTGTTTTTGTTGACTTAAAATTTAGGTGTTGGAGATTTGGGAGATTTTAGTAGATTAATAACGCTGTACAACACGATTCTCGTTCCTGGGTAGTGTGAGTTATTTTATGGTCGCCTATGTGTAAAAATTATAGAAAATGGCTATTATTCCCAGCTAATATTCTTGGATAGCGATATTCGACGGCAGTTGCTGATTTTGTTTGTTTTGTTTTGATTTTGTTTGTTTGTTTGTTTGTTTGTTTGTTTGTTTGTTGTTGTTTTGTTGGGGTTTTTTTGTGAATTAGTGTGATTAAAAATGTCAAAATTTGCCCATTGTCCAATTGAAAATAAGTAGATTCCAAACTATCTCTGTGCAGGTTGCATATTTTACAAGCATATTTCCTAAATTCATTCAATTTTTATGCAGGATTATATATAAGCATGTAAACACGTACGGGTTATTGAGAGTGTTAATTTTTTTTTAAGTGAAAACAGGCGTTATGTACTTGTGATTGAAAATAGTTATTCAACTCTCCAGGAGAAACACAGTAATCTTCTGAAAAAATTGAAGCTACATAATTTTCTAAAAAGCTTATACTTAAAACACAGTTCCTTTTCAGGAGAAGGGTTTGTGAGTGGAATTACTTGATGTATATGATGTCAAAGCCTAGTAAATAATTTCAAATTTTGACTATTTCTAATAGTTTTTTGGAACAATCAACAAAAATTATCAAAATTGTCTGCATGTTTTTCTCCAATTTTCATCTCAGGCTAGCTGGCCATGTTTGTATGTATGTATTACACATATAGGTCGCACCAATGGAGCTGGAGGGCTGAAAATCTCACCGTATCTAGGAAGAACGTATTTTTTTTTTCAATCCGTACCAAAAGCTGGGGTCCAATTTGCAGTGTAGCTGTGTCTTGAACTGGTCCCTGAACTTTGTTTCCGGGTATATTCACGATTGCATTTTTGAAATTTTGGATTTTATGGATCACTGCCCAACAGAATGCAAGAACTATTTTTTCATTGTCCACCTCTATCTTCAAATTTTTAAATTGATCTCTCCAACACTGTTTGCTACCAAAAGATATTGGTCATCTGATGGTTTCTATCAAGTGACTAACCAGACTTCCGATGATTTTTTTCATTTACACTGCTAGCAGTAAATTGTCACGTGAAGACCGATATGTAATTGGATCGATATAAGACCAAAGTAGTAAAAACTCTCTATCCACGTATGTGTTGCTCATATGGGCTTCGTCAGTTGAGCCATAGCGCTGACAACTTTAGCATTAACGCTTTATTATGTCTGAAAAAAGCTTTTTGTTCCTATTTTCAGCCCCTCTCCCCCATAATGTATTTTTTAGGCCTGGGGTTCAATTTACAATATAAGTATAAGCTAAATTGGTCTCTTACTTTGTGTCCGGCTGTGTTGACTTTTTTTTGTGTGTGTGTATGTGTATGTGTGTTTTGGATCATCAGACTTTTTAGTGATCCAATAAAAGGCAAAAGAAGTAAATTATTGATCACTCCTTTTTCCAATTTTTACATTTATCACCCCCAACACTACATGCAACCAAAGGACGTTTGCTAGGTGACGTCTGTTTATTTATTAATTTGAGTATTTCTAAAATCTGGAATGTGTCACCTTCACAAGTGGTAAATTCTAGACATTGCAGATGGATAACTTTCCTAGATATTTTAGTATGTTTCATGCCTTTAGAATATTCTTGTCTTCGTCAGTTCCTATTTGCTTGGAATACCAATTAACGAAAGTGATTTTGAAAGGGATTTAGAAGATGTTCCGTATAATAATGGGTAACATTATACAATTCATGAAATAAACCTCGGACATCTCCCAACTATCATCCTGTAGTTTTTTTGTTTTTGTTTTTGTTGTTGTTTTTTTTGTTCTTTTCTTTTTTACACATTCTTTTTTTCTGCTGTTCATCAAACCGTAACACTGGACTCTCTGAGTAAAAGAGTCCAGTGTTGCCGTTTGATGAACAGCAGAAAAAAAAGAATGTGTAAAAAAGAAAAGAACAAAAAAAAACAACAAAAACAAAAAAAAACTATAGGATAATAGTTGGGATATATATATATATATATATATATATATATATATATATATATATATATATAAAAGTAATTAAAAAATTGTGTCATCCGCTGACGGCTGTTTTGTTGTATTACAACTCTTCAGTGTGGCTATAGACTATTCGTTATCCCACCCAGTACCACGAGCTATGATCGAAACCTTTGCTCCAGACCCAGAGGCTGGCATCTTTCCTCTGCCCAAAGCTCAACTGGACGAACACTAAAATTTAATTTAAGCGATATATTCACTCACGCATAGTTCCTCATCCACCAGAGTCCCCTAAGTTCGAAGAACATTGCCTAAGCTTATAATGAACGAGTTACCTCACTTGATATATATATATATACAAAAGATGAAAATAGATCCAAATTCAAATATATCCGGGGATATTTTACGTGGGATGAAGTAGATCACATGAAAAAGAAAAAGGATTACTTGACTTCGTCCCAGGGCGAACCGTCATCCTTCTTATCTGAACTACGCAGAGCAATGCTGTCAAAGAAATAATGTGTACGTCTCTCTAGTCAGAAATTATCTTTCAAAATCCTAAACCTACCAGCCATTGTAAGTGGGTCCAGTCCTCAGATAACGGTCTGATACAAAACAACCATGGTGTGATGAATAATATAGAAAAGCTGTATCAGGACGCACATCGTATAATAATGATCAAAGAGCTAATCTAGCCGTATAAATGGTACTATACCAACTCAAGTTATTATATATTATTACTCAATTTTATAATTACAGTGTGGCCTTTTCGATTTCCTTTCCTTGAAACTGCACTTTTTCACTCGTCTGAATAAGATTCACTTTTGTTTTCCTTGAAAACTTGCTTAATGTAAAATCGAATATATCCGTGTCTTCGGGAATTAACATGATTATTACTATTAACCTCGGTTTCATCTAAACGGTGTTTCCGACAACAAAATATATTTCCAGCTACATGGAATGTTTAAGGTGTCAATACACGTAACTCTGTGTCCCTGTGTACGTGCGTAAATGGAATGACTAATCAACCAGCAATTTCGCTTACTCCTTTCTTTGAAAGCTGCTTTTTTTTTCATTCTGAATACCAACTGAATCCAACAATTGAAGTCCGTTGTACTAAACAATTGAAACCTACTGCATACACGCTCCATTAAAAAATTACAATAGAAGCTCCTTCTGAGTTTTTCTTAGTTTCAAATGAAAATATATATATATATATATATATATATATATATATATATATATATATATATATATATATATATATGGGGTAGGTATGTATACATGTATTACCGTCTTCGTGTAACAAGACACTGGTATTCGCTGACTAATACAGAATAGTTTTCTATACAAAAAAAAGATCCCCGAAGACCATTTGAGGTGAAGGATTCTTATTGGGTCGTTTTCTCTGTAAAAATAGGATTCGTATTGTTTTTTTGTATGCTTTTTGGAAAGTATTTTTAACATTATTTTTCTTCTATTTTGTGTCGTGATTTATTTGCCTCCTTGTTTTGAATTGGAAGTATTATAAATAACATTGTATGCTCTTCTCCCCAAGTTTATTATGTTTTGCTCAACAATGCCACATGATTACAAACCGTCGACTAAAACAGATGACCTAGGTCAACAACACTATCGCCAGTTTAGATATGATTTTTTGACTTGTGGAAGTCCTTCTCTATTTAGGAAAGAATCTAAAAAACAAAATCTCAATTGGCAACACTGAACTTTGAGCTTCTGAATATTGTGAACACCAGATTCTCGAATTAAAAAAAAAAAGGCAAAACCAAAAAATCTAAAATGGTAACACGTAGTCAACATAGTAAAAACCAGCATGAATTTCTACAGTTTTTACGTTAGTCTGTCCTGTCTGTGTCATCAACTAACAATGTTGCGTGAGGGCTGAAATTTCAAGCATTTACACATTATGTCAAGAAAAACAAATCATTTTCTGAAAATCCCCAACAGGAATACTTTTTTTTTCTATTGGTAGTGTCAATTACACTATAATTGTATGCTAAACATGTCCCTTAGTCTGTGTCCGTCAGTTTTCGTGCTTATTTGTTTAAAATTAGAACTTTTTTCAGTGATCACGCTATTCAGTGACTAGCCAGACCTATTTTTTCCTCTAATGGAATACATACTTAGCCCAATGGGTAATGCAAATGCTTTTTGAATTACAGCTTCAAGTTTTCTCGAGATTTTACTTATATTCAGGATTTATTAGTTTTTTTTTCCCCCAGACACATGTCCGTGCAAACATATATGCATACATGAACACAACAACACAGAAGTAAATTACTACTTTAGATATATAGTTATACACAATGTGTACAAATATTTTCTATGAATTAAAAAGACACACACACACACACATACACACACACAAACCAACACAACACCTAAGCGCACATATTGAAGTACGGAAGATCACCCTTGGAGATATTTTCTAAGTGATCTCGAATGAGAGGGCTCCCAAGATTTAACGTGCTAAGCAGCTAGAAAAATTCAAAATTATTCAAACGAAAAAATATACAGATACAGTAACTATTTGAAGCACACAATGAATATCTGTCAAAATTATCCTCGTAAATCCGATAAAACACGCTCCGCCCTAACACAATCAGGCACCTGAAAACGAGTTATAAGTCTCTCTATACTCCTGACAAGTAGTACTCAAACAGTGCAACCGGGTGCACTGAGGCACCCCAAGAAGTAATTACATGCGCCCTCAAGCAACTAATGAGTAATATATATATATATATATGTATTATATATATATGTGTGTGTGTGTGTGTGTGTGTGTGTGTGTGTATGTATAGTGTGTGTGTGTAGCTCTTAAACATGCAATTCTCCTATCCGAAAACTCACAAATTACACATCCCTTCTTCGAGATGTAAACAAAAACAATATGTCTGGCAACATTGAATGTTTATTTTCACATTTTCATAAGTGACAATTTAATATTGAGTTGTTCATTGTATTTTTTTTTCTTCGTTGACATCTATTTAATGGGCTTTTGAGGGCTTTAAATTTATTTCTTTACGAATTTTGGGACAGCTTATTTTGAAATACATTTGGTACCTCTGCGTCTAACCAAGGTTATTCCTCCACTTGTCTTTAAAAACAAGCAATCTTTGGATAAGAGAGCCCAAACACATATGTTTGAAGAAAGACCCATGGATGCAGAAAATAGACAAGCACAAAGACATGTAGTGAATAGAGTTTATTGCAGTTGATTGAATATTAAACCTAATTGTTTCTTTGATCTGATATGTATTATTTGACACATTTTGATAACTGTTTAATTATAGTCAAATTCCGAAAAGTGTTGACTTAATTATCACAATTAGTCGAACGCAGAAAAGAGAGAGAGTGTGTGAGAGAGAGAGAAAGAAAGAAAGAAAGAAAGAAAGAAAGACTGATCCTGTGACGTTATACTGCGTTTCCGAGTCCTCGATAATTTGTATTTTGTAAATATTGAATTTCTGTTATGAAAAATATAATTTGTGTATAATAAGAAGTATGTACATTTTATTTATTTTCCTTTTCGGTATTTTGCTTCAAAAGATGTCATCAAAACAGCATGATAATAAATCCATTGAACGATATAAAAGTAAGATTTTTAAAAGAGCAGTTGATATCAATCCGTGATTTCAGGTATTTGTCTGACCATGTTAAATATAATTACAAATAAAGTGTACATTTCAGTAGTGTTTCAATTGCTCAGTGGTCTACAGCATTCTTCCCGTGACTCAGTAGATTTTAAGATCGAATCTATCTGAGAGCAAAGTAATTTTTTCCTCTTTCCCTTGATTTCGAGGTCAGTGACGGATTAACCATTTGGCTTAGCAGGCCCTTTCTTTTTCTAAAAATGCTGTTGATGCTATTGTCAGATTAACCATGGAATATTGTGGACTCTTTTATTTTATATTTGATACTCAATTGTATTGCCCTGTTTTGCAAATACAGTTAGGAAACGTTTTAGTAACCCTTCACAAACCTCTGCAATATTCAATCAAAATCTTGACCCACTATTTATTGCGAATGACCTTCAAATTGCTAATGTTTTGTGTTCCCTCTGATGAATCGCTATGATTGGCTCCAAGTCAGATGGACAAGGCCCCTGAAGCACCTGACATTGATCTAAACTAACCATTCGTGACTTGTTTTAGCTGTATGCTTCAGGTGGCTATCTTGTAGAATGACACAACCGTCCTCAGGCCCAAGACTTCTAGACTATTCTGATGGATCGTTTCACTCATGTTCCTCCAATCATATCAAGAGTCCCCATACCATTGAAAGAGGGACATGATACGTCCACAATACTTTCATTCCCGTACTTCACTGAAGAATGGTGTTTGGGGATCATTGGCATGACGAGCTAGGGTTACGCCCAAAAGATCAATATTTGATTTTGTCTTCGCAAAATTACAAAGCATTTCTAAATAGTCACGAGAGAAATTATTTCGATAATCGCAATTTTTTTCTTTTTTTTTGGTTCTTTTCTTCAAAAAAGGTGTTTTATATGGCCTCATGGAATTTTAAGCCATTCCCCTGTAGTTCATTACTAATAGTTATTAAAGTAAATCTACTAGCTGATCTAAAATCATCTTGAATTTCCTTTCAACTTGCCATTGGATTTATTTTGACTGTTCTCAGCATTTTTAGAGTTGTTTTTGGAGATAATTTCCGAGGGACACCAGTTCAGAGACACCAAACTTCTTCTGTACGGCACTTACAGGACTACGTAACACCCTGATTACGAGGATTAGTTTTTCAGGTTGAGAGTTCTATTATTTTGTCCATTACTGCGTTTTCAAAGAAGGCCAGAGTTGTAAATGAAAACTGTGATGAAATCATAGCTTATTGAAGTCTTCCTGAAGCATTCAAAGAGTTTTTATGCAGGTTCAGAAATGTCTAGTACTGCATTCCATGCTTAACATTTTAATGATGAATTTTCAATAATGTCTGAATAGTTTTTCCACCGTTACTTAAACATATATTTCATTTTCCATTGTGCGTTAGAAAACATGTATTTTGTCAGCTGCGTAAATTTATAGTAAATGTGAACCTCAGATGTATATTGGATGAATAATTTGTGTCCAAATACTTATTTTATCTCTCTGTATACACGACGGTAAATATATATTTTTTTTCCATTTTTGAATTTTTCCACTTTCTACGTGAAGTTCATGCAGGACCTTTTACTTGACCCCGAACGAGATCAAACGTAAAAGAGTATGAGAAGTCTTTTAAACATTTGCTTCAGTCATGATACATATCGAATTTCAAAATATGAGGTTACTTCCAAAGGTGAATGGGACCTTTTTCTCATTTCTAAAGACAAGTAATAATATACATTTATACAGCACAGTTCAAGACAAATAAGAGAAGTCCTTTGTTGAAAGTCTGTAAAAAAACTCATTTGCTTGCAGAAGAAGCTAAATCACATCATTTTCTTCGCGTGACAAAAACTGTTACTTCTGCTGGAAGGAGATGGAGAACCCGAACCTTTCGTCTCAAGTCCAAAATTGTTACTCTATAGCTTATCAAGATTCGTCTTTACTCCAGAACTGATAGGTATGCTGGCGTCGATGCGCTGGTTACCATTGATCACGGCTTTTTCTTGTTCGTCTTCTTATTTTCATAATTTGGAACTGCTCTCTGATGGCCCTTATTCCGCTTGTTCAATTATTCTGGTAAATATCGAGTACTTTGGGCTGGCAAAGTCATTTACTGGAACTGTGAATAATGCACTTGAAAGAAACCTGGCGTAGAACTGAAAAGAGAAAAAATGTTTTGCCCTCCAGAGTTGGCAGGGCTTTCACATTTATTCAGCATATTTCAATAACCAAAAAGTACTGTGAATATTAGTGTAAAAGTCGAACTCGTGTGAGCATGTGTCCCTTTCCTATTTGGGGGATAATAATCAGTAATTTGGTTTAGAACGCAAATGTAAATGTAAATTTGATTTTTTTTAGGTGAAAGTTGAGTTCTGTGGTCTGCCAACTCCAATCGTCAGACTTGTTTTGGATATCAGGTACTACAGGTAAAGAATCACTGTAGTCCTATAAATGACCCTACCAAGCACGCAGATGAGCTACTGATTCTTCTCTCTCTGAGTGTCAGAGTATCTTTCGATTCAGGTGTGTCTCAAGACACTCTTTGGTCACATTTTTGGAGCCACAACCTTGAAATTTTACATGAGTACACCTCTAAACACCATGTAATTTTTTTTTATCCATTAAGTGCTCACTGGGGTGTCAATTGTAATTTTGGACCAATAATGCCCAAACCTTGTACTGGTATCTTTTCAAGATAAGATAAAAGGTCTTTCAAGATAGCAGCTTTTTTTAAAGAAATTTTCAGTTTTTTGTTTGTTTGTTTTTTTTGTTTTTTTTTCTTCTCAAACAATGATTTTTTAGGGGTTCTCTATTTTCATTTCTTTACCAACGATGTTCACATCTGGGTTGGTATTCTTCTTAGATAATTCAGATGAAAATAGATAACTAGATCTGGTACACACACACTCAGAGGCTACGGTGATTCATCCCAGCAAGATGCAGATATCATTCACAGTTGGGGCCATTACATTTTACGAAAAAATAAAAAAGTATTTTGAAGCAATGATTGTTGCATTATTTTATGTTTTATGCTTAATTAATCCTTGATTTTGCACTCCCCTCTGTGTGTAGAATTAGCAGATGGTTATAACCGGTTCCTTTATTTGTTTTTGACGGTTAATACCAACATTTCACTATTTTCTGTAGTCTGGCAATGGCCGAGGCCCTAGCTTGCGCGATCAAAGCGATCGAACCTGTCCGTAGATAGTGAAACAGTCTCTCTTTCTTTGGAGATTATTTGTTTTTATAATGACTCATCAACCCTTGAGTTAATCCTAGTAAAACAAACCTGATAAAATGTTTGATACTTGAATTCTCAGTATTTTGAGGGAAACAAAATTTTGGCTGGATAGATTCCCCCATTAGACATTTATTCTGGGACAAATTTGTCCGAGAAGATAATCACTTTGAACAGGAATGAATTGCACACGAGACACCAAGGAATTGAAAAAACCTTGTTCTGGAATAAAATGTTGTCTGCCGTTTCACAAGCCTGAAATATCTCATTCACATTGATTTTCATGTCATATCCGTCCCGATGGACACGCAAAAAAAGAGTTAAGGCATATATATATATATATATATATATATATATATATATATATATATATATATATATATATATATATATATATATATATATATATATATATCCCAGGAGTCATAGATTTACTTATATCTGAGGAGTAAAAATCTTTTCTTCCAATCTGTTTGAGTACATCGTTTAACAAAAGTCAAGTCAAATTCTTCTCTGCTTCGATACCCCCCCCCCCCATACAGACACACAAATTAGAAGTGCTACAAAAACTACTAACACTAGTAGTGGCTGTTGGTTTTCTTGGAAAAATGTTATGTTGAGTAAATATAGCAACAAAGTCAATGTTACGGTTTTTATTAGTGCTGGTTTTAATGCAGTTCGGTTGAGGTATCATTATATAAATATGTAAGTAAGTATAAGCTGACAAAACAAATGAAATCATGAAAGACCTTGGCCAGACTGATTTGAAATTGAACAGAATGTACGGTATACTTGTTTATAGTTGGCTTGAGGATAAATCAAGCTGAATGCACCGAGTCTCTTCTGATCATCGATGGAGAAAGAGAATGGTTAAGTTTGACACTTACTGCCTGCACCATTACTGTAACAATGGGTTTTATAAATCTAAGTTATGTAAGTAACTATTCAGTATAGTTTAGTGGTTAAGCTGATCACACAGTTCGAGATCGAGAGATAGAGAGAGAGAGAGAAAGAGAGAGAGGAAGAGGGAGAGACAGTTTATAAATATATTGAGTTGGATACACACAGGTTCCTCAATCTTGTGGCCAGAGTGTAGTCTAGTAAATATCCAAGAATAGGATAAACTTCTTCCATTCTTTTTTCCCCTTTTTAACTTTGATTAATTTGTCTCCTTGTATTGAGTGGGAAATGTCATAAAGTACAGAGTCTTAAAAGGCTTAAGGTACAACACTGAGCTGTATCTACAAGTTAACCAAATAAGTTGATAAGCGAAAGCAAAAGATTTCTAAATAAAAAGATTAAATTAAAGTGTTTAACTCGAGAAAAAGACACCTAAATTAGAGTACAGTAAACTAAGATTGTCTGCACCTGGTGACTACCACAGGAACGAATCTTGTGTATACACCACTCTCAAGCATGTACCATCATGCAAATGTGGAACGGATTAACAGCATAGGTTCTACTAACGATCGTGAGAATCATTCTTCTGCATAATGTTCAGACTCTAAATAGATATATCCATATCATCGAGTCCACTCAAGTTTACCAAAAAAAAAAAGGGTTTTAGTTAGTATGGTGACCAAGTTTTTGGTAGCATGCCGGGTTGGGAGTGATCAATTAAAAATTGGGAACGGGTGGGTAATCAATGTATGGATTATTTCGCACGCTTTTGATTTTTTCTAAACATAATAAGGAATACGTCAGTGCGGTCTATAAATGCAACACGTACATAAATAACCAGCTGACCAGTCAGCCAGCTAGATGAACTTAAAAAATGAAGAAACCTATGTATGACATTTTTTTTATGACACTGCAATGTTTTGACAGTTTCCTTGTACTTGTGTGTGTTTCATGGGTAAATTCAAGGTGCAACCCAGAAGTTGAGGGATTCGAGTAATCCGAATTAAATATGGAGTTTTGCCTCTAGCTTTGTGAGCATTCCTCTAATAAATAATTTCCACCATTTCTTTCAGAATACTACTTTAGAACAGACAGTGTAAAGCTGATGTGAGCTGAATTTTTATGGTCAATTTGCCGAACATTTTTAGTTGCACCTTGTCTAATGAATCACAGTGTATAATTCCAGGTTGCATATTCGTGTACTCGTAGAGTTAGTGCTTGTTTTGTATACATGTTATTGCCCTTGTATCCGTGTGTAGCAAAAGAAGAAGGTAAAGTAAGGTGTCCAACTCTTAAGTGACAACTCCTATCGGAGTAAGAACGTCTGGTGATGAAGTCCCAGTTTCCTTTGTATGCATCAAGTAAATGATCCACACAAATTTCAAGTCTGATCGAGGTAAGGATTTTATTCATACAAATCTTATAACAAAACTGCTCACAGGATCCAAGTCCATCGAAAGCACACCTCCACTTCAATCACATAGCTTAGAGTGTACTCTATTAGCTGCTGAGTACACAGGGAAAATGAATTCTGATGAAGTGTTTTCCACACTCGTCGCTCAGACCGGAGATCTTTGACCGAGGCAGACATGCTAATTTTTTACTATCCGAGCATGCTGTAAGTAAATAAGTATATGAGACAAGTTGTTTGTAGAGTAGATAACGTGGGATGGAGTATTTTTTTGGATTTATCAGAGACTTGCGATACAAAGGCAATGAAAAGAGAATTGCTTTCCAAGTTTTTATTTTATCTCATTGTACGACCTTGCACGTAAACAACCACTTATTTTGGGAGACTGGGTAGGCAGTACCGCCCAGGTTTCCTTCTGTGATGTCTTTTTCTTCTTAAAAGATTTTTTTTTCGTTTTTGTTTTCCTTCTTTGTATGTTTGGGTTCCATGCATAAAAAGCAATAAAGATTTTTTTCTACACGTGAGTTACGTCATTCGCTTGAAGAAAAATAGAGTGAAATGGTACGCTCTGGACAATGAGAACATGAGAACATGAGAAAAAGAGTAGGGAGATAGGAAAAAGAGACAGGAAGTGGGAAGGAAATAGAAGAAGAAAAGAAGGAGGAAACGAAGTAAAGACGGAATATATTTTTAGAAGAAAAAGAGATAACAGGGTGAAAGGAAGAATGAAAAAAATTTTTATCGAAGAGTTGAAAAGAAGGAGAAAGGAATGCAAATATGAAATAATGATTAGGAAGGAAAGGAACAGTTTGATTAGGAGTTAGGATATATAAAAAGATAGTCATAGAGAGGAGAGAAGGAAGAGAGAAAGAAGAAAGAAAGACAAATAGAGACGAAGAAAGAATGATACAAAGACAGAACAGAAGAACGAAAAAACGATCAAAAAAAGCATGAAAGAAAGAAAAAAAAACCCAAAAAACAAAAGAAAGAACAGCAGAAACAACGAAAGAGAGTAATGACAAAAGGAAGAAAAAGTTAGATGAAAGAAGACATTCTCCAAATTATGAAAAAATGGAAGTGAAATGAAAAAAAGGATATATGTGGAGAGAAGGAAAGATTTGAATGAAATATGGTGAGAAAAAGAAATGAACGAACAAAACTCTTTTGTTAAGGGACCCTAGTAAGAAATTGGAAATGAGGGAAGTGGCCATTTAAAAGTAATGGATTAAATTAAAGAAATAGAATAAAAAAAGATTGTTTTGAAAACGAAAGAAATACTGGAAAAAATCTGAGACGGATTGAAAGAAAGAACAGAATATAATTGAGAGTGAACTGAAGTGCTATCTGGACCGTTTGAATTCTAATTCCAAGATTTCCCAGGTTTTTCATTCGCTGAAATTGGCGAATGAGTCTTTAATTCTTCAGTTTCTAAGAAAAAAAACTAGACATCAAGTATAAATATTTTGGAAAGAGCGTTGTTCTAGGACAAGCAAGCAAAAATATTTCTTCTCATATAAACTATAAAAAAAAGGAAATAATTTTCTATGGTATTCTTTTTAATCAGTCCAAAATGAAAGAATGAATCGAAATTAAATGGGCGAAAAATTCCAGAAAAGGTCGATGCAAGCATTGCTTGCACCAACTTGTATATAAAAAAGCGGTTGTTAGTCATATTATTGGGAATTGTAACTTGAAGTTAGGGATTAGAATATTTCATCAGGTCGTAGGTATCCTCACTGGAATAGATCCTGCCCCATACTGGGCAAACTTATACTCACATGAACACAAATATATATTCATGTCATCTCCAATTAAAACTAATATGAAACGAGCTCGTTCATTATCAGGCTGTACCCATTTTATAGCTGACTCATGTTGTCTTGATGATGGAGGAGAATTCAGAAAATTGTATAGTCATATACACCAAAAGGATCTTGAAAATAAAATGTGATCTCAAAGGAATGCAAGCAACATTCCTTTATTGAAATCAAGTATGAAATGTTTATCTACAGATTGTTTGATCGTCAAAATAGTTTCCCGTTTCATATAGTGAGGATCCTTCTTAGAACAAGTTGTATTCCAGAACATACATTTTACAAAACAATATCATCGGAATGCTGAAAAAACGGTAACATAACTCAGAAATTTATTGATATTATACCAGGTATTGTTTCTTTAGTTTTAAGAATGGTCAAGCCAGTGAAATTAGTACAATTTTCTAGCAATTTAGTAAAACAATGATTAGCAATCCTGATCCCTTTGAAACTTATTAGCTTGATCATAGTGAAATAATAACAAAAATCAAAGAATATGTATAAAAATAGAATAAATGAAGTGTGTACATTAAAATGAATCAATCAATATTAATGTTAGGGGAATTGCATTACCAGGAGAGATTGAAAGTGTCAGTGTGGAAAGATTATTGTATTGACTGAAACCAGGGAAAGGGGAAAACATTTGGCTCTGGTCCATTTGTTTGACTGATAGGAAGTTGGGTGGGGAGATCGAAGATGGGATCCCATGTAACAAATTGTTCAACTATATTAATGGAGTTGTTCATTGAGGCGTTACTATCCTCTAAAAAGTAGTTACATTTCAACCATCTATATAAATACTTTATCCAATAACTAGAGGTGTTTGAAAAATATTTGATGGAATCTTTATGTTATATGCAGAACAAAATAACTGAGCTGATAAAAATTGAGTGTCAAATTCTCTGATTGAATATGTTGGTACAAAATCCACTCGAAGAACTTTTTTTTTCTGTGTAAGTAGTATTCTTATAGATGATATCATAAGGGAGTTTTCATGCAGTTTGCAATCAAAACGAACACAACAGATCTAATATTTACATGGGTGATCATTCAATAGAAATGAAGAGTGAGTCATGTCTGTTATGATACATACTAATCATTGAAAAAATATTTGGGTAACCAACCCAAGTGAGCTCTGTTTCAAAAAATAATATGTTGCATAAAATGATATCAATATACAATACACATAAAACCTTATATAAAATGACAAACTACATCCATCGCATAAATTATATGAGAAAAAAAGAAGGTGATTTGATAAACAACGCTTGGATGCCATTTTAATCTTTTTTCTTCAAATCCCTGAAGCGGTTACATTGTAAAAAACGATGATCCCAACAAGAGACATAAATTGCATTGACAGATATATTGAAATAATGACACAAAAAATCTTTTGAAAAAAAAAAAAAATATATATATATACATATATATATATATATATATATATATATATATATATATATATATATATATAT
>OY735200.1:78553423-78595923 GCA_963457665.1 Thysanoteuthis rhombus
AATTCGAGGATTTAAACTTTCGGGAATTTTTCAAATCTTCGAACAATTTTCATTCAGTTCTCCTCATTTTAATGTTGGAAGTTCACCAACACACACACACACACACGTACACCAACACACACAACACACACACACACACGTACACGCACACATACACACACACACACTCACATATACATATATATACGTATACGCATATATACATATATATATATATATATATATATATATATATACGTATATATGCATATATATACATATATGCGTTATATCATAAATAAATACTTTTAAAATTATCTCCCTTTATTACACAGATTATGTATTACATACCATACACAACGTGAATACAGTAAACAATAAAAGAAAATGAAACTGATGCAATAACTGTTGCGATGGAAGAATTGAACAGACCCAAAACATATGGAATCAGAATTTTTGACGATCCTCGCAATTAGAACTCAACTTATTGCAGTACGATCTAAATATAGCTAATAGCAGTACAATTTTGGTATAACATTTTATATGTGAACTGCAGCTATAGTAATAAGATATAACTGACTTACTCCGAAGATGCTTTGTGACTTAAACTTACCGGAAGGAATGAATTCATCGAATCACAGTCACCAAAACGAGTAAATGTTTTGAAAGAAAAACATAAAAACAAAAATTACAACGATTAACGCATATTTACAACGAAATGACACGATGAAATGCATCCTAAACAGTCATATAGAGACTGAAATAAGATAATGGAGTAATTACAAAAAAATTCTTTTGACTGTTCCTGAGAAAAATGTATGTACGTATATTATGTGTTTAAGCGTGCGTCGTGGTAGGCGTGTTGATGTGTGTATCTTTACTGTTATAAGCATCATCGGTCGTTGGAAATAGACTTTCCCCAATATTTTCCAGATCTGTCTATCATGGGCATTGCAGTGCCAGTACTTTTTGAATATATCCTGCTCGTCAGGCCATCTCCTTTTCTGTCAGCCACAGCCTTGCACCTGATTTTTGGGGATCCATGTGGTCAGTCGTGATATCCAACAGTTGTCTGCCATTCTTGCAATATGTCAAC
The DNA here is from genome assembly GCA_963457665.1 of Thysanoteuthis rhombus. Classification (NCBI taxonomy): domain Eukaryota; kingdom Metazoa; phylum Mollusca; class Cephalopoda; order Oegopsida; family Thysanoteuthidae; genus Thysanoteuthis; species Thysanoteuthis major. The sequence goes on from OY735200.1 coordinate 78,554,499, forward strand.
TCCATTGCCATCTGAGTTTTTCTATGATGTCCCAGGATCCTATCCACAGTTATACTGTGTTATCTCATGATCTTTCCATGTGAGGTTGAACATGATTCTTTGTTATTCATATATATATATATATATATATATATATATATATATATATATATATATATATATATATATATAATTGGAATAGATGAATGGATTGTGGGGACGAACCCGTGTCTATCACAATGCTATATCTGCAGACTGTTTAACGAGAATCGATTTCTTGAATAATTGATCTACTGCACTGGAAATATTGAAGTATCATGTATCATCAGCAGAAGCAGCAACAGCAGCAGCAATAGCCTTAAACACTCGTTGTTAGACATACACCTTCCCCAACATTCACCATGTCTCTGTATTGGTGACATGGAGACAATATTTTGTCATGTTCATCACTCAATCTCATATTTTGCCGGTCGTGTTTTTGTATATGATTTCTAGGGATCTGCATCGTGAGTCATAATGTCCATCGGTTGTCCGAGTTTCTTGCAACATGGCCAACCCATCGTCATCTGAGTTTTATAATGAATTCTACAACACCTCTGAATCCTTTCTTATGATCTCTCCAAGTGAGATCGAGCATGAATCTCTTATGTGTCAGTTGCAAAGTTCTTAGCCTAAGAGTAAATCTATTGTTTTGATACTAAGTTTCAATTCCATTGGTGACTTTTGGAAGGAAGCATTGGTTTAGACCGTTCTTGTTAGGATTAATTGAATTTCTTGTTCTTGATTGTTGAGCTAGTTCTACCAAAAGCTTGCCAAACTAAAGTGATTCTCTGTTTGATTTATTTAGGGTCTCCAAGAGATTCGTGTCCTGGATACTTATTCATGTCTTTGTGTCTTTTTCCTAAACATGTTTTTTCCTAAACATGTTTTTTCCTAAACATGTTTGTTGTACATGGTATTTGTTTTACTGATTACATGAAGACTCTTTGGTTTGGGTAGATGTGCTAGTTTAATTTCTCAAGCTTTTTATTTTCTATTCTAGTCATTTTGTCTTTGTCTTCAACATATTTGTTATACATGACATTTTTTTCACAGAAGTTCATGTCAAGACCAACTTTCTTGTTTTCTTCACTCAGATTGCCTTGCGTTTTTCCAAGATAATGAAGGTTCTCAGCAGGAAAGATGATGTTGCCAGCAAATCTGAGGTCACTTAGGTATTCACTGTCTATTCCCAAGTACGTTTCAAAGTTGAAACCATACTTAGGTGGAAAGTTGCTGCTCTGAGCCACCAATCATTGAGAGGAAAAACCTTTCAAAAGTATGTATTGGATCGTTATATGCCTGAATTGTTCTAAAATATTCTTCATATTCTTTCATTCATTTGAATTCTAGAAATATCGATTGGAAACTACACCTGAACAAAAAAGGATAGAATGGAATTTGATTAAAATTCAAAATGTTTTTAAATTAATTCTACCACTTTCAAAAGTTTAGTCTATCTATTGACAAAATTTAGTAGCCATTCTCAAATTAGACTTAACGTTCACCATAAGTAAGCGGGTAGGGGGCATTCTCTGCTACTGGATCTATTTAACCCAGTCGTCAGATTGTAATATTTGCCAAGACCCCCCTTCAACATATCATGCGCCAGGGCGGCAGCGTAGGGTGCTAGTTTTCCCATGGTTCAAATAGTATATATATATATATATATATATATATATATATATATATATATATATATATATATATATATATATATATATATATATATTCCTACTCTGTTTCGACTTAAAAAGTATGTATCTTTATATACAAACTATTCAAGTCAAGACAGAGAGAGCAGGAGTATATTCTGGGTACGGAATGCTTATTATGATTATAATGATATAATATCCAGTCTTGTTTTGGGGATCAACTCAATCATCGGTGGTTATAAGTCCTCACCTTGATCCCTTTTCGAGCTTAAAAAGCTCGTAGTCTTTATGTAGCCTACTAAATGAGCTTGTGTTTCAGTTAATCAGCTCCAAGACTTTCCAACAGGAGACCTGCGCTTTAGCAACTACATAACGATTGGCTGCTAAAAAAATATTACAAATTTTACTGAGAAACATCTATGTTCGGAAACATTGTGCGGAACAAATGTCCATGTGATGTGGGTTTGTGTTATAAGATGGTTTTTCTTCCAAATCGTCTTTACATAGATTTTCACCTCCAAAAGTCTCAAATCTACAGCCGTCTCGCCCACAAAGAAGATGAATAACTGCCTCAGCAAATCAATTGAGATAATCAATTAGAATTATGTTTATTAAGGCAGTGCCCGTTCCAAAAATGCATGTTTAGAAAGAACCAGATTTTATAATGTTGAGTTGCCTTCCGTAAGAGTCATGTTGGATTATTTTCCTCCCGACGACCGAAACTACGGCTTCATAGTATTCCGGTTACTTTTCTCCTGTGTTGTCAATTTGTATACCTTATATCTAAATTTATATCTATATTTCCAGATTAAATACCCACAATTTATAAGTTTGAAGTAAAAAAAAAATTTTTTTTTTTTAAAATTTCTATTAAATTTCTCGGGAATCACTGATCCAAACAACTTCAAATACGTCTCTGCACTGTTTCGTGGGCTGGCTGATATACTTAACGAATATCAATTTGGTTCCATGTCTAGTTGTCGAGTAATTACGATGCACACACATACATTACATTTCTTCGATTGTAGTTAAAAGATATACCTCACAATTTTCAAAATGATAGCTAGCCAGCCCTTGACTATCCAGATAATGATAACTAATTAGTTCGCACATATACACCTACTATGCTATTGTTGTATTAACCTTTTCACTATTTCCCGTACTCCTCCAGAACACGACAACGCTACTGCCTAAGTTCTTTCTCTAATGTCAGATCCTTTACATGATTTTACTAGAATAGAAAACTGTCTTTCGATGCTGTTATGAATATTATAACACTCGTCTTTTGACTTGATCCCTTAATTTGGAGAGAAACTGTTATCACTCAGTGTTTCTACATTTGTCTGTCTTTCCTATTGGCCGTCTGACCACACAATATCTCCAAAATTTCTGAATTAGTTGCAAAGAAATTGCATGAATGGATGGACCGTGGAATTGGGCAGATCCAGGTATTTTTTTTTTCTAATTGAAATATACGTTCTTTTTTTTTCTTTTGTTCATATATCTATGTTTTCTATCATTTCTGACAATGCAATATGTTCAAAAGTTCTAAATGAATCCAAACAATATTGTGTGGCTAGATCATTGTGCGAAAAAATTGGTAAATTTTGGAGAGGATCCATGCACAGGTTATCTCCCCTAAAATGTGGCTATATCTCACTACACACATTGAGTAATAATGACATTGGCAGAGTTATGCACTCTCCGTCATGTGGTAAGACCTAGAAAAAATTATAGATTTGCAAGCCATACAAATGCATAAATCTCATTCACATCGAAAAAAAACCCACAGCCTTAAGCAAACAAGAACCATTAGTTCAACGATGCGTCAACCAGCTGTGACGTAAGTTAGTGGGTGATGATGGAGGTGGAAAAAGAACAAGTGGTATTTCCCTGGGTCGATTCATTTTCATACGTGCAGTTTGGAAATATTCTGTATTATTTTCAATGAAAATAGTTTGTTTTTTTTTAGATACAAAAATGCTGAACTCTGTAGTTACATCATACTATTAATGACGTCATGCCTTCTATGACGACACATATCTTCCTTCCTTCTTTCTTTCCTCCCTTATTTCTTCATTTCTGTTATTTGAAGTTGGACTGGCAGACAGACCAACCGACTGAAAAACATCCAATGAATATGTGAGAACACATCTAAGAGTGTGACTATTCGTAAGAATTACTGTAAATCAATTCTTTAAGCTAGGTTCATACCCATAATCCTTGGTGTATTTGGAACATTATCACGATCACTACAAAGGATCTGAAAGGAATTGGAGATCTGAGGAAAGTCAAAACAGGCTTTCCCTTTTTCAATGCGGATGTTAGGGTCCAAAAGAGCCAACTTCGTAACAACCGAGCTGCATTCTGAAAATTAGCTATTTTACAGCTATGATTAGCTATTTGGGGAGATATAAGTGACCATTTTTGGAGCTATATTGATATTTGGGATCCTCCATCCATCCATGTTATAACGTGAACTGCACTCGAATGGAGCATGTTATAACCGGGGAGGGATTTACTGTTCAGACCTCATCTTCACTGAAATTTGAAAATGTCTTGAGGGAGATACTGGAGATATGAGTCGTCTTAATTCCCACGATTCCAAAGATTATCATTGTGTTCAGATTAGCCTTCCATAATTTTGAAGACTTATTAATATTTAACTTTATTTCCTTTAGTTTGCTGGCTCAGCTACGTTCACGAGTTGGTATATTTTCTCTTCCTTGGTATCAAGTTTACACGCTGTCATCATATTCATGAGCTTAGTCATTATAAGTAATTTATTTTCTTGTACTAGCATTCATGCTGTAAATAATAACCCCTGTGCTGTGTACACGCATGAATTCACCAATACACCGCTCCCTTACGAAAACCTATCTTTTGAAGATGCCGACCGCCATAACAAAAAAAAAAGTGGGTACCACAATAGCTTACAGTAAAGGGATCTACTTATGTTTTCTATTGTCACATCAAATTAGATTACATTGGCAAACCAAGTATTACAGAAAAATAAATAATTCATTCACTCTCTCTTTTTCTCCTCGCTCAATTATCTATTATTTTTTCCTATCTATTTATTCAAAGAAAAGAAGTTTCTTTCAACATTGGTTTGGCTTGTGGTTTCTGAACAAGGATGATTAAAGTCATACTAGATATTTCAATTTGCGGAAGCCTAACAAGGCTATGTTTACTGTGACGCCGGGAAGACCAACTGACTAAGCGGTCACATGACTTTGCGTTCGTATGAATAGAACAAAACTCCTTTGATTTGGTGTGGTGTAACCTAAGCTTTCCCGTCTCTTTTTCCGGTTGAATGTTACTCCTAGTTATTTTCATTTTCTTTCCACAATAGTAGGTAGTCATTTAAGCGCCGAGAGACACGCATGTATCCAAGTCATCATGTTTTTCCGAAAAACCGGAGCCATCAGAGATGGCAAAGGATTCAGTCTTTTTTATACGTGTGTTTTTTATGTTTGTTTCGAGATGTCTAAAGTCTTAAAGATTAACATTAGTACTCCACTGAACGCCTTCTAAAAATATTCATTTTGGAAAACTTCATTGATGTCATTATATGAGTATAATTACTCTTCGATGGATTTTTTTTTACATGATTTCCGTTTTAACCGCTACGGTTGTTCAATTATTGACTGTGGTGACGAGTTTTATTTATGATTGTGGTAATTGCTGTAGTTGTTGTGATTGTTGTGGTTTTTGTTTTTCCGTTGGGTTTTCACAGCTGGGACGTTTGTTGGTTTTCGATTGGGATCAAGTTGGTTTCATATCTCTCCCTGAATTCAAATTCTTTCAATTTTCTCTTTTGGTCTTTTTCAATCTATTGAATGCATTCATCACTGGCACAACTGTAACTTTCATCCTCCACAAGTTCATCAGTTTTTTTTGAAAAGTGCAAATATTTTTATAGCTTTTTTCTCTTCTTCGAATTTTCTTCGTTGCAACAATCACATTCATTCTATGCCAAATCTTATTTTCTTTGTTTATGATGACTATATCTGGTCTTGCAGCCTCGATTGGGTGATCTGTTCGAATCCAAAATCCATAGAATATTCAATTTTTCTTTGCATTTCGGCAACATCTGATGTATGCCCATTCTAAATATACGTATCCCAAAATCCTAGTCGTTTGCATAGTTCCTATTGATTGCTGGTATAAATCATGCATGTATATAGTTTTATGCTCTTGCAGAACTAATTTTGCAATATATATATATATATATACATATATATATATATATATATAGAGAGAGAGAGAGAGAGAGAGAGAGAGAGAAAGAATGGGCGAATGAGTGAGACGGAGAGAAAATCGTTTTTTTCTGTAAAACGAGATTACGTCACATGTCATAAGTTTTCACAGCCATGTGTTTATTGATTTGAAATATTTGATTTCGATTTAAATTTGATGAATAGGGAAAGAGTGAGAGCAAGGGAGAGAAACAATGAAAGAAAGTGTGAGAGAGAGAAAGACTGTGAAACATAGGGAGAGAGAAATTGAATCAGGTTTTCCCCTCTGCAGATCATTTCCGTAGAACAAGATTTAATTATACCTAGATGACATGAGCGTTTTGTTTTTTTGTTTTTTTGTTTTTTCATTATGGATTCATTTCTGCTCTCAACAACATCATAAACAAATTATTTTGTGTTCTTTTTTTTCCAAACCCAATTTAAGGGGAAATATTCTCAAAAATGTTTAGGGCGAAGACGCAACGGTAGAAAGCAGAAAATTGAAAAAAATAGACAATTTTATTTACCTTAAACAACGAATCTCTGAATGTCTGACAACTGCTGGACATCACAACTGACAGCATGGATCCCTGGAGATCATATGCAAAATTGGGTCCGACAGGAAATAAGATAGCGTGGTAGGGTAGACAAATTGAGGAACAACTGGCTCTGCAAGGCCTGCGAGTCTGGCGAACCATGAGAAAAGTCCAAAAATGGACGGTAAAAGGATGATGATGATGATGATGATGATGATGATGATGATGATGATGATGATGATGATGATGATGATGATGATTTTTATGTATTCAACTGTTTTTTTTTTTTTGCAGTTTGTGTTCATCAGAAATTGACAACACTGAAGAAAAATTTACCGAAATATTTTCATACCGTAGTTCCGTACGATGAACGGAAAATTACTTCTCATTATTGCAAGCTGCTCCACATACTTCAAAGCTTGGTCCCTTCCGAACATGCACCCTTCAGAAGATCCTGCCTCGTTTCGCTGAATTCCAAATTCTATTTGCTGAAAGGAATTATTTGGGATGAATTTTGGGGGATGAATCGTTAGCTATGAATGGCCATGATTTGTTCTATAACCAGAAATCCAGTATCTGTGAATCGAATCACTGTGACCCCACAATCAGATTATGCTACCGATTCTTCTATCTTCACTCGTCCGTGTGTCTGTCTGTCTGTGTGTCTAGGTACTCCTGGTCACATCTTAGAGATATAACCTCAAAGATTGGCATTTGAACACCACAAGGCACCATCTAAAAAGTGTAGATTTTGTTAAAAAAAAGGGGGGGTACTTTCTTTGGTCTCTATCGTCATTTTGGACCAACAGCGCTTAAATTTTGTGTTGGTATGAATTTTTAATAATTTCAAATACTATTCCTGATGATTATATCTGGTTCATGCGTGGGCTACGGTGATTCGGTCATGCGAGGTAAAGATATCATTATCATTTCCCTCTCAGATATCTGTCTATTATAACGTTCTAATAACCGGAATACCCAATGTGATTCGGGGTTAGAAATATTCATTCATTTATTTATTTGTTCTCCCTGTATTGAAATCCAATATCAACTACCCACTGTTATGATGATACCTCCGCGCGGGTAACTGGCTTTATTGTTATCCTGACATCACATATGACCTTCATTTCTTTTTGACCCCTTTCATTTAGGTTCTGCTTGATTTTTTTTTCAACTCTATATTGCCATTATTTTTTTAGGTTTTCTATACAAGAATGCCGAGGATAAAACCCGCTGTTTTTCCCTGGGTAACAGAGGAGTTTGTATCTTATGAAGTGTTAGCCATCCGAAGAGTAATTGATTTGTGAGTTTATTTCTCTGGTAACGGAGTCGGCCTCTGAGTTACAGGAGACGGTGATTAATCTTGAGATACGAAGTTCAAATACACGGGTATGGTATGCTATGTTCTTCAAAATGAAAAAGATAAAACAATATCTCATGGGACGTATAATTGGGACTTTACAGAATGAATTTATCTGTGAACACAGTCAAGAAAAACCACTCTAATAACCTGAAGTAAAAGGTTCGAATATCAAAATGAAATGAATAAATCCGATAGGAAAGAGACACATAATTCAGATGATTACATTGATGAGTGTTTACGAGGTATGTCTGAAAAGTATCCAGCCATTTGATATCAAGTATTCCACTTTGGACTTGACACACTTATCCCAGTGCCACTCACCACCACCTGCCCTCTGCGTCCTCCCTAATCTCATCCAAGGTCTGAAATGTCTTTGGGAAAATCCTGAGGGTAGGAGGGAATCGAAAATGGACTGTAAGGAAGGCTAACACACGTGGACGATGTGATGTTTTGTGAAAAAAAAAACGCTCGAGTCGTTGAAAATGGACGATTGATTATGAATCATTAGCTCAAATTATGGTTCCTCAATGCCGACTGAACCACCGTACGGGAGAATTTATGCATGTACAGTAAATTCTCTTCCGACCAATTTTATAGTCAGTCTTAAGCTGCATAAAAGTGTAAAATTATTCGTCGGAATTCATTATGCTTTTTTAGTAATTGGAATTCAATGAATAAAATGTTAAAGAGATCTTAAGTTTCAGCAAAAATTGTACGCGTAAATGCGTATGTGTGAGGGATTCGATACACCTACATGTATATGTGTTCATGATTTTGTCTATGTAAAGATGTATGATTGAAGTTTCGAGATTACGAGATACCTTTCCGAGGACTCGATCCTAATAGATTAAAATACCAACTTCGGGACTCCAACAAATTAAATTGAATTTGGTGGCATGCAACTCTTCCATCCAAGGATGTCATAGATTGGGTCACGGTCGTCAAACACAACTATTGATGCTCAGTAGAAAGAAAGAAATGGAGAAAGAGTTGTAGGATAAGTCAGCTAAAGTTTGGAAAAGAGAGACTGGGTAATTATGGACCATGGAAAAAAAAGGATAGGTCAGCTACGACAGGAGGAGAAAGACAAAACTGAAAACTAATCGTAAAAACAACATAAAACTAAGGGATGCATCTCAACAAAGATCGTGCACACTTTTTCTCTGAGAATCGCCTTCGTTTTCCTCGCTGAGAAAGTTGAATATTGATATCTAGGTCTCAAAGCGAGACCCAAAGTTGCCACAATGTTTCAACTGAATGTATTTGCTATGTTTTCGCAGTGAGAACATCAAGCCTTTTTGGAGAGAAATGAAAGCTATATCCATTGTGGAAAACAATCTTATTTCATTCTCTCTCTGCACGTAGGCTCATATAGAAGTCTGTTTGCATACTCATTATGTTTCAAAAGGTTTCCGAGATATTCAAAATATCTGGATACTTCCCGGACAGATCTCGTGAATTTTAACATAATTATCTGTTTTAATTATATTATTTAAGACATCAAATACCAAAATTGGATTTCAGGCTCTAAATTGGATTTTAGTGCTTGTAGGAGACTTGATCATGAAAATGTCACCGTCACAAATTTGTTTCTTGCGTCATCCAAACTAAAACACGCTTTTAGAATTAGAATTAGAAATGTTTTTTGTTTCTTTGGATTTTTTTTTTTTTGCTTTTTCCGAGTGAGCAATCATCTTTATCTCCTAAATAAGATGGCTGCTGTCAAAATTACATTTGAGATGTTTGTTTTCTTTTGCTTCAAACTTTTGAATCGGACTTTTATACGATGGTTTTTCTTTCTTTCTCAAAATACTTCAACTGCATTATCATCTGGTCATCCTCAGGAGTCAGTTGCATTTGTTAACTTTCTTAGGGTTTCCAACAGAAGCCTTTATTTGATCCCCAGAGTATGTTGTTTTCGTTTCTTCTACAGCCACGTTTAGTGTGCTTCTTTTCTAATTAGAAGAGAATCATTACTCGGGGCTTATACGAGACGAGTGTAAAGTAGGAAGTGGTGAAACACTCTACTTCAGAGACGTAAATACAATCCCTAGATCAAATTATGCGAAAATAACCTTTAACTCAACGGAGACGCTGAACTATGAGGAAAAAATAGTAAGTGGAGATTTTTAAATGACCTCTAATTAAAATTCTTAAAAACCTATTGATACATTTTCCATAAATATTCGAAGTTTTTTTTATCATTTTCAAAAATTACTGATCAGTTAAAGTTTGAATTCTTGGTTGAGTCTTTTGGAACTAATTTTACACATTTCTATTCGTATATATGTAAGCCTTTTTAACAATAAATTCTTGCAGATCATTTCTTATTAAATAAGATTGATTCACACTCAATTCCAAATATACATGACTTTATGCCAGACTAAGCTATATTAAATGGATATACGACCACTATATCTAGCAAATTAATAATGCCAACCAGTATAGATATTCTGATTCTCACGCAGGGTACCCCTATTCTGTGTCCACAAGCACAAATACGTTCAGCTCAGTAATGAAGAAGGAACCCCTACTGTAAAGCCATGGTTAGAAACACTGATTGTAATACTAATGTGACCAGACCAGTGTATTAACTTCAAGCCTCACAGTGTGTCGTGATCTTATATCATACTAAGCTAGACCTAATGAATGTCTTCAATATATGGCCACTTGATTTAATACGTTGGTAATAGTTCCAGATCATTTACTCTTATTAGGTCGTCTATTATGGAAACAAAGGAAAGAACCGACTCTGTTCAAAACCTGCGACGTTGTTTATACAATTTTAACAGTGTTTGTTTTTAAGACAAAAGTATTTGTTTCTGATCGATTTTTCGAATCAATATCCGGTACAATACCCAGAACGAAAATGAAAAATCTTTGTATCAAAATACAAAAAATCCCGAAAAATATCGTCCAAAATGCAATACAATTAATTAGGATAAGTTATATGCATGAATTGTATTCATCAGTTGAACACACTGTACACTCTGCTTTTACCTCTCTTTTAATATTTTTCCCGTCTCTTTCTCTGTCTCTGCCCTCTCTCTCTCTCTCTCTCTCTCTCTCTCTCTCTCTCTCTCTCTCTCTCTCTCTCTCTCTCTCTCTCTCTCTCGTGCTTTTTCATGGAGGATTGGTTTTGTAAAAAAGGGAATAATATGAAGTAGTATGACATGAAAAAATAATTCTCCCTTCGTCCACTATCTCTTCCCTTTGTTTACAATGAACGCTTTGACCCTTCTAAAAAAAAGATTTCTGCTGGAGAAAGCTTTTAGTATTCATAGACCTGTCGACGTTCATCGCAGGTATAAAAAAAAAATGATTGCTCTCATCTTTGACCAAATGAGTAAATATGACGCCTAAACGTGTTTAGCGAGTGTTTTCAATGAATCTTCTCTACATATTCTATTGCACTTCTTTGTATTTAGACTAAAAGAAAAATGTTCCTTCAAATGTTTCTTTTTGACGTCCTCGAGGAAGTAAATTGACCATGTGCATGCTTTGCGAGTTACTTGTAAGTGGTATCCTCTATCCAGGTCATAGTAACCTCTTCACCAGGAGGATTCTTAGAATTGTGTTCTCTGCTGTCGGAATATCGATTTTGTTTGCTGGTGACTGGGTGCTTTTTGAAATTCGTGTTTTCTAGGTGCATGAGACAATCGTTTCCAGATGAGATTCAAAGGTGTCAAAGTTCTTTTCCTGATAGTTCTTGACTGATTATTTCAGGAAACTTAAGACAGGTTTCAGAAAAATTGCTCATTTCCCTCCTTCGGGTGTTCATGAAATTCTCCATGCATACGTATCTATGTTTATCTATCAACATAAATACATATCTCTGAATATGTACATATTTCAAAACATATATAAGTATTTCTATTCATATGATGACGCATATACTTATATATATATTATGAAAAGGTGGATATATGATTCGACGGAATATTTATGAATGCATTATATGACGTGGACCTCTATTTGAAATGACCTCCCGTTAATATACGTCCTAGACAGTGTAAATAGAATTAGCAAAATTATGAGAAATGGGGCAACTGCAGTTGGTATAATGTGGTTATTCGGACCTTCACCTCTCAGTCGGACAGTCTAAGTCAATGGTTAAGAGCAACGCTACGTTGGAGCAGATACTTTTTTTAGAATTTTGTTTGTTTTATTTACGCTGTCAGGGCCGAGTGACTCGTTTTCCGTCTAATGTGGGGGGCGGTATTTTGAATGGACTTTACAACCCCGTAGCGCATTCATTATATCTATCTAGGTTCGTGAAATTAGTCAAATTCTTTGGTTGGATGTGTTGGTAGAAAATCAAGTGAAGAAGTTTTCCCATATAATTAGTATCTTTAAAGATGGTATTTTAAGTTGGTTTGCATGCAGTCTGACAATAGAACCGGCACAACAAATTCAATTTTCACATAGGTTAAAACTCAATAAAAGTGTCTCGAAAAGTGAGTCATGTAAGAGTTTATACTTATTGATCCCCCATAGTCAAATACGTTTTGGAGTAACTTGAGTAAGTCCTTTGTTTCAAAGAAATAAATGATATGTAGTATAAAAATAACATTGATATTAAAAAAGCAGACCAGATGCAGTATGACATATGCTTTTTATTAATATTAGGGCTGAAGAATAAGTGATGTTTAATCAACACTTCTGGGGAGCCATGTTAATATAACAAATAATTATTTTTTCACCTGAATCTCATGTCATACCAATGCATTTTATAAAGAGACAAATATCAATAATGTAGATCTATTTAGTTTATCTCAATGGTTCTATGACAGCTCCCCCCTAAATAATTGCCCCCTGATAATTGCCCTCTGACAACTGCACAGCAATCATAGAGTCCAAATTGGTTTGTTGAAATGAGGTAGTTGGTCGTATGAATGATTACCCCCATGGGGGAATAATCCAGGAAGGCATTTGTCATTCGCTGGACGTGGACAGTCATCAAGGAGAAAATGTCCTTTAAAGGAAAATTTGTCTGGGTGCATTGGTTCTGATGTCAACTCACTGTGGAGACAGGATTGAACTCATAAAGAGTCTTTCAAGTGTATAACCATTTCAGCTTAGTCTGGTACAAGATCACGTACATGGAGCACTAAGTGAGGATTTACTAACTATTGACAGCATCTTTCTGGAAGCAAAATTATGCAGTCGACAACATCACAGCGAAATAAATCCAACCTTTTCCCTGTTGCTATAAATCGAAAGAAAGAAAAATGAGACAAGCACGATACAAAGAATTGCAAATCGAACCATCCAGCGGGGACTCGAAAGAGAAAACAAACCAAATGTTTTTTTCAGGCATAACAAGGAATAAACGTTGAAAATTTCAACCCTCTAGCTCTATTGATACGATATGTACGCATGATACGAACATAGTCAACCAGCTTGCCGGGTAGCCAGCCGAACAATCTTAAAAACTAAAGAAACTAATGTTGACAGTGTTGGTGGCAGTTATGGAGGACGATTTCTAAAGAAAAACTCCTTCTTTTCAAAAATGTTTGAATAGATGGGCCTTTTGACGTTATGTGGGGTAAGAATGAAAGCAAAACGGTGTATAGAGGAGAGAAGAACAAGGTATTTATGAGCTTAGATAAAAAGGGGAAAAATGTATATTTGTTAGGATTTAGTGCTTTCACCCCTTTGTTATACGGTGGTCCTTGGCAGTCCCGCCTTCCAGAGTTTAGAGATGTCCTTTTCGATTGGCGATTTCCAACCCGCCCACTAAACGATTATTGCTCCAATAAAAGTAATTGTGGGTTTAATGTTAATAAGTATAATCATTGCTTTTGCTTCATTCATATCATAGGCGTATCTTGAGGAGGGCTACATGACATTTAGTCTTATCAGTGCTATCGTATATTTCTATCGATATTTCTACCGTTTTTTTTCTCACTTTGTTTATTGTACTGAGGACTATTTTGTTTCTATCTACTCTCAAAGGAATTTACAAGTTTTTCATAACGCTCCAATGATTATATGTGCACCGTTCCTATTCGGCACCGACTAGTTCTCTCGAGCTAATAGGGGAGACTGTGAACAATGTGACATAGGGCTCAATGTGATAACCCGATTTTCTTGGAAACCATAGGCTGGAAAGCGCTGTTTTCTTCTATTGACATCTACAATCACATAGCATTTCTTTAACCGAAATGGCAGCTCTTTCCAACCGACTGTATTTAAGAAAATGGGGTTGTCTCTATGCTTTCCATGTCTCATTGTGCACAGGTCTCTCACTCGGGAGTAATATCAGAAACCATCAATAAAATCTGTCAACATAAACATAGGTCTATTCAGTTTTTAAATGGGTCTGTCTGTCTGTCTGGTTGGCTATCATGTATACATGTTGCACGTATAAACTGAATTAATGTAGCTAGATGGCTGAAAATTTTTACCATCCGTGTAAAAAAATTTTTGTTGATCCCTTTTTTTTAAACAGGCTTTTAGCAGGTGGATTCAATTTACAATATAAAGTTACAATAAATCGGTCCCTCGTCTTATTTTCGGTGATGTTCACTATTTTTTTCCGCTCAGACTTTTTTTATTGATCACAGCCGAACGAAAGGTGAGAGAAGTAACTCATTCATTGATCACTCAATTATCAAACCTTTTAATTGATCTTCTGTGACACGGCATACTGCCAAAAAACGTTGATCCCGAGACGGTTTCTACTGAATGACGAGGCAGACCTGTTCTTCAAGTGTTCGTTTGAATATTCGTTGTTTTGATTGAAAAGAAAGAAAATAAACCACTCGCACTCAATGGCAGTGAACAGTGATTATTGAATGACGGCTGTCCATCTATCAAAAAATGTGCGTTTCAGGCATACTATGAGTTTAATGTAAAAGGAATGCATTACTTTTTAAATCTTTGCTTGGATTCCACTGTTTCGATAATGCAGCATTTGTTTTATATGTCAGCTTTTATTGGTTTATCAAATTGGTATCGTCCTGATTTTTTCCGTATATTCTTAACAACAATACCAGGACCAGCAGCTGCTTCGCAAATGACGGTCTCACGCCTAGGTAAGAAAGAATGGCCGGCCAGAGAGTAGTAAGCACATCTTGTAAGCGTTTAGTTTCTGGACTACTCGTCGGGGCATTTGCTTTAATGAAGGAAAGGTGCTCACATCGTACTGAAATCCATACAAGCTTCCCCCGTTGTACAAAAGTAAAACGTACCAATAAGAAATAAAACTTTTGTAAGGGTAAACGGCGTAAAGCTAAGAAGTTGTTACCATTAATTTACATCGGAAATTTGAGAGTTCTCAACCCCCTCCCCAAAAAATGATGATGATAGTTAGACCGAATAGTTGGAGCTTGGATGGTCCAAGGTACAACAAACTGAGGTGTAAGAGAATGGGAATGAGGTTCCAAGCTGTCGCTATAAAGGCTCACTGCAAAACGAATACTGAAAGTTATCTTAGCTTTTCATCTTTTTTCTGTAAAAGTGAAAAGACGGCATGAAGCGAACTCAGGGGAACAAATGGATTTTTGTTCTAGCAATTGCAATTTATTTCAGCCTCTCATAAGCAGCCTCCTCCATCTTACGCACCCTCCATTTCATTTTGCTATCAATTATTTAGAAACGACTCTTTTTCTCTCGAGATATATTCAGTTGTGTTC
Organism: Thysanoteuthis rhombus; assembly: GCA_963457665.1. Lineage (NCBI taxonomy): Eukaryota > Metazoa > Mollusca > Cephalopoda > Oegopsida > Thysanoteuthidae > Thysanoteuthis > Thysanoteuthis major. The sequence continues at coordinate 78,569,952 of OY735200.1, forward strand.
GGCTCACTGCTAAACCAGTCTGTAGTATTTCATTATTTTTTAGTCATAATTTCATAGTTTGGCTTGCTTCACCATTATGTACCCTGTTATGACTTCATAGGATATCATACAAAGTCCTTGGTTATACTTATCGCTGGCCTGTCTAATATTTGGAGGGTAGATTTTAGCTCGAATAAACAATGGTAGAAAAAAAATATCCCAAGAAACTAACTTCCAATGTTTGTTTTTGCATTGAGCCTTTATTGACGCAGTTCACAACCTCATTCCCATTATCCTATACCTAACTCTGCTGTACCTGGCATCATTCAATCCCAAACGATTCAGCTTATCGTACCATCATCATTATTTGGGTGCCTGGGAACGCTGAAACTTCCTATATAAATAAATGGTAATTGCTTCTTCGCTTTACGCCAGTTCAGTAACGGGAAAACGTATAGCATTCACTTCGTGTTTTGTGTGAGAAATTCAAGATGAAATTTCATCAAGTAAGCCAAACTTTGACTTCAAGAAAAAACACAGTTCTAATACACGCATCAGCACCGAGAAAATGACACGTTTTCAGATGTGTTAGCATCTCTGGCATAAATAGAACGTCCCTGACATACCAAAATGTTAGTCACGTCCCTTGCTCAGTGCTGCCAATTTCGATGGTTTCTTCAAAATTTAAGTGTTTTTCTTTGCGTCCAGATGTCAGAAACTGCTATTTAGATGATTTTTGATAAGATAAATAATCTTTTTATTTCATTCATGTTAATGAAATAAGCAGTATTTCAGATAAATTTAGTGATATTTTGAAGAAATATATGTTGAAAATCGAAGTCACATTTAATTCTTTAATTATAGGTAATACACACAGACAAGCGCACATACATACATACATACATACATACATATATATATATATATACATTTATATATATATATATGTGTGTGTGTGTGTGTATGTGCGTGTGTGTGCGTGTGTGCGAAAAAGTAAAATTGAGATTTTTTTCCTGATTATTTAAAAATATTTTTCGACTCAATTTTCGGTGTAAACTCGGAAATGAAGTATACAACCCTTGCATTGTTAGATTTCCTCACACACAAAAAAACTAACGTATCTTTGGTTTGACTTTCAGGTTTGTTTTATCGATTTGTGTCAGTAAATTAATGGAAGTCAAATCAAAGGTAACAACACAAACTCTCCACTTTGCTTTGGAATGTGATTGAATTCGAAATGCGGCCTTTCTATTCCAAGTTCCTAAAACTTTTTCTGTTCACTTTTTAGACGTATCTGCACATCTCTATATGATACTTTTAGTGGATCGGCTTCCAATTACATTAATCAACAGAGAGAGAGAGGAAGGAAGGAAGAGAAGAGGAAGGAAGAGGTGTGATATCATTAAAATGTATGGCATCTTTAAAAAGGACATATTCCTACGATGTCATGGTAGAATTATGAGGTGTCCATGAAAGTACTTTTTTGAAAAACAAAAAATATTGACTCAAAGAAAAACTACATGACTTTCTTCCTCCTCCTGCTACTACCACCATGGATGGTGAACACATTGTTTGACTCATGGTTCTTGTCCCTTTAATTAATTGTACTACCCTGACTTAAATATGTTGAACACCTTCAGTTCCCTTGCCAGGTCCTTTTATTTTCCAAGTTTTTCACTCTCTTTCGTTTTTATATGGTGACCCACAGGTATAGCTACGTCTATTATCTGGGTGGTTCACTGTCCTTTGTCCACAATTACCAGATCCGGTCTTCTTGCTTGGATGGGGTTGTCAGTTTGAATGTTAAAGTCACAGAGTAATTTATAGTTTTCATTTTCCAGGGATGTCTCTGATTTGTGCCGATACCACTTATCTGCATGGTTGAATCCCATCCATCAGCTCAGTTCCCAGGATATTACTGTGGCTACCATGTCGAGTCAGTTTTCATATTCTTTCAGGGCACGCTGACGACATTTTGGATCCGTCTTTTGAATTACGTATTCCGTATAGTTTTTTCTGTTTCCATTTTCCTTTCATTGTTTGCTGTGCTGCTCCTTAGTTCTCTTCATTTTTGTTGTTCGTTGCACTACTTCAGGTGCCTTTGTAATGTCTTCACTATTTGCTTCCACATACTTTTCAAATCCTGTTTCGGCCTTTTGGGCACAGTTTTCTGTGCTGATGAGTCCTGTACCGCCCTGTTTCCTCTTCACATACAGTCTATCTGTGTCATTTCTTTTGTACATCTTAGGAATGGCCCAGTATATTTCACTGCCAACGCTACTCATGTGTTCATTCATATTGAAAATGGCGATGGGCTAGTAATGTTGCAGGAATGGCAGATACTGATGGACATTACAACTCACAACATCGATCCCCACAGATCACATACGCAACCAAGGTCGGCAGAATAGAAGATAGAGAGATTAACTAGACAAATTCAGAAAGTACTGGCTCTGCAACGATCACGATATAAAGATGTAGCAAATCCTGGGGAATGTTTTGTCCATCGTCAGACTATAAAAACTGATTATTATTATTATCATTATTATTATTATTATTATCATTATTATTATTATTAAGAATCTCACACCAGTTGCCTGGTGGTAACCGCTGGAGTTTGAGTGACAGCAAGTCTCCTCAAGTCTCCAGCCCTCCTCTCCTAGTACTCATAGGTTGCAGTAATACTGCGGTTTACAGTTTCACACCGGTTGCCCAGTGGTCATTGCTGAAGGCTGAGTGACGATAAGTCTCCACAGGTCTTCAGCCAACATCTCTTCTCTCCTTTGCCTATCATGCCAGTACTGCGGTTCACATTCCCGCTTTCATTTCCCAACTTTTGTTAGAGCACTGTTAACAATTAGTGTTGCAGTCTTTATATTTCTAGCACTTTCCTCAGTATCTGCGCAGTTCCTAGCAGTGCAGCGGTCTGTACAGTCTCAATCCTTCCCTCTATCCCGATCTCCTCTAGTCTTGCCTTCAGCGTCTTTGGGACAGTTCTTAGTGCGCCAACTATGATTGACACTACCCTGGCTTTCATGTTCCACATCTTTTTCAGTTCTCTCGCTAAATCCTGGTATTTTTCCAGTTTTTCATTCTCCTTCCTCTTTATTCTATGGTCTGCAGGTACAGCCACGTCTCCTATTTGGCAGGTCTTCCTCTTTTTGTCTACGATAACCAAGTTCGGTCTTCTTGCCTGGATGAGGTGGTTGGTTTTGATGTCAAAGTCCCAGAGTGAAAATTTGTGGTTGACATTTTCCAGGGCTGCCTCCAGTTCGTGCTTATACCACTTTTCTCTTTTTAAATAATAATAATAATAATAATAATAATAATAATAATAATAGTAATAATAATAATAATTATCATTATTATTATTATTATTATTATTGTTATTATTATTATTATTATTATTTATTTATTTGTTCATTTATTTATTTATTTTTGCTACTATGTACATCCATATTTGTTGTCGCTTCTTTATTGGAGTTAAACTCAGTTTTAACTCAGACTGGATACGTTTCTAGTTCGTCAATAAATCTAATATAGTTACGTTTAAATTGAGTTTGATCCTGAAGCAGCCAGTGGTGTTTTTTTATAGTCGATGAATAAGGAGGTTGAGCTCTTACTTGTAATTACCCGTGGGTCTAAAACATGGAACCTAACCAAAAGATTGAAACCTCAAAATGAGATCCATGCAACGTGCTCAAAAGAAAATAATGCCCAACTTCAAATAGCGAGATCACAAGACAGCACATCATATTACAGAAAGAAAACGGAGGAATAAATCCATGAGAAAACTCACATGACAATGAGCTGGTCTTGTTGCTAGAATGCCAGACAACCACTAGAGATTACGACACACAACATGGATCCCAAGAGATCATAAGCCAATTTGCGATCGGCAGTAAATAAAATGAAGTGACGATCGAGACAGGTTCAGGAGATATTGGCGCCTTGACTCCCTCCATAGAGAGATCTAGTGAATATTTTGAAGGGTCTATGTCCTACGACAGGCGTTAAAATGCTGCTGCTGATATACGATATAGCTGTGGAGTTTCGCCCCCCAAAATTTATATTAATTATTCCTTCTGTGCTGAGGGCACCAGTTATCAGTGTATATGTTAGAATGTGTTTTTATATTTCTTATTGTTGATTTTATGGTTTCAATATTCTTTTTTTTTAATTTATTTCAGTTCTCGAATTTCATTCCCTCGATCCAACTGAAAGAAACAGTAAACATGAACTGTCACCTAAACTGTCAAAGCACGTATCTTCACTTGTCAGGTCGGATTGGTTGGCTATGTATGTATGTATGTATGTATGTATGTATGTATGTATGTATGTATGTATGTGCGAACCATCCAGGTAGATCTAGAAGACTAGAAATTTAGATATTCACTCCTTATTATGTCTAGGGTGAAAAGAGGATTCAGTTTGCAATGTAATTTTATGCTAAATTGTTTCCCTTTTTTTGTGCCCACTTTTTTTATTCAGACTTTCTGGTGTTAACTGCCCCACAGCAGCAAGGGAAGCAAATTATTCAGTAATCCACCCTTTTTCTAATGTTTTAATTTATCTCTCAAACTTGGCAGACTGCTAAAATCCATTGTTCACGGGAGAGTTTCTTCTGAGTGACTAACCAGACCTGTCGCTTATTGCTCAGTGTTTTTCTTTTTAATTGATTTTTTTAAAACTGATCTTTAATTTTTATTGTACTCCTCGAACTGCCAACAGATTAAATCTCTGAACTACATTTCTGTGTTTCAGTCCTTTCTCCTTCTCATTTTTTTTAATTGGATTCCCTCCCCTCCCCCTTTTTTTCTGATTGTCCTTCTTTTCTCCTACTTTCCTTCCCTTCCATCCTTTTTATCAGAAGGAAAAAAAAACCTACTCAGGTTTCTCTCTCTCCCATTATCACAAACTGTCGACCAAAACAGTCAGCAGAGTTTTTTTTTTTCTGTTTTTAAGCTGGTCTGTATGTCTGTCAGGCTGGCTGACTGACCATATATGCTTATTTTACCCCCTACCACCACCACTACCGAATAGATTCCTGGCGGAGGAAGTTGAATTTGAAAATGTAATTAATACTGAATTGGTTCATAATTTGATGTTCGACAGTATCCACGTCCGTTTTGTTTTTGTTTTTTCATTTTTAATGCGAATTTTCTAGTGATCACTGCACAACGAAATGTATAAAAGTAACTTATCCATTGGTCACCTGTTTTTCTTATTTTTTACTTGATCCCCTCACCCCCAACACAACATTCTGCCAAAAATCATTGGTCAACTTACGGTTTCGATGAAGTTGCTAACCAGGTCGGGTTACCATCTTTTCTCAGGAAATCTTTTTGCTGCAAGATCATCTTAAACTTGTTTTTTGGCTCACTACCCAACCAAGGCTTTGAGTAAATCAGCGTCTGAAATTAACCTTCTCCCGACCCCAACAGCTTCATATAACACCTTTCATCAGTACTTTTCACTTATGGCAATCGCTTTCCATTCCAACTTGAAACTCGTTTAATCTCAAATCAACTTCATATAATCTCTCTCTCTCTCTCTCTCTCTCTCTCTCTCTCTCTCTCTCTAGTAATCCATTAACTCTTACTTTATTTTTTAATCCTCTCTGCTGTGATCTCTACTCTAATTAAGTTAGTCGTTAAGATTCCATCCAGGATCAATGCAAGGCCATTTTAAGATTGCCAGCTACTGCAGTATGACATCGTTAATGCTTCCTACAATGAGGGTCAACCATGAGATGGATTCAAATCCCGCCTATTTTCATGAATGCTAATATGGAACGTTGAATCTCGGCCTTTTGCTCCATTTCAGATATACTTGCTTAAGAAAAAGCAAAGATAAAAAAGAACTATGGCATTAAAAAAGAATTTCCGATATCGGCTCTGAAAAAAATTGATGCAGATTCGGAAGAGATAACGATTTTTTTGTTAAAATTGCATCTTTTTTGTTAGAAAAACACAGTAAATTTCGAACAGAAGTAGGTATCTACCTCACTTAGAAATTCAAACACCTGCAAATGCTGCAATCGTGATAAAAGGAAAGAAATGACGCAATTTTAGAGATAACAGGTCTGATTAGTCACTGAATTAAGACCTTCACGTGACCAAAACTTTTTGGTAGCATGCTGAACAGGGGAAGCAATTAACAAATCGGAAATAGGGGTGATCAGTGAAAAAATCACTTCCCTTACATTCTGTTGGGAAGTGATCGCTAAAAGAGTACGTGTTTTCGAAGACACAACCGACCTCAAACTAAGGGACCAATAAACAGACATTGGAAATTTAACCCCCACTAAAAAAACAGGGTGGGGTCCAAAATAGTTTTTTTTCTCTTGACATACATTAAAAAGAACAAATATCTATATTTTCAGCCCCTAAGCCCTATTCGTGCCGTCCTAAGGCTTGATGCAACCATCCAAAGCAACTCACAACGTAAAGAAACCTACTTTGACAGTCCAGGTTACAGATTTGGTTGATGGTCACTAGCGATTTTATTGATGAGAAACTCAGTAAAATACTCAAAGCTGAAAGAGTTTCAACAATCTAGATACCCAATGCGAAGTAAAACCACTTTCCACTGACGGATGAGATCATTGTTCAAGATGGAAGATATCTTTTGGCAATACTGAAAAATATTTTGACATTGGATGACCTTTGGATTAAAGTAAAGAAATGTAATAAGAAAAGTACTCTTATCTGAAGAAGCCTCAAGCGTAAATTTTGATTTTGTGTAGCAGCTAAAATTGAGTTTCAATCATTTTCTTGAATAACTATACCTAACATGAATGAATGAAGGTACTTGCGCGCGTAACTGAATTAATTATGTAGAAAATTATCAAAATCATCTAAAAAAAAAGATCTTTTTATTTAAAGTTGTCTAAAAAGATACTGGTACAATGTTTAAGCAATGGTGGTCAAAAATTACATTAGAGACCCCTAAAACTCTTTTTTTTGGAAAAGCAAAATAAAAGGTTTCTAGATGGTGCTTAGTTGTAGACTCAAATAAATTCACAAGGCTGTAGCCTTCAAAATGCGAGAAGGAGCCCTGGAAACAGACAAACAGACAGAGGAGCAAAGAAAAAAGAATCTTGCGATTATTTTTGGGCTGGTTGGTTGCGTGGATCATTTGTGGAGCTACGGTGTTTTGGCATTCACGAAATCTTATTTAATCCTTTTTTTTCCATCTCCGTGTTCTAATCTCAGAATCACCCTTGAAATAAAGTACATGTGTCAATGCGTTGATGAAAATAGATTTTTGCTGGCAAAAGATAATTTATTGAACCAAAACTCACTCTAATCCACACCCCTCAATTGCCATTGGATATGAGGACCTCCAGTGTAAACAATAGAATGAGTACCGACGGTTGCTCAATATGCCTGGATAAAGATGATAAAACTTGAAACTGTGGCAAAGGCTAGCGATGAAACGAACAGAATTTATTCTTACCATAATTGAGCCATTCACAGACAGCTCAATACCCAGAAACACAACTTTGGGTTCTATTCCAAATTATCGGTACTGAATTTGATCTGAATTGCTCACTAAGTGATAAAAGGATGAGAATTGGCATCATGATACAATAGGGTGTACTGAACTATTCCAGATATGGAGATTTACCTTCGCAATAGTTACAATATTTCCAAATAGCCAGTCTATAAATATCTACCAATGGAAAACATATTCCTGAATCAACCCCAAATTTTGATCGCTATTCTTATTATCTTGCGACATAAGACATAAGCAAATACAGAAATGTACAAAAAAGACATTTTTTTTCTTTTCATAATTTTATATATTTGCTCTTGTCTCTGAATATGATATCTCTGAAAATTCTCAATTAATTTCAATAATATTTGGCGAAGAGATAAGCTACATTATAAGGAAAATAGCCTATATTTTAGAGTCAATACACGAACTAAGATATATTTTCCGTATTAATATTTGATACATATAAGCATTTGCTCCAGCAAGTCTACACGAGGATTTGATATCCGAAAATGATTAGTATCTAGCGAAGAATACGTTCTAAATTTCATGCTTTTATAACCAAATAACTGAATAGTACTCTAAGACTTCTAAATGTACTCTAAGACTTCTAAATGTGACTGCGAATAAAGTAAGCCTGCCATAAGTAAAGCCTAATGTATGTGAACCACCAAAACAGGATCACTACTAGCTCTTTATAACGACGACTGGAAACAGAACAGGTCAGGCTGTTCAAATACATTGGTTATGATCTCAATTACAGCATAGATGATGGTTTTGCAGTAAACCATCGCAAAGGGCGACAAAGCTTCAACAGAAACAAATATCTAATTACACCGAAAAAATGTTCAATCAAAACGAAAACTAAAATCTGCATCATGTACATTTTTCCAGGGATGCTTTATAACTCAGAAAGCTCAACGTCGAGTGGAAAAATCAGGAAAACGTCCTGAGGTCTTCAAGAACCACCTTAGAACAGAGCGCTTCCCGACAAATGGAAAATCAAGAAACTCAGAACACCTACACGTTTCGTGCCACTTACCAAATTATTCACCATATGCAAATTGAAAATGTTTTGACGCAACAAAATATCGAAAAAAAGGACTGGTAAAGGTTCATGTCAAGAGAAAAGTTCTGGGAAAAAGAATGCGACGGAGACCAAAACGATGTTTGACTGATGATATCAAAGTATGGACAAGGTTTATCAACTGGAATAATGAAGACACGAAAATATAAAACAAAATGCTGCAATGATGTAGTATCACTTATTCTGCTACGAGCAGAGAAAACGTCGAGTATATCTATATATATAGTTAAATATGTTTTGTTGATGACACACGTTAGTAAGCTTAGAGTTTTAAAAAATAAAATGATGTGTAGTACAAAGTAACATCCATATTCAATCCATAATGATAATTCCCTCTATAAAATAACAAACTATATGTATGACATAAGCTCTACAGTGAAATCGTAGCTGCATGGGAGGTAATGTGATCAACACTGCTTAGATTCTATGTTAATATAACTGTTTTCTCTTCAAAATCCATGGAATAGTCACATGATGAAAAAAACTGATGATCCAAACAAGAGAAAATATACATATCGTACTGCAATAACGAATGTGTGAAACGTAAAAAGAAACACTGGGGTAAATAACATAAATCACTCCAACAGATTGTAGGGAAATGAGTGACTCAAGTTACAAAAAAGTCTTTTAAAAGATTTCTCGCTATATATATATATATATATATATATATATATATATATATATATATATATATATATATATATATATGTGTATATATGATTTAAAAAATACTGTAATCGTCTCCGGTTGGAGTCGGAGTAGATTTTGACCGTGCTGCCACCAAACTTGTTTGTAATTCAATTCTGCTGCTCCAGATGCCCTCTTCCATTTTTCCTTTTCTCAGAGACAAATGAAGAGATCATCCGATATATATATATATATATATATATATATATATATATATATATATATATATATATATATATATATATATATATATATATATATATATATATATATATTATTAGTTGTCTTTTTGCAACTTACTACTGGGTACCTATTTTTCATCTTCTTAGCCTCTCCTGTTTTACATTGTGTGGAAAGAGTGTTACAATCACTTCTTCAAAGAGTTTTTTTCATCGTCTCTCGTAATCTTGAACTCCCCGTCATTCGTCGACTCGGGCCAGCGATTTTTCTTTTATGTTTTGCCGTCCTCTGAGAGGCTGTTTGAAACGACAATTTGCCAATGACAACGTTCCACGAGGAAGTGTGTAAATACTCACCTGGTGAACTCGAACAAAGGAGAGACGACCCAACCATCGGCAGACATTTGTGTATAATCAGAGCCCACGTGAGCATCAGCCAAAATTAGAAAAATATGACACCAGGAAACACTCATCACCTTGAAGAATCACTAGCATCCATTTTTGTCACTGACTCACATTTGGAAATTTCAGTTACCTCCCTTGTTCATAGTTGTCAAAAATAGCAATTCAGATTACCTTTGAAAAAAATTAGTAATATTTCTTTTCAATTTGTAATATTAAAATAAGCGATATTTTCAACATATCAAGTAATGTTTCGTTGATATAAATATTTGAGGTTAAAGTCAAATTCAATTTCGAGGATATTTTGTCTTTTGCCTACATTTGAGAAGTATACATACGGAGAATGTAAATGTTTTCCAGATGTTTTAAGATTTTTTTTGACTAAACTTTTGATGTGAACTTGAAAAAGGAGTTCACGAACACTGCTTATCTCGCACATCTATGGTCAGACTTCCAGGCTTGTTATAACTTGTTCCCATGTTCCTGACGTCTCCTGTTTCACGACTTGGGTAAAGAGTTTTACAATTACATCTCCGTGGATTTACTTCCCCGAATCTCGCAGTGGTTTGTCGATTCGGGCCAGCGATTTTCTTTCATGTTTCACCGTCTTCGGAGAGACGGTTTGAAATGACAATTTGCCACAGAAGTGTGAATATACTCATCAGATGGGGGTGAACAAAGATGAAAAGCATCGAAATAGCGGCAGTCATAAGTGAATCTCTAAAACCCAAGAGTTCATCTGCCAAAATTCAAAAACATAACACCTGAAAATACGTGGGCACAAATCAGCGCACAAAGGGAATTATACAGAAAGAGAATTACTGCTTATAGTATGCCTTTGTAGTTATGTACACATGTGTATTCGTGAATATATATATTTGTGATTTACATCGTCAACTTGCCAGTATTTTATTACCTGACATTCGATCTGGTGTCCTCAATCACACCATTTCGAAGAGGTTCAGGTGCTCCTAATCCTTGCAAATTTGTCATACTCACCTTCTGAATTAAACCAAAAAGAAAGATGATATTCCATAAATTTTATCTCATACGTGTCGATGATTAACCCCCTCTTCATACAGGGACATGCTGATTTTAATCTCGATATTATTCGTAGTTGTAAGAAGAACCTTACAACATTTCTCTTGCTATGATACCGTTGCATGATTTTCTAGATGTTGAAGTATTGGATGAAGCTATAAAGTATTTTCCGAAATTGTCAGCTCTTCATATCTTGTTGGAAAACTCTTTTCCTCCATTACAGGAAAAGAATGACAATAGAATATTTTTTTAAATTTCTTGATATTTCCTTTTTTGTATGACAGTTTGACCATTTTCTCTACCTCTTAACATTTTCTTTTTCTCTTTTTTCTTTTTCCTTTTCTCCATTCAATACCCTTGCCTAATTTCGTTCTTGTCCTTTTTCCCCTGTTTCTGTTTTTCCGTCTTTTTTCCTTTTTTTTTTCTACCCTACATTCATTCATTCATTCATTCATTTGTCTCTTCTTTTTCTTTAATCCACACCCAATCTCATGTTCGTTATTTCATTTACTCCTTCTGTCTTTATTCTCAACTTATTATTTACTACATTATTCATTATCATTTATTATATCATTTATTATTATTATTTATAAATTAATATCCTTCTGTTTGTTTCTTCCTTTCTTTTCTGCATTCTTCTCCTTCTCCATCGTTCATTCTATTGCTTTTTTTTTCTCCTTCCATTTTGTACATCCTTCGTCGGTTTGATTGTTCATTCTTTGCTTCCTTTTTTTCCTCTTTTTTCTCTTTCTTTAGTTTGTTTCCAATCATTTGACTGTCCATTTCCTTTTTCTTTTCATATTCTACTAACTTTGTTACTTTGTATATCCTCTCTTTCTTTCCTTCTTTCCTTCATTCCTTCTCAAATTGATTTCATTCCCCCAATGTCTTCTTCCACTCTGTTCTACATTCGTGAGTCAAAGTCAAAGGCTCGAGTTGACTAGTTTTTTCTACCGTGAAAACAACAACAATCCTCAACCAATTCAAGGGGGATAAACTCATCTCTGTTTGTCCCAAACCAAACATGTATATAAATATATTTATATAATGAGCATTTTTCTCCCATGATTTGAAGTAAAAGTTGAGTTTGACTCTACAGTAGACAGCCATCCATCTTTTTCCACATTATTTGACTCATATTCGTTTTTTTTTCTTTTGTCTTTATCCTCTTCTTAATATTTATATATTAATTCCTTTTTACTTTTTGAATACCTATTCTCCGTTTGTTCTTTTTTCTTATCCTTCCTTTCTTGCCTCCCATTCTTCACTGTGTTCTTTTTCTTCTTCCCAACATTATTTCTCCCGTTCTCCTTCTCACATACTACCTTCCTACTTCATTCTCTTTCTTCTTTCGTCTCTTCATTCCTTCCATCATTCCTTCTTTCTTCCCCTCTAACTTCAATTTCATTCATTCTTTCCTTTTCTCGTTTTTACCCTATTTCCACTCATTTGTCCTTCTCACCTTCCCTCTTCCTTATTCCCCCCCCCACTCTCTCTATTACCTAATATCATTTCCTCCTTCGCCCGTCTTTCCCTCCCTTTAACAATTGCAAAAAAAAATTGTTCTGTTTTCTTTACATAACTAAACACATTATAAGTGTTTGAGGCGTGAGAAAATCTTGAGTTTCAATCAGAAAGCTCCTTTGGTCAAGCAAAACAAATATTGTCAATTGATTTTTATTTAAAAACCGTTGAGCAAAACCACTGACATAAACACAGTTTCTCCAGTTTTTACGTGGGTCAGACTGGCTGACAGGTAAACAGGCTCTGTAGGTTTTGCGTTTATAGACTGCAACAACAGAATTAGCTGAAAATTCAAAATTTGTTTCTTTGTTTGTTAGGGGTTTTTTTGTTTAGTTTTGTTTTGTTTTTTTTTCAAATTTCTACCTCGGCAGATATTGGTCTTGAGGTTTTAATTTGTTTTTTTTTGGGGGGGGGTGTTTGTCTATTTGGTTTTCCGTTTGTTTTTGTTTTTTTTCTTGTTGTTGTTTTCTGAAATCAGAAAACCTTCGAAAACGTAGCATCCAGGGAGCCAATCGATTTATCCAGGCTATGCCTTTCAATGGAAAATTTTAGCACTGCAAATCAGAGCCCCCACGGTTCACATAAATCAGGGCTATGTAAAACATTAAGACCAGAGGAGGTAAGTGATTGCTTCCCGATAAATTGTGTCTAAAAAGTATTGTGAATGTCAAATATGCCCTTCAAACTTTGTTTTTATGAACAGGACAGTGATAGTTCGAGTTTACTCATTTTCAATCGGACAACGGGCAAATTTGTACATTCTCAATTACAGAAAGTAAGAAAAACAATTACAAATGGATATTGCTGTCCTCACCAAAAAACATAGTTTGAAAGGTATAAAAGCTATTTTCTATAATTTATTAGCATAAGCATTCAAGAAAATACGACTCGCTACCCTAGGAATAAAGATTGCCTTGCGATGTGCAATTTCGATATAGCAAATCATAATTATGTCATACATCTAGGCACCAAGAGATTTATGTCTTTTTCAAATTATATGCAAGTTAATAAAAATCACTCGGTCTAGGTCAAGTGACCATATCTAGACATCGTAAACAAAGAAAAGATCGGCCAGACAGTCGATCTCATCTTTCGAAGAGACAGCAAAGTGCAATTGAAAGAGTATGAAAAGCTCGAATGATATTTGGACCTGACCCAAGAACTGAACAAATAGTCTGTAACGTTTGGAACGGATCCAAAAGAACCCTGGAAAAATGGAAATCATAGGAAACCATTCAGATGATTACATTACTAAAATCAACAAGAATGCAGAAGTAATGAATAATCTCGATCTTACTTCATCTCCAGTGAGAATAACCGTATACAACTAATTAGAAGACACAATAATAATAATAATAATAATAATAATAATAATAATAATAATAATAATAATAATAATAATAATAATAATAATAATACACTCAAACTCCAGCGGTTACCACCAGGCAACTGGTGTGAGATTCCAAATCATAATAGTAATAATAACAATATCTATTATCATTGATATTATTATGATATATACATAAAATAAATAATTATGTATAAAAAGAATAATGATCCGTATAAATTGATATGTTTAATTGTTTTCAAAAGGATGCTTGATTGTTAAAAATTAAAAACATCCCTCAAAAAACAATTGAGTATCCTTTCAGAGATAACTCCTAGACCTAGCTCATCCTTTTTGACATGTAACTTATAACCACCAACAAAAATATTCACAATATAAAAAAGTATGAAACAAAATGAATAACTCCTCCCACTCACAGCAACACCCACAAGATTCTCACCAAATTCCTCAAATTAGAATCTAAAAACACTGACAATCGTTTGCCTGATGAGACCGAGGGAGGGGAGGAACATAAACTTATTTGTGTAGTGAATCCAGATCCTATCATTTATATCTAATAACTCCAGTCAATGGTCCAACGAATAAGGAGGCTTATGACAATGCACAAGGCCTTGCACCCAAGAGATTATACGGATAGACAGCATGTGAAGAGAAAAGAAGGAAGTAGGGACTCAAGCATAGAAAACTATGTCCGAAGGGATGATACAGGTCTAGAAAAGTATGTGCAAGCAAACAATGAAGACATCATTAAAAGTACCCGAAGCAGTTCAACGAACAACAAAAAATAGAGAACAATCGAGTAGCACTGCAAACAAGGAAAAAATGGGAAAAGAAAATTAAACAGAGAATTCAACTAGGAAATACATACTGCAGGCGAGAGATCATGGATATGGCTACGAGAAGGAAACCCGAAGAGCGAAACACAATCGCTCATCATAACTGCTCGAAACAAATGTACGAGGACAAACTATATCAAAGCAAAAATCGACAGAACACAGACAAACAACAAATGCCGCCAATGTGGTTAAAGGGATGGAACCGTAAACCATATAACCAATGAATGTCTTCAACACGCCTAGAAGGAGAATAAAAACAGTCACGATAGGGTAGCAACAGTAATAAAATGGGAAGGGAGCAAACGAATGGGATTTAACGATCCAGAAAAGTGGTCTCAGCACCAACTGGTAACAGCCCTGGAAAACGGTAGTCACAAATTACTCTTGGACTTTAACATCCAAACTGACCAACTCATCCAAGCGAGGAGACCAAACCTAGTAATCTTGGACATGAAGAGGAGATCCTGCGAAATAATAGTCGCAACCAGGCCTGCAGACAACAGAGAAAATAGAATGAAAAGCTGGGAAAATACCAGGACGTGGCAAGGGAGCTGACAAAGGTGTGGAACATGAAAGTCAGGATAATAACAGCAGTAGTAGGCTATTGTCACTCATGATATAATGAACAGGCAACTAGTGTGGAACCGTAAACCACAACAATGCTGTGGACTATGAAAATATGGGGAGGAGGGCGATAGACTTCAGGAGACATGCAGTCTTTCAGTTTCCAGCTGTGACCACAACGCAATAGGCGTGAATAATAATAATAATAATAATAATAATAATAATAATAATAATAATAATAATAATAATAACAATAGAGTATAAAAATCTACGTGACTGGCTAGCAACTTAGCAAACGAATGGAATTCAACCGTGCAGACTTCTTGAACCTGTGGAGAAGTGAGTAAATACAGATTGAGACTATACAGACCATGGTACAACAGAGTACAGCATGAATGCTGAGGAGTGCACTGGAAATATGTTACCTGCGACCCCCACTTCGTAGCAATGACCTAACAACCAAGGAAAAGGCATAGTTGAGGCGATACAAATCACAAATCAGCTGTGAGAGGTGAGGATGATATGTCCGTCAGTCACCAACGATGTTATGGACTGCTAGAGTGTGAAGAGAAGGGCTAAAGACTTGAGGCAACTTACTTTCACTCAGTCTCAATTCGTTCAAACTCTCTCTCTCTCTCTCTCTCTCTCTCTCTCTCTCTCTCTCTTGAATTTAAATGCCCAATTGCACCCGGATATTTTACTTATTCGCATATGAATAGATAAGTGAACGAGACGACTGTAACATTTTATAGTTATCTCCCTTGAAATTTTATAAAGTGGAAGAAGAACCCAAACTATGATTATCAAGTTGCAAATCACCTAGGTTTCAAGTTTGTGCATTTTAGGCGTACCTTAATTCAATATACGAAGTGTGTCCATGAAAAAAACCTAACTTAGTGAAATACTGCATCAACGTGAAGTCTAACCGTTTTTGTGACTGAAATGTAGAGCCCGTAGCATTTTTGAACCATGAAATATCTGGAAGAGCAAGTGAAATGCCGTTTTTATTCAGGAAATAATTTTTGGAGACTTTTCTAATGTTGCAACTGGCGTATGGGATGGATTGTCTCAGCAGTTTTAAATCGAGAAGAACATCTATCAAAAACGATACCAGACCTAGACAAACTCTCAACCCAACAGATGACGACCACATTAAAAAGGGGATTGCTGTGATCCGTGAAAAATTGTCACCTGACTGTCCATGGAGATTCCGAAAGAACATGAATATTTGAATATCCATGCAACATACTTTAAAAGAGAAGTTGATGACGCCTCTTGTTGCTGCAAAATTCGTGCTACTTCTGCTGACAGAAGGATTTCTGGGGAAGCACATGACAGCTCTTGTCTACCAAGCACCCTTCTCTCCGATTTTGGACCCTGCTGACTTTTTTTGATTTCCCTAAGCTGAAATCATTTCCTAAAAGTCCTCAAACAAGATAAACGGAAATCCGCCCTGAGACCTGCATTCTATTCCTCAAATTGACGTCCAGAACTTGAAAAACGCTTGGAACCTCCGTCGACGATGTAGAAAACTCCTTTGTAGGAAAAAAGTCTCATGCAGGTAAAGTAAAAAATGTGTCTTTGAAAAAAGCTGGTGTTTTTGTTTTGTTTTTTCGACAGACATCATACACAGTTACGATGCACCGTTTTGGCTAATTAGAGGTCACAAACGTATGAAAAGGATTAGCCCATGAGTATCATAAAGAAATATTGCTTGTTTATGCTCGAACTATCTTTTCATTCTTTACTTCTTCTGCTTTTATTTCTTCGATTGCTGTTTTATTTTTTTCGTAGAAAATGATGTTAATCATATAACCGTCACACCACAAATATAAAGCGGTACGTGAGGCACGTAAACAAACCATAAGAAAATCGGACAATGGAAATAAAAAGGAATATCTGGGAAAGAATTGTCTATTATTTCTATCATAGCGCAGGAGAAACAGATTGATATACTGCATTTGAAGATGAACGGCTTGGGATTATGATGAAATGCAGAATAGTGTGTATGTGCAAACATGTGGATGAAAAAAAGGTAGAATTATACAAATATCGGCAGGTTCGAATTTTGGCTCATGGTGCTTGATTGATAAAAATGACCTAAGAGAAATTGGAAATCTGCATCCCTGCATTCTTTTCCATCGCCCGATATGCCTTGTTCCCGGCATGTCATGATGAGTGGCAGGGAAAAAAGTGGATGAGTGAGTACTTTGGTAAAATTGTATGTGCCTATAACTACAAGGTGATAATGTTTTTTTACCCATTGTCAACTTTGCCTGGGGCAACATCATTCACTGAGTTTAATGGATAAAGGAACAACCCCAATCAATGGATCGGTGAACTAAGACACTTATGACGATGCACAAGGCTCTACACCTCAGAGATGACATACATATACACTGTATGTGAAAAGGAAAGAGCCCGGGAAATGACACCTCAGCATAAAAAAAACATGTTCAAATGGCCGAAACGAGAATGAAAATTGTGGGGAATGTTACATTCACAGCATTTGGACATAAATATACGATTAAAGACGTGTTTATCAAAGCGTGATCCAGCTGAATGTAGATGGGCATCTAGTGCACAGGTAGATGTTTTATATCAAAGCAATTAGGATGAACAGGATCATTCAAAGATTGTCAGTTACGATATTACAAATTAATTGCCCTGTAAATCCATTAATACATCCAGCAACAGAAAGCAACCAGAGCAGAAATGTTTGGCTAATCACTCAATAGAAAACTGTCAATGAATCAATGAATAAGTTATTCTTCTTGACTTCTGTAAGGCAGTGATAACTAGAATATCTGAAAATCCGAAAAAGAAGGGGTCACAATCTAGGTACCAATTTAGCATGAAATTTAATTGCAAATCAACCGACCCACTAAATACTCTATCAGATTGTATTTTCAACAAAAAGTTTTCTTCAATATAATAAGGAGTTTATGCTAAATTGATATGCCCTCTAACTCCATAGATGGGACCCGCACTCATGATTCAATCGTAGCCAACAGAACCAACCTTTAGGTTGAATACTGCAGTGTGTTCTTTTGGATCAAAGGCTTTCTCATGGTTTACCCAAGCCAAATAAAGTGATTGTTGTATTCTGATATCTTTTCGACTACCTAGTGTAGTGTGTGCAGGTAGTCCATTGCTTAATAATCACTTGTAAAGCCTGCTTGTTCACACGGTGTTGCTTTTTTCTTCTTTTTTTTTTTTCATCTTAAGTTCGTTTATCTGCTTGTAAGTATTTTCGTGAGTATTTTTGGTTGTAAACTAATATGGAGTTAATTGCAAAGGTCTCAATATTCTTAATTTTTTTTTCAGTAAGCTTGCTTCCCTAGGCTTGAGTTTTTGGCACTTTCTCT
The DNA here is from genome assembly GCA_963457665.1 of Thysanoteuthis rhombus. Lineage (NCBI taxonomy): Eukaryota > Metazoa > Mollusca > Cephalopoda > Oegopsida > Thysanoteuthidae > Thysanoteuthis > Thysanoteuthis major. The sequence continues at coordinate 78,588,467 of OY735200.1, forward strand.
TCTTTAAAGGACTGTGTAAATAGTTACGCCAGTCCGATCTAAGAGACCTCTCCCACATCTCTTGAAAGATCGATCAGTTTGCCAGAATTAGAATTTCTGGTAGTTTTTTTCAGTTATTCTCAATACTATATGTATTGACACAGTGTAGGACCGAATCTTTTTTTATGCATAATTCGGCATCTACTAAAGTATTCAATTCAAAATTTATATCTACATATATGCTACAATACCATAAATAATCAAATACACAGCCTTATGAAACACTCCCACACAACAAAATACATTTACAAACCGCTACACTTAAAATGATCCCCACTGCTACCACATTAACAGAATAACCCTTAAAGAAAAAACGAAACACAAGGAAAACATTTTACCAATTCCATTTCGGCTAGGAACATTATTTTTCAATGAATCAAAACTAGGGATAGATCAATCCGCTCTCCTGAGGATATGCATTAGACCGGCATTGGAATACCGTATCGTTTCTTGAATTTTTTTTTTTTTTTTTTTTTGTCCGTTGCTATATTTGTTCTGACAAAATATAACTCAGACTTTACCATACTAAGTCATCTAGCACTCTTTCTGATGATTAGGGGAAGAATCATCACAACCAAAATACTGATCACCCGTGGAGACGAGCACTTCCCATATTTAACGGCTGATTATATATATATATATATATATATATATATATATATATATATATATATATATATATATATAATCTCCAGGATCCACCATACTTCTCTATCATGGGTGCCTCAGAGCCAGTATTTTCTGGTATAGTCTAGTTCATCTCTCCATCTTGTATTTTGTCGGCCTCAGTTTCGCACGTGAAAGGTAGAGGGAAGAATTGTACTGTAAAAAGCTGAGAGGAAGCCGGAGTGTGTAGTGCATGTAGAGTTGTTTATTTACATCGAGTTAGCCGAACATATTTCGAGGCAAAAAAGCTTCATCTCCAACAATTGTCAGCATTGGCAAAGCAGTATATGGTTATGTACAATCATTAACGTGAGACATTTCATTTCAAGACCACCCTGCTGCTGTAGGTCAGCAAACTAAATTGGTGATGGTAATGGCTGTCACGAGAATTGGTTTCTGGCTTTTGTGAGTAGGGGACATCCAGGGGTCAGGTCCCAAAGACACTGATTGCCATACAGGTGGGGAGAGAAAATGTGCAATAGAATAAGTGAATTCAAACTAAGATGGAGTGATATTAGAATCCTGATTTTGAAAAAGAAAAAATTGAAATAATACAGTAAATTGTAGTATTATCAGGAAATACAACAGTGATTAAAGGCTAATATATTATTGTAGATGCAGTCAGTTTGACTCAGTTTTTATCTTCCATTTTTTTCTATAAGAAATAAGAATAACGTATTTTCTATTATCCAATCAGGTTCAATTATTTTTGAAAATCTAACGATTCCAATAATTACTATTTATGTATGAAGACTGTCCATCAGAAATATCTTTTATTCCCTAAGATACTAAAAAAAATATTTGCAATCTTTTTCCCGATCTAATCACCTTTTCCTTTCCATTATATATAACTATTCATTCTGTTGTACTTTTTACATATTTCAGAACTTATATTATCTTTGAATGATTCGATGTAAGTTTTCAACAATAGGATTTATTGAGTCTAGAAGAAATTGGATCATAGGGATCTTCAATTCATATTTCACAAACATACAGTGTAGCAAGTACATTTTTATTGAATTTTAAAACCACCGATCTCTTCAGTGAAATAACGTTTTAAAATCTTTTTTGATTTGATAGCATGTATAAAATTAAATCAATATTCGAAAAAAAGTTGAATAGATTTTGAAATCTTAAATTTAAAAAATGTTATAAGTACTATTTATATTTACCTATTTTGTTTTTTACATTATTTTACTTTAATTCTTTAGAATGAAAATAATTCTAATATTTCTCTTTTCTAAAATTGAATAATAATAGGAGCTACATCGTATATAAAATATATATGTAGGTACTTCTTGTGAGGCATTAAGTCTGGATTGTATACTTCTCAGCTCTAAGTTGTATCAATCAAACAAAGTTTTACGTATAAATTGTTATTGGTTACCAGGTGAAATGAAAAAAAATCTATTCAATTTTTACTATTCTCCTTCCCCTTAACATTACTGATCGTAACATGGAAAAACAAAAGTTTGGACAAATGTCAAGTTGTTAATTGATAACGTTCTACTGTTTATATTACAATAATCTCATTTATTCTGTATGTCCGAGTTGAGAATTGTTCTGTGGATATTTGTAAGTTGGGAAGTTTAAAGTTGAAAATTCATGGCCTTAAATAATGTGGAAAACTTTTTTTAAACGACTTTTAAACTGAATAGTTTCGCTTCACTGGTCAGTTTTTGACAGCTGTAATAATTGTGGTAAAATATTACGGTATGCACGACTCTTTCCTTTTACAATGACTGCAAAAATACAAAGTAAATACAAGTCTCTAGTGGTACATATCGATAATTTTAGAATTCCCGTCATTTAGAAAGAAAGTGTGGGAGTGTAGATAAAAGAACGTAATCACAATTTAATACTCTCTAAGCTAAGACAGGAAATCATGTGAAGTAATTAGTAGCAGTTTTATTGGTTCGGTTTGAAAAACAATTAAACCTGATTGGGTAATAAAAGAAGATACGTTATCCATATGTAATTGGGCTTTCTGTTTTCATAATTAAATGAACAGAAAATATTGCCGGTTGCTGATGAGTGCATTAGGCTCGAAATGTTAACATTCACCGTGTATATATTCTTGATTTCTTTTTTTATATGAAATGATTGATGTATTTACTGTGTTGAATATTGAACACTGTGAGTAAGTATCTACGACTGGTAAAATCTGTCTCTATTTCTCTTTTCTTGTATCCTTACAAATTGAAAATATGCTATGAATAATATATATGTATATGAACGGAAAGAAAATATGAGATGATTTAGAGGGGTTTATCTTGAAATATAATCATTGTAAGCATACTTCACAGGTCATTTGCCAGTCTATCAAAATTGATTCCATCTTGGTGTATCACTTTCGTATCCTGTGTTCGACCAAGGTACGTGATGTAAAATATTTACAAGGGGTGAATGAAATACTGGAAAAAACTCTCACGTAAGCATTTCCCGTGTGCCAACGACCAGTACCATGAATGCAAACAGCGTAAGCAAATTGATAGGACGAGTGTTAGAATAATTCTTAATCGAGGAATCCACGGTGAGTGCAAACGCTCTAAGCGTCCTAGAGTGGTTCTGAAAATAAATAAATCATTATTGCCTCGCACTGGGAAGAATCATATATTTGGATCATAACTCCCTATGCCTCGCTTCTTTATCCCTTATATTTGTTTGAGCCACCGACCCTCACTTTCACTGGCGCAATTAGGCGTACAAACATTTTCTCGTGAACAATATTTTTTTGCGAAAGTGATCATCGTATCAAATGACTTGATCATAAACTATTCATAGTGAAATCTTTTTGGCACAAGACAACTAAAAGCGTAGCAAATCTCTATAAGACGCTTTTTGGTCTATGGTCGGTCTGAAGGCTGGTTCCAGTAATGAAAAAGTAAGGATGGGGTTTAGTATTTCATCTACTAACAGCTATTTTGTCATTAATAGATGACGTATCAAGAAGTAATTTTTTACAGTTTTGCCGAAAATAGTTTTATATAACTTTAAAGAATGGCTAAAATCGGCTAGAGTTTTTCATTCCTGGCTACCTTTAATGTTATGTATATATTCACGTAAAACCCACTTATCAAACATAATAATCATGAAAAAGACTTCAGAGAAGAAAAAAAAACAATGATATAACTTACTTTAATTTAAACTCATTGATTGTTTTTTAACCGCATGATTTTCGAGTGAATCATCTTCAGCTTCACCCCCTCTACAACTACTAACACAACTGGTGATGGTACTATTAATTCGTTTAAAATCCTCCTGAGAATGGAAATCAAAGATAAATAAGGATGCTGGACGTTGAACTTATGGTTCTTATTTCTATCTTATCCTTTAAGTATTAGATCGACTGTAAACATATCACTTTCATCCTAACAAATAGTAAACACTTACCGTTGCTACTGCAACGAAGCCGACTTTATGATATCGTTTAGGGGTGTGTCATGTTCTGCTTAGTGGGCTACGCTTTTTTATTCTCCAATAGCTAAAGGATACTTATTTATGTTTTCCGGTGCCTTCTGAAGTTCTCTCGCTTAGCTCAGCGGGAATGTAATATCAAGTAAAACATATGCTTTACATGGGAAGTATATTTGCTCTGGTAATTTGATAGGGTCTTAGGCGGTAAAGCTGTATTAAGCTGTTTTCCAAGCTCTGATGCTAAGCTCCCTGTAATCGTCTTGTGTCATGTTCTTTTGTCTTGTAAGAGCAGAACACATTCGCTCCAGTGCGCATGTAAATATAGGTCTGGTTATTCACTCGGTAAAGACCGTCACGTGACCAACGTCTTTTAGCTGCATGCCGCTTTGACATTGATTGATTAAAAGTAGAAAGGGAAAATGGTTATCAATGTTTATCATCAGTTACTTCTATAAGCTTTCTCGGATCATTAAAAAAAAACACAAATTTTCAAAATAACAATCTTGAACTCTACCGGACTCAAACTGAGGGGTGTATTTGGCATAGACTTACACTTCGGAATGAACCATCCCCATCTCATTATGGGGAGGGATTTTTTTTTTTAAATATAGACATAATGAGGATTAATTGTTCTTGCTCTATTGCTGTTGATTCCAAAGTGATGTACGCCTGGCCCATTCATAGGTACCCATCCAGCCAACCAGACTCACGTGAAAACTGAAGAAACCTATGATGAGGGTTTTGGTTGATGTCGTCATTCTCGATTAACTGTTTCTAATACGCAATATGTGTGTGAGGGTGTGTACGTGAGAGTGTGCTTCCAAGAGAGAGAATGAAGAAAAAAGGAAGAAAGATAGCAATCAATAAAGAAAGACAAGGAAAGAAAAAATATTCCATGAATGATTTCACTGATGAATTCTGCTTCGAAAACGTAATGGCTCTGCACATATTCATGAAGGCACTAAAACTAAGGCTCACGTAAAGAGGGGCTGCTATTAATCGCACAAATGTAGATCAATATGTATTTTTTTCTTACTTCTTTCGACTTTCCCAAGAGATACCAAGAAATGTGTTGGAACAAACAGGCACGTAAACAAAATAAGCGAGTGAATAGAAACCCAGAGGCATCTAACTGCAATTCGAGAAATCTGTCTACGCACGATCGTGAGTGGATATATATATATATATATATATATATATATATATATATATATATATATATATATATATATATATATATATATATGTATGTGTGTGTGTGTATGTATATATGTATATATATATATATGTATATATGTATATGTGTGTATGTATGTATGTATATATATATATGTATATATATGTGTATGTATATATGTATATATATATATGTATATATATATGTATGTATATATGTATGTATATATATATATGCGTATATATATATATATATATATATATATATATATATATATGGGCAATTGGCCATTGTAAGAAGTTGATATCTTACGAGATATATATCAGTCAGCACTCAAGTCAATGCACTGTTCGGTTTAAAGTTGCTTGGATAAACAGTTCACGAAAATCTAATATAGATAAATAAAATATCAAAGATGACAGATATTGAGTCATAAGTTTCTTTGAATTGCCTCCTTTGATTTTTCCTTTGCTCTTTGTTGGAATGCAATTAGAACAAAAAACAGTCTACTGATAATCCACTTTTTACAAATTCAACTATTTTTGAAGATGATCGTCCATTCATTCCGTTTTAATCTATCAACGTACAATCGGCGAAATTAATGTGAACGCATTATAATCACTCAGGACCTTGCTACTATACAAGGTTGACATTAGCCAGATATATTCGTCAGCTCTCTGAGCACTAGAGCTACGAGTTTGAAGATGTGTGGACCGGTGATTCCCGAGAATTACAATGTACTATGATTACTCAACAACCAGATATTTTACGAAGAAGACAATCGGCATATATATCATAATTTAAACAAGGCAGTGCATTATTCAGTTTGAAGTTTTTGGGATCAGCAGTTCTCGATAAATCCAATAAAAATAGATAGAATATTAAAAAAGATTATCTAAATTCAGGTATAAAATATCTTATTGGCTGCACTAAAGAGGAATAACCCGAATACGTTCAAGCCTTAGTTTAGTACGACGGACAGAAATCTATTTTAAATAATAATCCTGGCTGGTCGATTCATGCACTATAGAGTCGGACCTGCTCTAAACACAGCACCTTCAGATGAGCACTGCTCTGATTATTGAAAATGTCAACATAAGCTGGCATATTTTTACGAGCGCTCACACACAGCGAGAAAGATGTTGGTAACAAGTACGCATCATAATTGGAACTGACAAAATCAGAAATGCAATACTGGGTAAAGTAGACTTCTACATCAAACTAGGACAACGTATATCTATGAAACACACAAAAGAAGAGATCAAGCGAAGAATCACACTAGGATGGCAAGCCTTCAACCGAGCAAGCTCAGCCTTCAAAAACGAGACGGTCCCAATAATCCTGAAAAGGAGAGTGTACAACCAATGCATCCTCCCAATAGTCACTTATGGGGCTGAAACATGGAACCCAACCAAGAGACAGACCTGCACACTGAAAAGCATGCAGCGTTTGCATGAGAAAATCATGCTCAACCTCACATGGAGAGATCACAAGACAGCACAATATATCGGCAAGAAAACAGGGGTCAGAATTATCATAGAATCCATTAGAAAACTCAAATGGCAATAGACTGGTCGGGTTGCGAGAATGACCGACAACCGATGGACATCACAACTCACAACATGGATCCCCAGAGATCACAAGAGAAACCGAGGCCGATAAAATACAAGATGGGGAGATAAACTAGGCATATATATAGAAAATACTAGCTCTGCGACGCCCATGCGAGAAAAATGTGGCAGACTTTGAAAGACTGATGATGCAACGCTCAACCACATGTCGACCAACGGTATAGATAATTACATCTATGACCATAATCATTTATAACAGACAGACTTGAATGAGCATTTGTCCCATCTCTGTAATCTTCTTTCTATCCCTATGTGTGTGTGCGTGGAAGTGAGAGAAAAAAAAAGATATATATATATATATATATATATATATATATATATATATATATATATATATATAAACACTCCTTCAAGTTCCCAAAGGCGAAAACATTGCAAATACACATACCAGTATATTTGTCAAAGTATGTATGACAGTGATGACAAACCTGTAACATGCGTATTTGCAACGACACGTGTTTCAGCAACAATACGCGTGTCAGCAACAACATGCGTGTCGGTAACAGCACGTTGCAATTTTTTAGGAA